>VWYP01019126.1:348691-389235 GCA_013400435.1 Pycnonotus jocosus
AAATGAACTTCATATGTATTGTAACAAAGAGTAGGATTCACTATAACTAGAGAACTTTGAACTTCCTGCACTGTTTTCCAAAATCTTAGTTCAGCTTGAGCTGGAGGCAAAGATTTTCATTTGGCCTCATCTTTCGAACACTTATTATTTCCTTGCTGGCATATGTTCGCCTATTGTCAGTTAGACTCTCCATGTTTTTACATTTATAAAGAACAGCTAAACAATTCAACCAAACCCATAAACTTTTTTTTTTTCCTAGGGACCAAAGTGGCAGCTTTCCCATTACATATCAATTTACAGCTCAAAATCAGGAAGAGATCAATGCAAACCATCTGCACCTTGCAAGTTTTAGCATATCTCCTTTTCGTCACTCTGAGTAAAACAGAGGAAGTTATGCAGAGCATGTGGTCTGCTTTCAAAAATAATTTCTATGGAAAACAGCAGTCAGACAGTAATACAGGCCCAAGGTGACCTCATTACTGAAATTTGTTCTAGTTGTCATTAGACATATCACAGTGTGTCACTCAAATCGGGAAAGGAATAAGAGATACTGACACGCAGCACCAGTGATTAGAGATGAAAAATACTGTTACACCATAAGAATCCCTTGGTGGAAAAGAAATATGTACAGTGCTTAAGATTCATTCACCCCCCCCAATCTGTCACTACTACCTTCATGGCTTTATTCTTTTTCTCCTGGTTAGTTCTCCTTCACAAGGGATAACACCTTTTCTTGAAGGATATTCCAGAGGCCAATGTTCACTGGCTGGCAACCCTGCAGAAAATATTGCTGAATTTTCGGTAGTGACACCCTCATGTTGTGTACAGATATTTGCTGAAATTGAAGCAGGACAACTTGGACATCTCCTTTTTCTGTTCATCAGGGCAGACTCTTGTCCCTGCCTAAATGCAGTCACAACCTCATTCCTCACAGTTGCAAGTTATGGTTAGATCAAGCCAAGTTTTGCCTTGATACTCTGCAGGTTGATAAGCTACAAGGAATGATACCAGGGACTCAGAAGATGATATCTCCCTGTCCAGAAGCCAAGAATGGTTGGCAAAGACCCTACTGCTCCTACAAAGTTCTGCTTTCCAGCTTTCCTGCTTGATGACCAAAGGTCTTGGTCAGTCTGGCCTTTGGGCCCTGCTGTCCAAAGGATGCACTTCCACCTTGGATAAATATTTTACTGCTGTGCATCCCCACAGGGACAACATCCCTTGGGAGTTTCAGGACACACTGCATGAAGCACAATAGTTTGGATGAGATTCGTGCCACATGCTAAAGTTTAGCCAATCAGAGGAAAAAAAATTTCACCTCAGTTACTCAAACATAAAGCTCAATTTAAAAAGTTTGATCTTCCATGTCCCAAAAATATATTTAAGTATTTTGTATCATTTTTCCCATTTATGTCCTGTTAAATTCTTAATTTCTTTCCAATGCACTTTGCACTTTGTTAAATCCATAGTGAAGAGGAATACTGAGCCTGGTTTCCCCACAGAAATTAAAATATTTATTTCTTCATTCTCTCTTGAAAATATTTCTTTTGCCATTCAGTCATCTGCCGCAGGTGCAGGTTTTCTTGAAACAAATGGATTTATGGTTAACCCCTTCTCTCTGAAGTCTAACATTTTAATTAATGTTTAATCACAACTGTTTAATCACTTAAAACTGAAGTTTTAATCACTGTCTTCAGAAGGACCACAACTATATTTTTTGACAGATGTAAATACAATCTCTCTTAAGCTTGTCATATTGTCGAATTTTCCCCTTTCACTAAGATTCCTTTCAGTGCTAACAGTACTTACTGTAGAGTGTGAAAAGATGTAATTGCATTCAATCACAATGTTGATAGGTTAATTTTTTTCTCCAGATATATACTTTTTACCCATATACTTTCAGATTGTTGCCTACTACATTTATTAGTCCTTTCTGGAATAGTGGCAGTTCAATTCTACTATTAACTTTATCGGTAAAAGAAATAGGGCAATCTAAAAATGAGAAGTCCAGCCTGTGACAGCTCATCATACATTATAAACCAGCCTCAGCACATCTGTGGGTAAATTGTCTCTTGTGAACTGTTCTACAGCTGTTAGGGTTCATGTTGTTCCCTTATAAACCAGAAATAGGAATTTTTATTACCTCTGGCCATAATTTAAATTACATGAGCCCCACTCCATGATGTAGATTAGTGTACTGTCATGCAGTTCAGCTTTTATTTTGGCATACTACAATGGAGCTCACACATGAACTCCACCATCAGTGGACATATGATAGGAACAGGAAGGATAAACATCCACAGTATTAAAAATGCTAGAACAAAACCTTAGGTCTATAAAGAATTATTACTGTACTTGCACTGATTCTCATAGGTTATATTCTTGGCAGCTTTACATCACCAGAGTGAATGGTTTGAGCACTTCACTCGTACTCAACAAACACTCTAAAGGTCAGTGCTGTCACCCTTTCAATAAACACCACCAAAAATAGCTACATAGCTGTTCCAGGAGCTCTTACTTTATTTATTAAATAAAATTTGAGCTATAAGTTTTTTCCCGGGCCTTACATTGCAAAAAATGAAACCAGGTTTTTTTACAATGACCAGAAGTTAGCATTTTTGAGTAATCTGTCCAAATAAGAAAAGTATTCCACTATAATATTTTAAAAAATAAATTTACTTTTTAACATTAAAATACATCACATCAGGACTAAGAATTGCTTTGCTTGTCATAAAAAATGCCACACACTCTCCCTCCTCCACATATATTTCTTCAGCTAGAAAAAGGGGTATTTTAGGAAATATGGAGAGGTCACAAAAGAAATAAAAGATTACACACCCCAAAATGCAGAGTTAGAAGAGGGGGAAAAATGAAAATAATCTCATAAATTCCAGCAAGAAGCTGAAGCTGTCCCTGACTAGATTTAACCAGAAACTTGTACTTTCAAGTAAGTCGCAAGCAGTAACATTCATTTGGTACATTACACTTAATGGAAGAAATACATACATTATAATCTGAATTTTTCTCTAAGTCATATTCATTTCAATCTTCTGTTAAGTCCTACACTTTGTTATACCTTAGAGTAAACTGCAGTTAAGCTGCAGTTTATAAATTGTCAGGATGCAAAAGAACATGAATGTTACTCTAAGCCTGTTCCAGAAACTTGCTTTAGAAAGTCATAAGCATTATGGTTAATTAACAACCTAATGGGACACTGAGAATGAAGTTCTTGCTTTCTGTGCACTTCTGGGCTTGCCTTTAATTGGTAAGAAATTTCCAGGGCTATAAAGAGAACATGACATCTAAGCAACACTCAAAATTTACTTCTGGCTTTTCATCTCAAATAAAAATAATCATTATCATTAGCTTTTTGATTAATTTTCGTAAATCATCATGGCTTGAATAAAGAGTTGCTCAAACACAAGACTTGGATTAAGGATTTTTGCATATCTCCTCTTTGATTTTATTCAGTTTGTCATTGTAGGAAACAATCTCTAAATAAGTAATTAATCTTTCATTTTGATTGCAGCACAAAATACATCAGACAATGATGAGATCATATGAAGGAGCTGTGATGGTTAAAATGTGGACCTGTACTCAGAAGCTCTCAGGAGTCTCCTTTCCTGCTATGCCCCAGGTTGAGCCACATAACCTTGAGCTAACAGCTCAGTATCTCTACCTGCAAAAGCATTTTCATCCTTAGTCTCTTGACACTGAAAGCTCAAGAAAAGTGCTGGTGGTGGCATCAAGCCTGGATTTTCAAAAAGCTCTGGACATTCCAGCATACCACTGATTTTACTAAACCATTCCTTACTCTCACCCTGGCTATAAATAGTGAATTAATTTGAAAACTTAGTCCATGAGAATTGTTTCCCACAGTTTTTTAACCTTTCAAGACATGACATACAACAGAAATAAACTGTGATTGCTTTGGGGACTGAATAAACAGGAATATAGCTCCAACCAATCAAAGGAATTCCTCCAAGGTTTGAAAATAAAATAGTTTTTAATTTTAGTTTGGGGGCTTTTGTTGGGTTTGTTTGTTTCTTTTTTTCCCCCACAAAGAGGAACACAACTAGCTATTCCAGATGTGAGCTCCCCCAATACTTGTTTATTAAGTGGGAGGCCTTGCTCCAGCAATTAAAACCTCTGGGACTGTATGCAAACCAGAACATTTGCATTTGGCCTTGAGCAATCTACCTCCTGCACAACAGCGTGCTCCCCCCAGTTTTGAACATGCTGAAAGACTGAAGTACCCAAACCACCAGAGAGCCAAGGACCAGAACCTGCAATAATCCAATGGGAAGGGTTTATAAATCACAACATGGTAAACTAGCACAAAGTCTGTGAAAGAATCAGGCTCTGAGGTGACCATTACTGTAAAGCTGGGAAGGTTTTGCCATGGATACCAGCCAGCCAAAGGCAGAATATTAGAAACAGAGGAAGACTCATTATTTTGAAGCTGATGAATGTGATTCCTGTGATTGACCTTTCAGGGCCAGATTCTCTTCTTGAGGGAATAGGCTGGGTGTTATCAACTGCATGGGCTCCTGGAGATCTAATGATAACATGCCCCCATGACCTGTCTGGCCAGCTGCTGTCCCTAGCATAGTACTTTATAATCTCTTGAAATTAAAATACAATTAAACATCTTTAGAAATAATTTAAATAATTTCTAAACAAAGTAGCTTGCATCACCCTGCACAGAATCGTAGCAATAGTTTTCATCTAAATACAAATCAAAAATAGGCAAAACTTTGAATCTATAGTTGTTCTAACTTTTATTTATTTACATGTTAGAAAAATTGCTTTTTTTTTCTTTTCTGTTTTGCAATCTCTGGACCTCAAATGGATAAACTCTACTCTTAGATAAGACTAATTTTATTCCTGCAAAATCAATCAGAACATCATCTTCCTCTTTTCACAGCATCTTCAAAATAGGACTTGAGTGGACACAAGTGCTGGGGGCTCTGCCAGCAGCTTATTTTCATAGCCGTGTAAACTACATCTCGGGGGGACAGAATTAATTTCTATGCAAACCATTCATTTTCCTCATGATTCACCAAGAATTTTATAGTATATATCCTAAAATGATTTTTTTTTAAAAAAAAGGTGTGTATAAAAATATTATTGGACCAGAATAAATCTCAAAAAGAGGTTTGAAGCTATGATATTTTTTAAAGTTTACAATTAATTTTTGCTAATTTTCTAAAAATTATGTAACTGGATTACAAACAAAGAAAGCACAGAAGAAATCAAGATCAATGTGACTTTAATCCCTGAGCATAAATCAGGAGAAACTCTGCTTTAAAAAGCCTGTAAGGTTATTAAGAGTTACTAGAAAATGTAAAAGAAATCCTCTTTGCATGTGAGCTACAGCTGCAGTAGTCAAATGGAGAAATCTGGGTGAGTTTGAGGGAAAATATCCAATATGCAAACAAGCCATAGCTCCTTTTGCGATCTGACATGCACTAATAGCTAACAAATGAGAGGCTCTTTCAAATGAGCTGGTCCTGCACAACTGAATTATGATAGGCAAATGGGATAGGAATGAATTAAAGAGCAGCACTCCCTGTCACAATATGCCTTTGCAAAAGCTACTTCCCTTCGGAAGTTATCGGCACCTGCCAAAGCCACAGGGATTACCCTTCCAGGGTATAACAGGAGGGGAAATTTTGGCTCCTGACCAAGAAGTCAGAAACTGAAAAATGTCCTAACAATTGAAGTGAGAAAGCTAAGCAAAAATTCTTTAGGAAAGGAATAGATTTATCCCTGCCCAACCCCATCCCTTTAGCCTCTGCACTGCAGCGTTAGAACTGCTCACAGAAGACTTAAGAAAATGACAAACAAATCTGGGCCTAAGAGGGTATGCTTCATCACCCAGCCATGATTCACTGAAAAGCAGCAAATGCACAGGGAAATTTGACCCACCAGTATACTCTGTCCCACTGGCAAAAAAATTGTCAATATATATGTCACATGGACCAGAAAGCCAAGAGCCAAAGCCCAGAAGGAAACCCCGTGCCATGGGGAGCACAGATTGCAGCAGATTTCACCTGGAACTGCTGCCTTGAGTTGAACAAAATACCCTGACACAGCCTGGGACATGTCCAAGGAATAGCTCTGATTTGCTGGCCAAGAAATAGAGTCCCAGGCTCCCTTTTGGCAAGAATAATAGTGGGGATCCTCCCCTGGCTGCCCAATTCCATTTACACTCCTCTTTGTTCCAGCCTCCTGAAGGTCCTGAACAACCTGGAGCTCTTCAGCCCCATTCATTGCTCTTCCTAGTGCCCAAATATGGTTATTACTTGTAATATCTTTGTACCCTCTCTGTCTTTACCAACCCTTTTAATTTGCTAACAAATAGATACACACAGCCAACAGAAAAATATTCTGTTCTGAAGTGTGTGATGGCAAAAAAACAGTGAATAAGGGGTAGAATCTGTGCAGGATGAAGGGACAAATACATACAAAAAGAGAGAAAGAGAGCCTAGACATAATAGAATTGATGGGTCTGTTCTCTATATATACACCAAGGTCCTCCCTAGAAATGTATTTGATGGTAGAGATTTAGTACTTTATGGGGCTTTTTTGGTGAAAATAAGGTAAACTTTGTTTTTACTCTAGTGATTGATTCTTATAAAATTTAAGTAGCCATCTATGAATAATGTTTACTTTAAGACCTCAGGTGCTAGTTGTCTCTACTTTAAAGAAGATATAATATGAAGATATAAATTCTGATCATCTAAGCTCAAGGTCAGTATTATTCATCACAGTAGAAATTCTGTTTTACTATTTCTTTTCAAAGTCTTGGAAAAAAATACAGAAGACCCCATTCAAATTCAATTATTCTAGAGGTGGAAAATACCAGATTAAAACTGCTTATGGAACACAGTTTGGACCTCTTGAATATATCTGCTATGAAACCATCTTCTATTATGTGATTACAGACTACTTTTCCATGGCATAGCTGCAGTGCTTTTTGTGTGCACTGTGCATGGTATTCTGAGAAATGGTATTTGGGGAATGGATCAGGTTTATCTAGTGAATGAGGCTTTCATTTCTCTCTGCCTCATTTGTTTCAGGAACTGGAAGGTATATAATGAACCAGCAAGGGACTACAGAACGAGAAAATAAGATTTAATGGTTAAGGCAGCTGCCACCGAAGAAGTGAATTCCATTTCTGGATCTGCCAAAGAGTTCCTATGTGATGCTGGACAAATTACTTCACATTTCCCAGAGATGTTCATTAATTTGATGTTCCTTGTTTTCTGGTCTCTATACAAGGTGACTGAGCTGAGCTACTGAATGCTTATAGCTGCAATTGATGTAGATTAAAACTGTGTTCACATATATAGAGAGACTGTGAAAGGAATACTCTTTAGAAATTAGCTGATACATTGTCAACTATTTTCCTCTGCCACCTATAGGGATAACAAAGCCATGAATGGCCAGGGTATCATGAAGGTAATTCCATTACTGTGTGCAAAGCATTCAGGCATGATAGCTGTGAGAACAATGAAGCAACCAATAGTTTTATATTCAGTGCAGGTTTTGAATGATGTGGTGGTAAGGAAAGCCCTGGGGCCACATCCTACATGAAGAGGATGGAAAGAAACACAAGGTAACTGCTGATGAAGCAGGGTCATGTGGAAACAAAAGGTATTAATTTTTAAAAGTATGTCAGAGTTCCTGCACTCCAAGAGGTCAAGTTCAGTTTCACAAGAGCAACCTTAGGCCTGGTAGCACTCAGTTTCTGCATGGACTTGATGTTGTTTTTCTCACGTAGATAGAGAGTTGTGTTGTCAAATATATATCATAGGTTTTACGTGAGAAGAAAAGAATCCAGGCACCTGCCCTCTCTCCCATTTCTAACCTAGGCCACAGACAAATGGCAGCTTTAACCTAAATCTATTCCTCAAAGAGGTGTAGTAAAGGTGATGAATGTCATAAAGATTGATGATTTGGCAATGAACGTCCAGATTGGCATGGCTTGAAATGAACATGCAGATGTGTGTGGTACCATTGTCTGATAAGGCTGGTCCAAGCTTATCCTCAGCAACAAGCCTGACTGCAAAAATGAGATGTTCCTGCAGGGAGAGACAACCACTTGTTATCTGGACAGGACCTCTTGTCTCAGACCTTTCATTCAGGAAGAGCACTCAGGCTGAGCAGCAATGTCTGAGGCCACCATGGACATTCCCTGCTCAGTTCATGACTCAGAGGATGTTAAACCTCAGCTGGTCCATGGGAGATGGGGATGGGCTGGGCAGGCTGAGGTGTATCCTGGAGCTTGGCTTTTACCTCACTGCTCTTCTGAGCTGGGCAACTCCACCACTCTCTGCCCAGTCTGGGACAGGACCTGTGGCCAGGTGACCCTGAGGTGTGACCTGGCTGACTTCTGTACATGCACTGAGGCTCTGCTTGTACAGACTGAAAACATGGAGAGCGTTTTTCTTTCCTATTAATACAAACAGATTCTGCCAGAGGAAGAAAGGAACTGGAGATACTTTGGAAATTCACTAAAACTTGGAGTTATGATAAGGAAATCACAGTGCAGGGAAGTCCTATCTTATTGCCACCTTGCCTATTATATGAAAGGCATGAAAGAAATGAATATTTTGACAGGGTCATGACTTTGCTTATAAAACCTGCATATTAAGTGGTGGAAAAGATTACTGCCAAATGCCTTGTTTTACTGTTCACCCTCTCTTGCAGTGTCCTATTTTCTGATACCTGCTATAGCTGACACTCACTTTGCCAAAATATATTACAGGCTACATGGAAGATCATATATCAGCAAATAATGGAATCAAGTTAAAATGCAAGTTTCCTATAATGAGCTGAGCCAGCCCATTTCAGCATTATGTTCAGGTGTTACACTGGGAGAGAAGATAGGCTTTAAGGTACATTTTAAATTTGATTGCCTGTGAGAAAGAAAATATGCAACTTCAAAATTTCACGACAACAAGCCTGCTTTTTAAAGCTTAAAGCAGTTTCATTCATGAGGTTTATAATTTGTCAGAGTATTTTCACGAGATTTGCATGGAAATTATGAAATACAAAACCAATTTAGTACAGCGAAGAAAATGATTTCAATCACTAAGGGAAATAAAAGTAACTTTTACTTAGAGCATGAGAAGAAAAGAAAAGCAAACAAGAGATTAAAAGTATTGTCTCTTGATGAATTCCATTGTTTGGCCTAGAGAAGATTAGCCAGAAGAGTAAAAAATATTTAAGAATTTATTCATAAGTATTACCAACCCTAAATCCACATTCTGAATAAATTAAACACTCCTGATCTTTCATATCTTCATTCTAAGCTTTCCTGATCAGAGCAGAATAGAAGTTATGACCCGGATCTTAGGACAAAGCAGGGGTGAAATTTCCTCATTCCAAACTCCAGATGGCATAAATTTTCATGGAATCATTGAAGTAATGTCAGTTCTGGTCTTTTCCACTGTGTTAAGCTCCACATTATTTGCCTCTATAAAGTAGTTTATGAATGCTTATTTTGGATCTCATCAAACCTATGGATAAGAGTTTAAAAAACAGTGAGTAAACATAGCCACTAAGCCATAGATTATCAGGAAGACATTACAAACAGCAATTCAATAGTTTGGGGGGAACTGGTGTTTAGCAGATCTATATCTGGTCTCCTGTGTCCAAGCCAATGAAGCCCTTTGGTGTTCATGCCTCAATCAGAAAAGCATTTCAATATCGAGGCTGTAGGAGAACATGCTAAGGTGGTCAGTGTAACATTCAACTGAAATCCTTCAGCCAAGTATCTATCTCCACATGCAATTCAAGTTTCTCATCTGGTATTTTATTGATACTACAAAGAAAACACAATTCCCACTTTATAAGTAAATCTTAGAATCATAGGATATGCTGAGTTGGAGGGGACCCACAAGGATCATCAAGTCCAACTCCTGGCTCTGCACATGGCACCCCAAAAATCCCACCATGTGCCTGAGAGTACTGTCCAAATGCTTCTTGAGCTCTTGTCAGGTTTAGTGCTGTGACCACTGCCCTGGGCAGCCTGCTCAGTGCCCAGGCACCCTCTGGGTGTTTCCAAAGTACAAACACCTCCATGAGAACTCGGAGCAAAGCAGAATCCGGTGAGGGAACTGAACAACAGCAACTAAACACCTCCTACCTAAGAGCCCCAGTGAGATATTTTGGAAACAAGTACTTTTAGGTATTCAATAGGATCTTTCCTAAAGGAACTGCACAGTTAAAAATATTTTGAATCACAAATACTTAAAAGAGTCTTGTGTGTCATTGCCATTTGAGTATCAGGAAATCAGGAGTACATAGGCTATTTTTGCTAATTTGGCTGATCACCTTGCAGGCAATGAATGGTCCATGAACAAGAGGTATAATTCCTTCAAGGATTCAGACTAGCTATTTTTCGACTGACAGAGTCAGATCCAAATAAATAGATTTCTTTGATTTTTGATATTCTTTCATCCAAGAAAAATGTCTGAGGATAGAACAAACCAATTTCAAGCTCCTAGAAATAACATAAACATATTCAGATATAAATTTCTAATATCTGTGTTTTATTTTCTCTTTCAAAAAGACCTAAAAAAATTTCTTTCAATAGGGCCAAAAGGACCCCCTTTCCTCTATTAAATCCTTTTTAATTTTCTATTACCTATTTGTGACTACAGTCCCCAATGAGAATTATGATTACATTCTGGTATCTGTCATAGGAATATAAAAAACCTCAAGATTTCTCTGCACAATACTTGTCAGGATTCTTCCTGATGCACCTGATACAGCATAAGAGGAATGAGGCTGATTATGATAATGATGATGATGATTTGGCAAACATCTTACAAAACACAAGATCACAACAAGAAAATTTTAAGAAAATGAGAAAATTAAAAGAAGTAGAGGACAATCTGACAAAACTATACAATTGCATATGGCAGTAAATGCAGAGCAAGAGTAGCTTTAATGCAAATGAATAGTTTTATATGAATCCAACTCAAATATAGGGAAACAAAAAACATTTTCTTCTACCACAAAATGTTTTGGGGACCAAGAGTGATGCAGGATGTGATGCAGGAAGTATATGTATACCTGTGCTGAGTTTATTTGGAAAAGAGGAGAGCATTTTCATACAACTCCAGAGAGCCTCTGGAGTGGTGCACAGGTGTTTATGTGGCACATAAATGCCAGCACTGAAGAACTCTGATCTCTGTGCACCACTGCACATCAGCTGTTTCCACACGAACTCTTGGGGAGTAAGGAGGGGAAATTATGCTTCTCCCACAGATGAGAAGGCAGAAGAACCTCACACCTACCTCTTACTTTGATTTTACCAACAGCAGGACAAAGAATATTTGAGAAGCTTTCATTCCAGTCAACAAGGTAGGAGGTGATACTTGCAATAATTAAATGTAACATTCCAGCATATGCACATCAGTCTGAAGAAAGACGTACTGTGACCCACTCCTTCAGGCAGCACCTTGTGAAATGATGCAGAGGTGCTTGCAGACACAGCAAACCATCACCCACCTCAGTAAAGCAATTAATTTTTGTTTCACCAAGGCAATTTCTTAAGATATGCCTCCTAGAATAGTGCTTTCATCTGATAAAAGTCTGGAGTGATACATAGAAAGTCCTGATGTGCAAATGTCCAAGCTCCTTAACACAAACTGTCACGTTGTTTTGGATCCACATGAAAACTGCACTGGGGACATTTGACTTAATTTGATAAAGCCATGATATTCACCAATTCACAGGGATACCTTCATGTCTAGGGTGGGACCCTCATAAAACTGTTTCAGAAAACAGCTATCATATATTCAGGCTACAACTCTGAGCTAAAAATCTGGGGATAGGAGCAACCCGCACTACCTACTTTGAAGTCTAGACCGAGCCTCTGTATAACTCTGCTTTCCAGGAGCAGAGTGGAGACACTTTTTGTTGTTTGTCTGCCAACTTCTTGTTTTTCTTTTCTAGTTAAAAGCTCCTGAATTCAAGGATTATCATCATCTCATATACCTGCAGCTCTCAGCCCCATCATGCTGTTTCCTTGGACTGCTGGAATACAAAAGCAGTGTTTGGTATTGACTTGCAGGGGTAGACAGCATCATGAGGACCCCAATATGCATATAGTCCTACAACACGAGCAAGCACAGTTATTTCATGCATGAATTAAGCCTGCAGGACAAGAAACAAGTTCAGTTCTTCACTGCTTTTAATACTAATGGGGATACTAAGTGCAAAATGACAGCAGTTTTTCATGTGAAGTTTACATTGGAACATTTAGCAGCAATTCATAATGTGGTGTATGATGTGGATGTACTGAAATATTTCTAAATGTTCATTATTGCAAAGTGGAATTGAAGGGAGAATTTTTTATTCGCTGCTTTGAAGTAACTTTTGTGTACTTTGCATCATTTATATCTAACCAAACTGTTTACAAATAGGGCTATATTTCCCTGAGACATATTAGGCCAAGCCTTTTACGTGCAGTTAAAATATTAGGGAAAAAACAGAAATTCCAACTGTGGAACTTTAATATAACCGCAGAATGATTTTATTTGCAATTTATCTTTAATATGCAGTAACTTCTAGAACTACAAAATTAACACCAAGGTGAGCAGTTTACTTCCCTCTAAGCAGAAACTGAAAATAGATTTCTTCAGATAAGGAGGCACTGAAGTGGGACTTGAGTGGTATAACTTCAAGAAAACCATAAAATGTTGCCAAAAATAACAGATAACTGTCCCTAAAGTCAATGCCTCAGGAAAATACTAATGAAGAGTACATTGACGAAGGTGCCATTTTTTATACAAGAAATAAAATCTTCTGATCATTGTGTAGACATGAATGACCCTGGGTCTTTTTTGCTAATGCTGGAGACCTTGGCCTCTGAATTTGTGCTGAACTAATTTGATTTAATTGCATTCTGCACACCTAATTCCTCCTGCAAACTTCTAAACTATTTTGGAGTGCTAAGTTTTTCTTCCCAAATACCTGTTACCCTCCACTCTAGGAATTTTTGAAATTCTCTGCCTGTATTTCTGGGTTTGATTAAATATATTTCTTATATTTTAGGGGAAGGGGGGAAGGGTTCTTCAGAAACAACAGTTTTTCAAAATGTAAGCTTTTAGGAAAAGAGCTGTGAGACTATCAAACTAAAGACAAACAGGAGTCTCATAACACAATATGTGTGCAAGGATTTTTAATTCAAGAATTTGTTTAACATTCTCCTTTTGTGTTGGCTGTTTCTTAAAAAGTAAACTGTACCATCTGTATAGACCATCTGAACTGAATGGACCCTGAACAGGAACATGAACAGAATGAACCCACAGATAATCTTTGTTAAGCCTAAGGATAGCTAATTTACTTCCAGAAAATATGGACAGGCAATTATTACCAGAAAACTCTAGTGAAAAAAAAATGAAAAGAGTTATTTTAATTTTGCAAGCATTAGTTTCCACAGGAGTTTGTTCTGTGGCAGAGTTTTCAGCAGTTCCAAATTACAAAGAAACGAGTCATCGGGGCTGGTTCTGAAACCAGCATCTGTTTTCCTACTCCTGTCAAAACCATTTACCTTTATTTAGTGTGAAGTTTGGCTTCTACACGAGCAGTGCCTTCAATACAGGGTATCAGTACATGCCTGTGAGAATTGTGTGTGCTGCTCTGCACCTCTGGTGAGCTGCCTGTCCAGTCCTACATATGCTGCTGCTTCCACATATGCTACCAACAGCAGCAAATAACAATCAAAGAGTGGCAGATGAAGAATAATTATGTTTAAGGATCAAGGCAAGAGAATGAAGAAAATCAGAACATATCAGGATGTCCTTGAGGAGATATTGGCTTTCCAACCTTGCTTTCATGCCTGCTTGGTCCTCAATAGCTCCATCCCCACCCACTCTCTTCCAGCATCCAGGCACTGGCCCCAGCAGCACTGGAGTCAGGATGGAAATCACTGGTACAGCTCAACATCCTAATTTGCTCCAAGTGCTCAGCTGCTGCTGCAAGACCAGCCCGTGCACTTCTGGAGCTTGTCTCCCCCGCAGGGAAGTCAGGATAACTCGATTTGCTGCTGTCAAGGAAAGGGGTGCCAAGCCAAGAGATCTGCTTCTGCTGAGCCCTTGGCACTGGAATCAAGCCTGTGGTTCTGTCATGCCCTTTTTGTTGCTTGGATTCATGAGGAACTGCTTCCTCTCCCTGCACAGCTAAACTGTACCACCGTGGGAGGCTTGAACTGTGTTTTTAAACAGGCTCCCTGCTGTTCTGTGTCACATTCTTTCTTCTCTTTCCACAGCAATTTCATATATATTACATTCTAAAACAGAGGGCAAACTCCAGAAACGAGCATCCTGCACACAATTTTCCAACGTTCATGGCCAATTTGCTGCATTCTGCTGTGAATTTCATGACAAGGAATTCAGAAACTATTAATATTGCATTTGATCCTTCCTCCTTTTTTCCCTTGTACCCACTGATGCTTGTGTATTCACAGTATGTGAAATAAAGAAGAGGGGATCTTCAAATTCCAAAATCTTCCTACTTACTCATTTTTACATAAATTAGATTAACTCTGACTTCTTGAAAATGCTGACTTCAAGAAAAAAATTTACAATTTGAAGCTATAATTGATAGCACTACAATGGAAACACCAATAAATGTCCAGGGATTGATCTAATGAAGAATTCAGATTATTTATGTTACATTCCCATTTTTACTTTTCAGTCATTTGGGTAATGTAAAATAAATGATGTGTTAGATTAGCTTCTTGGCTTGCACTAAGTATTACCATGTATTTTCTTATAAGGAAGTGTTCTGAAAGAAGCACTAATGATAATCATTAAAGGTAGGAAAAAGTTAAAATTCAAAGGAATCTCTCCGTCTTTAAGCCCTTCATTCTTTGCCAAATGCACACATACCCTTATATATATATATATATATATGTATATAAAAATCAGAGGCAGTGAAATAAAGAATATCTTTGATTTCATTTCAAGAAAAATGTCAAATGCAAAGATACATCTACTATCCTTTCCTAGATATCAAAGCTATTTTCAACAGAAGGGTCTCTGCTCAGCCAAAAATATAGTCTGTTTCCATACTGCAGATGAAGTCTGCAAAGGCTCAGAGAAAAGAGGAGGGAAAAAAAATCAGTTTTCATGGCCATGTACCAATTTCTACAGGATGAAAGATGAAAGCATTTTTGGTTGAATCAGTCGGTATCTTTTAATTAGAAGAAGCATTTCCAAAAGTGTCTAGTTGTCTCTAGGAACACAAGTCTCGGTCACTGACTTCAATTTTGCTACAAA
This sequence comes from Pycnonotus jocosus, assembly GCA_013400435.1. NCBI lineage: Eukaryota > Metazoa > Chordata > Aves > Passeriformes > Pycnonotidae > Pycnonotus > Pycnonotus jocosus. The sequence continues at coordinate 363,994 of VWYP01019126.1, forward strand.
AATTATACTATGACTTAGTGACATCTTTCACAAAAACCGATCGATTTTTCTTTCATAAAAAATGCAAGAAAACCTGACTTTCAAGTCATTTGGCCTTTTATTATAATATATTACATCCCATGCACTGTCTTGATGACATTTACTGTTTCCCATGCAGGATCCCACAGTATGTATGAGTTGTCCGAAGTTCAAAGAGGGCAATCATTAAAATTTGACATTTATGTCAATGTGTGCACAGGGAGTTTACCTTTTCATTAGCTGCATATATATATATATATTTTTTTTTTCTGGTGGAAAAAGCTGATTATGAAGTCATGAAAGACTTGGAGTGATTTTGTGTGATCCCAGTTGAGACTAATGGATAATTCTTTATGGTCGCAACTGAGATTACTGGGTAAAGGAATTGATTAAAGATAAGGTTTTTTGTTGTTATTTGCTGAGTTGTCAGGAGGTGTTGAGTCATGCTGTGAGAAGTTCGAGTGCTGAATCTTCTGCTGTCATATACAGAAATGTCATGTTATATTACACAGCATGCTGAACTAAGTTAAAAAAATTCTTTGTGTATCATGCAGTAGTTTGGTAAACAAAACCTATCAACCTCACTAATCTGGTTCCCCATCCAATTGCATTTTGTTTTTCATGTCTGGTAGGCTCAGATTTTTTTCAGTGCACAAGTCCCAACATTTGTCTTTCTCCAGATGAACAAACTGATTTAAATACTGTGAGGATATGACTGTTGACAGCCAAGCTGTCATAGGTCTTTCTTTTGGTGCAGAAATATTTATCAAACTCCTCCTGGTAACAAATTTAATCTGTTGCATCTTTTCCTTGTTTACCCAGGGTACAACAGGCCAGAAAACTTTTGCCTCTCAACTCATCCCAAAATACTTTTTGTAATTGCATGGTGAATTGGTGAGAAGACAGAAAGATGATATGATAGCCAGGATCAGCTTATAGACCCAAGGGAGTTTTATGCCTGGTCATGGCATGAAGTCAACATGAAGAGGAATGAAGGAATTTTTGCACTGAGTTTTAATTTTAACAAGTTTAGCTGTGTTGCAGTGAAGCAAAAATCCCATGCAGGTGGGTCTTGGCTGGCACACAGCTGTGGTCCCAAGCACTTGGGAGAGAAAAGGAAAGCTGCTCCAAGGAGTAAAATTACCTCTGAAAAAAGCCTCCTGACCACTTCCCCTCCAAATCCTGGCTTGAAGGAGACCAAGGACAGATGAGGACAAGGGCATCAACATTCCACTTACCCTTCTTCCTGAAGGGTTCCAGAAGGAAGAGGCAGTGAGACCACCACCCAGCAATATCAAGCCAAAATTTTGGCTACAGCTCTTATTTGGTCTCACTATGATCTTGTTGTTCTTTAATCCTGTGATTAAAAGACAGCTAGACTCTCCAAGCCTTTAGGAGAAGTTTGCTAGAATTATCTCACACTAAGTGGAGGCAGTGAGCATTAAACTCATGCGGTATTTTCTCAGCACTGCAGGTACCACCAGCTAGCTCACGGTCTGTTAAAAGCAAGACCACTCCATGCAAGCAGTGGCCACACATTTATGAGGAGTGGGACAGTCAGAGGTCTCAGGGCTTGTTCTTTAGGAGCCTCCATTTTGCATCTCTTTTTCAGGCTCATGTCAAATTTCATTAGGAAAGTGGACCTAAAGATCTCTGCAGACAACGTGAGAAGGAAAAGCCTGCTCAGGTCAAGATGAAGAAGAAATTCCTACCTTCTAAAATCTCCAAAAAAAGGAAATTTTACCCAATTACAGCTGTACAAGTGTCTTCTACATCTCCATTCTGAACTTCTGTCTTTGCTAATCATTTGGGCACTTATATAAAACAAAATAAATACTTTTATTTTCTCTTTATTTTTATTGACCTAATTCACCTCAGGAATGAGAAGCCCTTGATAAGACTATTTCATTCCACAATACAATGTCATTAAGGCATCATTTGGGCCAGCCCATCACACCCTTATGTGTTTTCCCATCTGTCTGTTTGGAAATATACAGTGTGATGTAAGTTATGATATTTACTTAAAGACTTCTATTGCACCTGTATTGAAGTAAATATTCTGAAAGTTCTTTTAAACAGTATTTATACATATTTAAATATTTTAAATGTTTTTAAAGCTGCCCAAAATGGGGAAGAGTTTTAAAAGGTTTGTAGCTGCAGGTAAAAGTTTTGCTTTGCTCATCTTTCCACTTCCCTTTTTACTAAGCAGCCTGCAACTTCTAATGCATTGCTGCCAGCCACCTTTCAGATTTCTGTACGTCTTGTAAAGACAACTACTGAATTTACCCAATGAGCCAGACTAGGAACATCCTAATAGGTGTGTGAAAGGCTAACAAGCTGGAAGCCTTTGAGGTGGTGTCAGTGTCTCACATCCCTTGATGACAGTGAGTTGATAAAATTGTTACTAGTTCAAGAAGGCATGCACACATACGGGGTTTCTCCTTTCAGTCATTTCTTTCAACCAAGGCTAGATAGTTAAGGTTTTGTATCTCAGATGTGGTAAGTGGGCTGAAATGCCAGAATTCACTCCTCAGAAACTTCACAAACAAGGAATTTTGTGTTGTAAGGAGGACTGAGCTGTTATCAGGGGAAGAAACTCTCATTTCCAACTCACCTATTTATTATTATTATTTTTAATAAAGGGAATGCCATCTTTAGCCTTCTTTCTACCCATAACCTGAGCAGGATGTTGATGAAAATATAAGGCTTCTTTAAAGATTATTCTTTCTTGGAACCACCAAGCACGATGCAGCTGTTACTCTGTCTGTCACATATGGTCTGACAAAGTTCCCCTGTGAGCAGAGATATCCCACCCCTCCTTCAGCCCAGAAAACTACTCAAGCCTGAGGAAAAAGTTCAGGATTTAACTTCTCAGAGCTGGCAGCCTCCTAGCACTGTGTGGAGTCAGCCATTCTCAATTGCCACCAAGCTGAACCACACCTAGGCTGAATGGGTGCTTTCAGCTACAAGGCAGCACTCAGTGTGAGCCCAAACAGCAGAAATCACCCAGAGCTCCCATTAGTAATCATTACAGCAGTAATAACAAACTCACCAACTTTTATGTCCATAAAACCGTGTGTGTACCCATTATCACAAAAGAAATAATGCAGTAATGAATATCAGCATCACTACAAGCCATTAAGAGTTCAGGAGAACACAGCACTACAGTGCAGTAATCTAGGACAGCATGTAGAGATTAAACAGTTGAGTCTAAAAGTATCATTTGCATAGAGGCTGCCTACTGAAATTGAGTGTAAACAAAGATACTGGTGCTGATATCTGTATAGAAAACCACTTGCACTGTGAAAAGGCCTGGGTTCAGACAGATGCAGAGCAAAGAGTGCCACCTACAGAACTGCTGGGAGCAGTCACTCCAGTGCATTAAGTCCCCTTTCCGTTTGCAGATTATCTGTGATGATGTTTAGTTCGCACGTCTGGTGAGATTAAGTCCAAGCTGCAGAGCTCTCAGAGCCAATAAACTAACTGAAAAGTGAAGCAACATAAGAGCAAAGCTGCTAAACAAAAGAGATGTTTGAAAAATTTGCTAATACTGCAGCTATAAGAAATCATCTTGCCAGCTCAGAGCAAGCCTGCTTTGAATGTACACTTCCCACGTGTTTGACATCCTAATATGGCTCGTTTAATACTTGCACAGAATCCATAATACACAAGAAAACCTCAGAAATGCTACTGCTGCCATTTTACTTTCATAAGGGTGCCCTCGATGAGAAGAAGCCCAGAAGTTAAAATCTGTGCATTTCTTCCCACTTTGCCTCCATCAGTCGAAGTCCAGGAACGTGCTGCTCGCTGGGGTTAACAGGATGGCAGCTTTTTTGGTAACTGGGGGCTGGTTGGCAGCTCAGAAACAGATGGCAGGTTAAATAGTCTCAGCTGGAAGGAATTTTTCCTTTGGCCTTTTCCACTTCCCTTTAGACTAACATATGACCATATTGCAACAGGAAGATTTTAGGTGGTGGTCAAAAAGTACAACAGACATTTCTTATCCACGTGCAAATATTTCCCTCTCCAGCCTATAAACTGCTGTCATGCATTTAATGACCATACAGTTGACTATAATAATATAGCTGGACTGTGAACTCCCATTTCTATTAAGAAATATGCTCGTTCTGGGAGGGTCTACAATAAAAAATTAAAGGAGGCTGCTTTGGCAGTGGAGAGAGTAAAAACATTTTTTTTCCCTTTCACACCTGATATTTGTAAAAAGTTTTAAAACCCTTGGGGTTTGTGTGTCAGATGGCTTGCATATCCTGAAAAATCAGACTACTTGTGGCTGAACCTGGTCAGTCTGCTCAGCTCCTGTATGTCTGCCAAGGTTTGAGCCAACAACATATTGCAAGAGCCAGTGCAGTAATTACACAATCTGATCGCTGCATGCTACCAAAATAAACTCATAGCTAATGATGGCAGTGCTACCATCATTTAGCAGGGTGAAGAAGTGTGCCATATTTAATGCTTCCTCATGAGATTGCCCTCCTAATCTGAAAGAGATTTAAGACACTTAGAAACACAGAGCTTCTCCATTCTGCTTTTTTCCAACTGCTTCTGGTCACATTGGGTGTCTCTGCTCTATCCTTTAAATAAACAGAAAAGCTGCTTTCACAGCTCATCTCCAGATACGAAATTACTTTCACGGTGGCTGAGTGCTCTCTGCTATCCAAATTTCTCACAAAAAAAACATTGCTTTCATTTTCTTGTGCTACTGAGCTGAACAAAGATAAAAGAAGTCAAATAAAGATTATTGATTTATTGTTATCATTTCTCATCCCTTCTCCTCCTTAGGAGCATCATTGTGTATTTTATACCAACATATGCAGCAGCAGCAGCAATGCCACAAACGAGTCAGGTTTGTGACTCTTTGCAAGCTTGAGTTATCAGCAGCCACCTGTGCCATACGCTGTACTGAGGAATTAGTGATTTGGAAAATTATCCAATCCATACTATCAAATCAAGGGAAAGATCTCTTGTTTGCAATTACTCCCCCAGAGCTTGCTGCTGCTCCTTCCTGCATTTGATAAAATTCAGGTAGTGGAACTACAGCACTGGACCTTTACGGTGACAGTTCACCGGGTGTTATAAGTGTATTCTCAATGCCACAAAAGATGATAGAATTATTACTAAAGGGTAATTATATTGATTTTTTTTTTCCTCTCAGGGTGAAGGTAGGTTGTATAACTGGGAAGTTGCAGTTAAATTCCCATTCCTACCATGCATAGAGCCCAAAAGCAAGGGAAGTTTGAAATCCAATGTAGCAGAAGCTAAAACCCTCTACAATGGCAATAACTACAAAATAGCAGCTTTCTCACATCTCCTGTAGATGTATCATGAGGCAACTTCTCCAGAACCAGAATGGGAGCAGACATGAGGCCTTACAGATGCCTTCTCAAAAGAGCTATTAACACATATCCATTAAATATTTCTATGAAGGATGGTAAAATTGGGCTCAGTCCCCAGCTCAATTTTATTTTTTTTCTTTTTAGACACAGAAACTTGAAAAGGCCCCTGGCATAGCTGATGTGTCAGCATCTAAAATCTGTGCAATTCAAAAAAACCCAACCAACTAAACAAAAAAAATGCCACATAAATTACCCCTTAGTAACAAGACTTTGAGAGAAGCCCAACCAGTAAAAGGCACCAGTAAAGTAATGAGCTGTACCTCATGAATGAGGAATACCTATCAACATCTTGGAAACAACTGGATGCACTTGTTTTCAGAACAACTGAGTTTACATTACTGCAACTAAGTACTCAACTTCTCCTGCAGGATGTCTTTTATGACAGATTGGGAATAGAAACAGGCTAACACAGCTCCCCGGTTAGGACAGACACCTCAGGCTGTGGTAAAACATGACCTTTATAGATATCTAGCAAAAAAACATTTAAGAAACAGATATAACATCATGACCTTTTTAGATACATAGCATAAAACATCTGAGGGAAAGTCCTGCCCCTCTTCCCTTCTGCCACCGAAGCCATGGACACAGCAGGAGCTGCCCAAGGCCAGTGGTGGCACTGGGAGCTGAGGTTTCACTGAGCCCTGAGATGACAGGAATGGTGGCACTGATTACACTGAACTTTGCCACCTATGTGCCTGCTATTTTGGCTCTCCCTACAGTTGCTGGAGGGCAGCCAGACAGCTCCAGAAGTGGGGTTTAAAATAAAGGTCTCATGCAGAATATAGGAATTCTAAAACATACTTTATGAATTCTTCTCTGGGGACACTTGCATTGCTTTGACTACAAAGAGACTACTAATTACTGATGAGAGTTCACTTGGATGAATGGCACCTCAAGGGATGACAAGGGACTGCTTCTGTGGCTCCAGCACACAGAAAAGATCTCATTTTAGTGGAATTAGTGCAGGATGCAGGATTTCCTCTATCAAACAGAAGGCAAAGCTTAACACTATTGTGCTGCACTTTTGCTTCTTAATGGAAAATAATCTTGGAATTATTTCTCTGGCAGAGTTTTGTTTTTCTCACATGAAAGTAAACCAATATAAAAAGCAAAGAGTTGTTTTCATTAAGACTGAGCAATTGAAGATGTAGCACTGCTGATGACAGTGTTTGGCTGCTCCTACAGTCCTACCACAGTCAATCCCATTCCAGATACAGTCTGTAGGGTATTTTTAGCAAAACGCCATGTTCATGAACTTTCAAAGGAGAAGATTTGGAGGAATGATAGCCCAAAGACTAATCAGAACTGGAAAAACACAAATTAAATAAAATCTCCAGTAAGAAACCAAGTGCTTTAAAGAAATCAGGAAGAAAAGAATAGTTTTGTAATGGCAAGATTCAAGATGCCAGTTAAGTAAGATGGAAGTTAGTTAAACTCTGGAACAAAAGTGTAGAGCCCCAGTGGAAGTCAAGAGCCAAAGCCAACACTCTAAAAGAGGAAAATCTGAGAATCTAAAATTATCCTACAGTGAAAACCAAATAAGAGATACTCAGAGGACAATGGAATAAGGAGAATGAGAACAATTTGCTAAAGACTATCACAGGTTAATGAAGCAGTTAAGGAAGAGAAAGGTCCACCTGAGAAGGCAAATGATCCTTTGCCTCAGTGAAACAGGAGACCCTTGCTCCTTTCCACTAATTAAGAATAAATTCTAGTAAAAGAGAGGTACCAGGAATTCTGGAACAAATATCAGGCTTCTGAAAAAGCATCTAAAAGTCATCTGAAGTGTATAAAATACACTTTCTGTGCTTCTCTGATGTGTGCAGCACAGTGCAGCTGTCTTTAAAATCAGCTCAGAGATACAGAATCACTTTGGGGGATTACTGACCACTGAATGTAAATGGCAGCTTGAATCAGAAAAACAAAACCCTTGGAAGATGATGATAATAAAGGGGCTAATCAGTGCTGTTTTTTTGAAGAAACACCATATCTTTTCTCAACACTATATCTCCATGAGTTATTTTCTAGAAAAGCCATCTGAAATGCCCCCTAACCACCGTTTCCACTCCCCTCACATATATTGCAATATCCTTACCAACACTTGTGCCACTGTAATTGTTGGAGAACCTCAGCTAGATTACAAGTACAATAAATTTCCTTAAAAATAAATTTATATTTAATAACCAAGACTGTATAGCCCAACTCCCATAAGGTTTACTGTGGAGGAGGCAGAAACAGGGGCACAAGAGAAAAAGCAAGATCTTCAAGTTTAGTTTAGTGATGAAGAAACCATGTCTCAGAGTTACTATATTAGAAGCCTTGTGATGCATTGATAAAATAATGAAGAAAGAAAAACCTTTTGACAAACCTTATCTGGATGGCCAAAATTATTTCTCAAGATCTGTTACAATAGATGAGCATAGGTAAGGAACTAGAAAGTAAAGAGGAAAACACTGCCCTAGAGAACAAATGACCAGAGGAGAAAAAACCCAAAAGATATGATTAAATGGTGCATTTTTATCATGGTGAAAGGCTAATGACAGGGCATCCTGTGGTTACTTTCTAGGTCACTGGCTAGTTAATAGATTCATTAATAACCTAGGAAGGGATGGAGTGTATGTAGGCAGAAAAACAGGCACAATGTAATTTTTCAGGTTATCAGGACAGAGAGGACTGAGAACTGAGTTCAGAGTTTTGCCAGAATATAGGCATGCCTTTTTTTGACAATTCAGTCCCACGTTGTCACCAGCTAATACAGTACTAAAACCATGGGCCTCATCCATATAGAATACAACAGTTTTATCATCACTTTATGCTTTATAAGTCAGATGTTATTTTTTATTTTACCAGGTAAGTCCACAAGTTACACATTTATTTTTATTTCTTGTTCTTTTTTCTTTTAGAAAATCTCCCAGAAAAGAATGTGGAGTTTAGCAGTAAGACTAGTAAAATATCAAGAAACTCCAGAAATCAAGCTTAATCCAATAATGTAAATTCATCAATGCTGAGCTTAGACTTATTTTTTACATACCAATACTCCTCATCTGGCCTATCCTTCTCTCAATGGAAGAGAAAGAAAATAATATATTTTTAAAATTATTTTTTATTATTTCAAAAATAAAGTAAAAAGCAATAATCCTATTTTAAATTAAATTAAACATAAAAATGAAGCTTTTATGCTTAATATCACCTAGAAATTGATTTTTTTAAAAGAAATATTCACGCAAAATTATTTTTACAGTATAAGACTTGAGAGAATCACTTTCATTCCATTCTGTGCAAATGCACAGGTACTAAAGTATACCTAATTTCTTTGTCCCTCACAGCCCTAAGAAGAGAAAAATTGTCAAGGTCTTGAAATCCGCACAGCAGCCGTACCCTGTATACAAGTGTGGAATCATAAGACTGCTTCTTAAGGTCAATGCAGCTTATGGTAATGAATATGGAAAGGTTACTATTGTTGTCTTTTGTTGATTTCTCCTCAAAAAATGCAAAGAACAAAAAGGTCACTAAGCAATGTTTCTAAGCTACTTTGGAATTTACTAATCTATCACTGAAGAAAATAAATTTTAAAAAAAAGGGTTAATAAAATATACTCTAGACACAGAAAAGCAGATTAGAAGTGGCATTTAACTGTGAAACTGTCTTTAGACAGAGGAAAAATAACCCCCAAATCAGAAAGGAAAGCTACTTTCAGGCTTTGATCACTAAATAAATATTTACAAAGTGAATAAAGCTTTTTAAAACACAACGCTGGAGCACCATAACACGTCATTGAGGTATGCATCTGTGACAGCAGAGCTGACATCTATCACTGTAATGAGTGCTAGATGCAACAGTTCTATGAAAACTGTGCTTGTCCAGACCAGTGACAGAAATTACTGTGATTGAGTTCTGCAGCCAAGCCTGTACTGGAAGTGACTGAAAAAACAAACAGGGTGACAGTGCAATGGCGAGAAGAGACCCCAGCATGGTGCACTGAATCACCAAATGGTGAGATATCCAGGGGGGATGCAAACCTGCATTTTCAAGCTTGGACAGCAAAGTGTTTGAATTAGAGGAGTGTAGAGATGAGAGGAGAAGCCCTGCCAAAGGCAGTGGGGATTGGCAAAGGGATAAAGGAAGCAGGACTCTGCAAAATGTGTCCAAAGGCACTGCTCAGTCTTGGGTCCAGTCTGGGGAAACTTAGATGTAACATAAATTTAAAACAATATCTCTGTCCTCTGACATGCTTTGGTTCTAAACAAATTATAAATGGGTAACAAGTCATTATTTGGTCACCACCAGCATCTCCAAGTGGAGGGTTTGCAAGTCAGATCCACTGTGGAAAACCCCTGGTGATGACTAGGAGCTGTAAGGTCAGGAGATTACCTGAGAGAGGTATAAACTTCTAATTTGATCTCAATATACAGAGCAAGGGATAAAAAACCAGAAGTGCACTCTAAGATGTACATCTGAAACAGCATGAATAAAAGGTAATTCTTTTCTAAGAAAAATTAGGAAGAAATTAATGGTGTTTCTATATGGATATTCCAATATATCTGTCAACAGGATACACATATCTTAGATTCTGAATTATTGCACATGTTTGTATTTCTGTGGTTTTCTCATGTTGTGTGGCCCTTTAGCTTGGCAGTAACTTGTCTACAGTGTTTGTGCAGTGTGATGACAGAGTGGAAGCAGCAGCATAATCTTGACATTTTGGCATTACTCTTCATCTATCTTGCCTTTTGTGGAGGTTACTATATTATTTAAAATGCCAAATGCTCAGAACAATATAGATAAGCCAAATTCTATGAATTTTAATGGGACTATTTTATACTTTAAATTTAAAATAGACTTCTTGTTTGAGAGGAGGATCAGCTTTGAAGATAACTGTGCAAACAGTGACATCGTCACATTGAGCTGTTTGGTAGAGTAAGTTTTCAATGAACAAGAACATGTAAGAAGTATTTTCATGAAACAGCTCTTTCACTGATAGGGGATAGGTTAATCTATTTTAGAAATTTTGAAGTCACAAAGCAATGGATGTTTCCTATGTAATGGATGGAGCTGCTGGATTTATGTCATCATTTGTTTGTACTTTTATAAAAATAGGGATTATGGAATTAAGGGACATAATTACACACATTGCAGAGGAAAGAAGCACAACTAATTTATCAATTTTCTGTTGCAGAGAATGACATCTTTAACAAAAGGAAATTCAAATAGAGTTTTAAAACCGAAGGGCCATTTTCTCATGTGAGCATATTCTCTTCTGTGGGTACATTTATAGGCAAAGGTTTGAGTCTGAATTTGCTTCTCAAGACAATGTTACATTGCAACCACATATGATGTTATGTCCAGATGGAATGCAGAGAAAAAAGAATTTCAGATGTCATCTGCATTTTCATTTCAGTATATATGTCAAACACTGCCTTCTTTAAATAAAGGTCAAGAAAACATAAAGATTTTCTTCTGTAAAACAAGGAAGATATGGGTGGAATGATGTGAAAATTAGTTCTTTTTGAAATTTTCTACTGCAGTCAATTCCAGACTGATATCTTGAAAAGACAGTATGACTGTTAGAAAGTTAAGCACACAATAAAGAATGAGATTTTGGAGAAAGTTAGCACTGCATATCATTAAATAGTATTAAAAAAAAATGGAAATTATTTATGTAATAATTCACAAGGCATTGTTTTTGGCAAAATAAAAGGTTTTTTTTTAAAAAAATGGGTAAGTTACTAGAAGACAAATATGTAAGAACATAGCTGAAGGTCAGCTGCATTCTTAAGACGCATTCTCTTCAGTTTAACTTCTTCATCTCTCTGAAATTACAAGAGATCATCTCACTTTTTCCTGAAAGAAACATGAGGTTGATGCCTGTGGTTGTGGTTACTCCGAGGGTGCTGTAATGATGTAATGCTCCTCAGAAAAGAGAGCACCCATGCATTAGCTGGACAAAATCAGTGAAGCACTGCATAACTGATGGTGGTAATGACTCACAAGTGATTCACTGCCACAGCAGCTATCAAGGTAGCAAGAAATGAACAAACTACTCAGTTCCTCTGAATCTCATAATGTCTTTTCACTTAATAAGGGTAAAACAAAATTTTAAAAAAAAATAGTTATTTTGGATCTTCTCTAAAAAAACCAAAAAACCAGTGTATAAAATATAGAAAATACCTAATGCTCCTTTAGAGATCTTTTTGGTTTTTGTCTCTGTAGATAAACTGGATTGAAAGCTTATTTAGAAAGGTTTAACTAATGAGATTTCTAGAAACAATCACCAGCAAATAACAATTGAATAACAAATCAAACAGATGACTCCATCTCAATTACAGCTAACATAAACAAAAAAAAAAAAAAAATTCAAATTTTTTCCACATTTTAAATAGGAGAGGCAATTTCCAGAACAGACTATTCAGGTGGACTAGAAACAGATTTTTCTTTCCCTTCCCAGATATCAGAGAATTCTGTAAAAACCCTGAACTACTGGAAGAGTGAAATCAGTTTTGTCAACAAATACATGCTCAAGAATAAGAATACATGACAAATTTGACAAGATTTCTTCCACAGAAATTTTTCTTTATTTTTCTCATCAGATATTAAAAAAGGAAAAAAAGGACTCTGATTTTTGAAAAATGGCACTTTTTTTCTCATTAGCCTGAAAATTAAAAATGCTTGGAATCCTTTTGTGAAAGTGACCTTAATCAAATATCTTATATCAAATGAAAGAGTTAATTTTGTTTCCATTCTGATCAAAATTATTAATTTTCTATAAAAACACAAGACTGGAACTTTCAGTGCATCTTGATGCAGGTGTTCTTATATTTGACAAACGGTTCAGCTGTGGTCTGTTCAATTAATATCAGCAGAAATATTTACAGCAACAGAGACATGGTACACACATATTTTAGAATTAGATATGTAGGGAAGATTTTTTTACTGAAATACAGTATTTCCTTTTGCAAACTGTAAAAAGCAATAGTACTCACATATATCCTTTTTTCATTCAGGGGACAAAACTCAGCTTTCCATTTCTGCTCCCTGATCGCTTTTAAAGTGCAAATACATTTCCTGTAACCACGCTTTTCAAGCAGAAAACAGCCAATGGATTGTTTTTTTTAAAAAGGAGCTTTTTCAGAGCCAACCCTAACTAAAAGAAATGGGACAATTTAGAACTTTGTCCTTCTGCACTGAAAATTTTCAATTGACTTCACTTGCATTGGGATTGGGGCTCTAAAGCAGATGTAGAAATTAGCTTTGAACAGCTTACTAAGTAGCCCTAACTGCACTTCTTACTGAGATACAAAGCTGATCATTAATAACTTGGTAATTTAGGGGAAAAAAATCAGGGTTCTCAAGCACCTTTCAGAAGCAGACTGGAGGACTGCATTCAAGGAATAATGACAGAAATTAAAGAATAAAATTGCAACTGTCTTTCTTCCACTTAAAAAAAATAAAAGAAGAAAATCAATTTCTGGATAAACCCAGGTTCTTGGATACTCTTCATACAGCAGAACAGAAAGCATTGTCATTATTTTTTTAAATATATGTGAAGATAAAAGCCTTAATCAGTGAAAGAGAAGCACACAATGGTGATTTGAAAATTTTTGGTTTTTTTGAACGTAAGTCAGCTCTTGCAAAGAAATTCAGCAAAACTTCAAAGAGATAAAAAAACCCAAACCAGTCTAGCCTTTACTTTATGTATTTTTCTATCTCTTCAAGAGAAGCATCAAACTCCTGCGTGAAAATATCTGTTTTGTTCCAATAACATATAGCAGGTCCCTTTCTGAAGCCCTTGCACAGACAAACAGCTCGGAATTGCCTCCACGGATAAGTTACCTCACGGCTCTGCTCGACTGGAGCAGCTGCAGCCAACGGCTTAAATCAAATTCATAAAATGCAGGGACTGATATTTTCAAAAGAAAATAACAGCTAATATAGATGAAAATAAAAGAAGGCTTGATATTAATCTCCGAGTTATTTAATTTTTAAAGATCAAAGCTTGGAATGGGAAGAGGGTCAAGCCTAGAAATGAAGCATTCTGAGGAGAAGGAAATTTGATGCCACACTCAATGATCAAATTTTGGCAAAGAATAGGAGGAGAACAAGCAGAAAGGATGGAAAGCTCCTTTCTGAAAACGCTTAAAAAGAAATTCTCTGCTGTAACTCACTTTGAAGAACTGACATAAACGACTGCAGCTCAGGTAAAGAAACTCTGACATCCTAGCATGGAGACTGGTTTGATACCCTTTTCCCAAGAAGGTGGTGGTGTAGCCCTGTGGGAGAGGTGCAGCAGGAGACTGGTGCTGCTTGATGAGATTTGCAGATGTCAAGACCTCCCCACTAGAAAGGTTTGCAGGTCTGTGGTGTTTCCACTAACCTAAGCTGACAACAATAACGAAAAGTCAAAGGAGAACATAATAACAGAGATGTAGCCCCAGTATGCTAATTATTTCTTCATTAATGACCAGGATCAAAACTTCGGAATCAAAGATTTCAAGGTGAGGAAATCAAACTTCAAACATCCTGGTAGGCACAATAATTTAGACAGCTCCCTCCTTTAATAGCAGTTTTCTTTGAGCCTCTTCTATAAATTTTCCTCTGCTTCAAGACCTTCCCTTCATTCTTTTTGGTGGTCTTCACCATTCACTCATTGAATGTAGGTGGATGTAGGTATCACTTCTGAATTTTTTTGTATTTCTTGGCTGTTTTCATCTACTATGACCCTTAACTTTCATTTTTATTTATGTCTTAAAGCCTCAGATGTTGGTGTCTTGGATCTCTCTACCTCTGGAGGCTCCATCTGCCCCTTGGGAAGTCTGGGATCGGCCTGCAGACAGGGGAGCACAAGCATGGCAACAGATTTCTCTCTTTATGTCTGGGCAAAGAGCAAAAATCTCAAGGGCTGGCAGTAGCCCAGGGGAGCAGCCAGCCCATCTCCTGTAGCTCCAGCTCTCCTACAAGCTCCATGCCATGCATCCCTCACATCCAGGAGGCAGGAGAGGCACAGCCTTGACAATGCTCCTCTGGCACCTTCCCATTTACCTCAAAGCTGAGGATTTTTTTCTAGGTTAATGCTTAAGTCCTAAAGGTCGAAATGATACCTGGTGGAGGTTGAGATGAACAATGTGCACAAGGCTGAGGTGTCATTTGGTCTGCAGGATCTGAAAACAAACCCACAATCCTTCTCTGTATGACAGCTCCTGTATTAATTGGCTATTGTAAGGCACCCATGCATGCAGGGCTGGTAATTAAGGCAGAGCCAACACCCCCAGATTTAAAGAAAGATTGGTTGGTTAATTAGGATACAATTTGTTTTTGTATGCTTCTAGAAATTGTTCCAATGATAAGTTTGTGTACTATTATTACAAAATTAAAAACTGTCAGCAACACTGCTATAATTAATGTCTCTGACTTAAAGGTGTAACTCTTGAATTTTGAGAATTATCTTTTCTAATAGTAGGAGGAAAAATATTGCTTAGGTTTAAAAGATTGAGTTTAAATCTGTTTATTTATCAGGAAGATGAATATCACATTTCCCCCTATTCTGCCAGGATAACACATCCTATTAAATTTATCTTTTCTTAAACTTTTTTTTTTGGAATCACTGCTATTTTGAAGAAACCCATTATTAGAGACCGAAAAGTGACAAATTCCCTCAGCTCAGCAATACAAGAATTTCTGCCTTAAAGACCTCACCCTAGAAACTTTACATCCTGTATCTGACACACGGTATCTGCTACCAAAGCTATGCATCTAAGCACTGCAAATTGTCATTTTTGGGGCAATGCATAGCAGGGAACAACAATAACGAAGGAGAAAAAAAAATACCCAACCCACCTGACAACAGTATAAGCTACAATAATAGAGTTTAGGATGTAATCACTTAGCTGCTGTCTCTGACCACAGTGGTAGAATACTACTTTCCAGCTGAGTTTAGGCTCTGAAGGTCATTAGAGATGTGTACCAATAAACATACACTCTGCTATCAGATTAGCAGACAAAACAGTTTCCATGGCAACCCCTGGACCAGAGAGCTTGCCTGCATTCAGCATTCATTTAAAATATTTTTTTTTCCTCCCTCAGTCTCCTCGGAGTCAGTCCTGTGAAACACAAGTGCTTGCAAGCTCTCTAATCTGCGGCTGCCTTTGAAAACCCATCCAACGGGTGTTGAAGCTGAGCCAATTAACAGGATGAGAATTGGGTGAATTGCAGAGAATCTGGCAAGGCTGTGTTTACCAATTAGGGGTTTTTTTATGATGCAAATGTTGCACACCATGCAGCAGGAATAAAAGCCAGCTCTGCTGAATATGAAACTGTTAATTGCATTTTTCAGAGACACGGCTACAAGGTGAAACTAATCATACAAATGATAACTGGGTTTTACCACCTACAGTGCTTTGGTATTGCACTGGCACTAATCTGTATTAAAATAGCCCATAAATTTTTACAGCAAAAGAAAAAGCAGGCCTTAGTATACCCTCCTGAATTTTGGGGGACATAAGGAATCAGGGAAATTAGACACAGGTAACAAGGAAAGCAAGCAAATTATTGCTAACACATAACATAACAACTTTTTAAAATTCTTTTTAAGAAAATCTGCATTTGTTACAAAGCAAAGAGAACTATAATTTAATCAGATCAAATGAAAATCCTCCTGGTAAAAGAGACCGGTAAAGATGTCAATGAATAGGAAGTTTTCTGAGGGAATCAGTCCAATGGAAAATTGGGGATGAGGATGGAAAATACTTGAATGAAAAGTCCTAAAGAAAAATGGATAGAGTATATTTAGGGAAAGGTTTATTACATACTTTATAAACAGCAAGAGAGTCCAATATATAAGACCTCAGACTGCTGACAAGATTTGGAAATACTCTAGTCTGAACAGGGACTTATGAAGAGGACATCATGTTTAACTGGTCCAAGTTTAAGTACAATAATTCAGTATAGGAAAGGGCAGGAAAACTAATTTTTTCATCTAGACTTCCTCATGGGTTAAGTCTTATTTCTCCAAGGGTAAAACTCACCCCTGTTATGGAAGCCCTCAATGTGGAATACTTAGAAAAAATAGTTAAATTATATCCTTCAGTAAATTTTTTGATGATACAGCAGTACCCGGAAACAGTGAAATTTGATTTTATCCTCAAGGATTTCTCAGTATGGAAAAATAAACCTAACAAATTTTCTACAATTTTCTCCTGTAAATGAGATGCTGACATTTCATCATTAGATAAAATTATGAGATTATATTTCTGATATGCACCTGGTGAATATTCAGACAGAAAATATTGCCTTTAATAACACTAAACCACAAACACTGCTACTACCATTACCTCATGCAATTGGAAGTACAAGGTACTTTGAGCATCCTTGGGTAATTTTTTTTCCTGTGACAAATTAAATTAAACAGCAATGAGAAATAAAACAAGGTCCTAATGACATCTGAATAAGTATGTTCAGTTGTCTTCAGGTAGAATAAAAACCACAATAATTTTGGGATCCAGATTCCCACAATGCTCCACAAAATTTAATCAGTTCTTCACTGAATCCTTATGAGAAAAATAAAAATAGTATGATCTTTCTCATTACTTAGATAATTTCTGTCAGTCACACAGAGTTAGAAAAAGACAAAAAGTCTCCTGTCATCAATTAGTTTGTCATAAAATTATTTCTATGCCTGTACCCTTGTCTCTTAGAAGACAAAGCATGCAGCACAGCAAACATTTGGAGAGCACAAATATTTGCTAAACTAATGTATTTTGTGGTCAGCAATCACGTGTACATGACACTTAGATAAGGAAGAAAAGCATCAGGCAGAGAGGGTTTTCAAATGTTGCATTTGAAGAAGAGGATCAAAGTAAATGCTGCAAAGAATAACCACAACTAGAGTAACACACTAGACAACTTCAATTGAAAGTGGCATGGCTTAAAGTAAGATAATGGGGTTGAATAATGCAAATGACCATATCCCATGTGGGTTTGCACAAGAGATCCTAAAACCACAGAAAATTAGGGAAAAGGCATTGAAGAGCAGATTCTTGAAGAGATTTTCCTAAAAGAATAGAGAAAATGAGGACAGCTGGGAACCTTGAATGCACAGCAGGATGAGGGGCAAGGGAATGATTTGCTCTGTAATAAGAACTGAGGGAAACAGTGACAATTGTAGAAAGTGCACGAAGAAAACTAGCCAGGAATGAATGGCCCATGTGTTTCTGAACTGCACTGGCAATCAATCATCTGTTTTCCAGCAAAAGAAAATAGAAATTTGAATCGCAACTGCTGCCAGGGTGTGCTTAGCCCACATCAGTCCAGCATTAAGACAGCAAGAGAAACTCTGTCAGACATGATAAAATGGTTATTAGAAGGGATGAGTTTTCATGAGCTCCAGAAGACAGATGGGTCATGTCAGAAACGAACTGCATCTAAATGACATGCTTCTCTCCATTCCTTTATGTATTTATTTACCTGAGCTTCTCATATTCATGGGTTGATTCACGGGATGCTAAGGACACCCAATACCACTGGAATATACACATCTGAGAGCTGAACGGCTGAATTCTCTTCAGAAGTTTCTTCTAATCAGGAATTTACTGCAGGTCTGTTCAGTTCCATTGGCCATAATGTTGAATGATACAGATTTGTAAAATCTGTTTTGCAAGAATTTAGCAGCTATTCAAATGTGGCCAGAAATCATTTTGATTTCAATTGTTGCAATGTATAAATTCAAAGACATTGGATCTTGGGATTAAAGTGAAAGAAAAAAAATAAAGTAATTGAGATAATGATCAAAGGATAACAAAACACAATTGTTACTGAAGATTATGAAGTGCTGAAAAATCTGACTGATTATCTCTGCAAACAAGCTATCAGATTGGTGGCAATTGTTGGAAGTGTGGAGGCTATTAGGAAAAAAAGACAGCTTTGCAATGAATGACAAAATTAGGATCTGCCTTGTATCCCTGAAGTTCTAGATAGATAAGCAACAAATCCTCTGATTCCTAAGAAAGAAACATTACTTTAAAATTACTGCATGAACAGCAGTTCAGTATCACAGTATAAGGAAACTCATAATTTTTGAATAAATCTACCTGGCCACAGAAGGCAACTGTGAGGGTTAGGAGCACAGAGCAAGTATTTCAAGTTATGGTTTTAGAGTTATAATAAGTCATATGTGGGACAACTCTGAAGGCTGAATTGACCAATTAGGAATACTTTATATGCTCAGGCTAATAAACTCAAGGAAACAATTTAGAGCAGAAGATCTCAGAGATTAAAACTGGAATTTTTCGAAACAATCTTTTTTTCAGGCATGCTTTTTGTTTGGGTTTTTTTGCCTTTTTTTGGGTTTTTTTGCAGACAGGAGAATTCTGCTTTTCACATTTAAACCCCTGCCTTTTAAAGCTATAGTGTAGAAATAAACAGTGGCTACCACATTCAGAATCCATGTGCTCAAAATACATTCTCTTCCTTGAAGACTGATATTATAAGGACAATAGAGGAGGGAAAGGGTGAGAATGAAACATGAAAGTTACTAAAATGGTAACTGGACAAGGTTTTGTTATATTATTGTTTATCCTGGAACACACTTGGCTTATCCACCTGCCTGGGGATATACTGCTCCTAGTTCTTGCTGTAAGTTAGTGGGGATTTTTATAGAAAGGATTCAAAACCAGAAAATAATTCACATTAGTGACCTAAATTAGGACGAGATGTTCATCCTCCTAAAGAAATCTGAGAAAGGTGTGGCTACAATAACATTTATGACATGGATAAATAAAATAACAGTAATATTTTCTATTGCTGGAACTCTTATGCTTCACATTGCTCCAGGTTTGCAATCCCATCATAATGAAGTGGGTATATACACAACAGGTATGCATTCTAAGTATACTGGAAATCTGATTTTTATTATTTTCTTCTCAATATTGCTACTTTTAAGATGTGATATCACAGATGACAATCTTTACTATGTCAACAGGGAACTTCTCCAAGTTGTTATCATGCAGAAATGCTTTCTCCCTCCCAGGTACCATGGCGACTGCAGCACTAAAAATAAGCACTGTCTAAAGAGAGATGAATGAAAATCTGAGCATGGCATCCTGCAAGCCACAGCCAATAACATCACTGAAAGCTGGATTAAAATTGTATGGAAAGAACACTCACTGTCATTTTTCCAACAAGATTTTTATATGCAAGTATCACAGAGCTGGAGCCACAGCAGCATGAGTCAGGAGTGTCCTACCCATCCTTGGACCTGGGACAGTTTCTACAGACCTCCACACACAGCTGGCATCATTGTGCTTGACTCAGAGTCCAAATGCTGGGGTAGCCCTAGGGCTTGTAGTATCCTCAGATTACAAGGTTAGCACAACAATTGTGCTAAACCTGGTAAGGAAAACACCTAGGCACATCACTGGCCAAGGGTGAACCCCATTGCCACGATGCATCTGCTTCTCCTGAATTCTAATTCAGTTGAAGAAAAAATTGCATTTTCTGAATTACAATGTTATGTCCAATATGTGATAGAGTAATTCATTTGATGAATTATATAACTCCAAACAATTACTGGATGTCAAAGTGGAAAGAAAAGCTAAAGCCTGCATATCTTGAGAAACATTTTAAACAGGAAGTATTTGGATTTTTAATCTGACCCATGTTACTGTGTGTTTACTACTTGTTTCTTTAAAAAGTTTTCATAATTGTAATGTGAAAAGGAGAAGTTCTTCCTCTGTGGATCATTGTGGATCATTGAGACTTCAGAGAGAGCAAAATCAAAGTCCAGGAGTCTGAATAGTATAACTTACAATAAAAAGCAGTAAAGTATTTCTTAGATTTACAAAATAATCTTCAATATCAATGTAAGGTAATAGGGGAAAATAAAGCCCTCGTTTATCCTTGCAAGGTTTCCACAAGTAGAGTTTACCACATTCACCCCCAATGGATAGAATACCTTTATTTCTTTCACAAAATAGAAGAAAAATCCCTTCTGGGTTAAAAGTAAATGAAAATAAGGATGCAAGAGCATCCTTTAGTCTGTGTTCCTCGACCTGGGTTAACATTATGCCTTTCATTGCTCCAAATGATATGGTTGTCATGTCAAAATCAAGCTGGTGTGCATGATATCTGAGGACCGTGACATTCATGTGGAGTCTGAAAGACAGAAACTTTTCAGAGTGATTCTTTCCCATCCTAGGTATACAAAACTCTATACAAAGTGATGCAGTGCTGACTTGCAGTTTTTGAGCAATTGAGGGGAGAGGGGCAGCCAACTCAGACATCCCTCTGAATGTGAAGATTTAGGAGCAAACCAGCTCTGATCAGGAGAGGACAAACCAACCCCAACCTGAGGGTCACACAGGGATCTGCCAGCACATGTGATGAGCCTGATGATTTGGTTGTGTGGGCTCACTGTGAACAAATGAATTCATTGAGTTGAGACCACCAGGTGAGATGACAAAGACAAAATAAACTAGGCTTTACAATAGGGAACACAGGCAAACTCAGTAATCAAGTTGGAAATATGTTTGTTCAGGTGTTCATATTGAAGGTTTAAATTTGCATTGAAAAGCTTTGACCTAATTTTAGAGTCTATAGATATTTTAATACATTTTATAATAGATTCAGTTAAAATACATTGGTTAAATAGAATTGTAGCTATTGAACCTGCATGTAAATTAGATAACATCACGTAACACCTTTTTGACTTAGCAAAATGTATGACATATAAAGAGGGATTTCTTTAGTGTAGATTTCTCTAGTTAAAAATCTGTAATGTTAATTATACAAATAAATAATACTTCTTCATTTTAGTCTTTCCAAAGATACCAGTGGAAAGAATGAAAGAATGGAAATGCACAATGTTTAAATAGCAAACTGAAAACAGACATAGAAACAAGAAAGAAGGCCAAAAGGGCAAAAAAATTTCCCTTATTCCATTTTCTTTCCTTTTTCTAATTGTTTTAAAATATCTTCTCAAATAATAGCAGAGTGCACAGTTGTGATTGCTAGAGTGGTTGCTCAAAAGTTGCAAAAGTATTTTCCTACAATGGTCATGAGGTTTTGAAAGTGAAAACAAGAAGAGCTGTACAGTACATTTCATGTATTGATTGACCTTTGTATATGACAGAAAAGTACCTTCACTTTGTGAGCACAAATTACAAGAAGAAAGTTTAAGGCAACATTTCTACCTTCGTACTCACAGACCTCAATTTTCTTTTCAAGACTATAATAAAGTCCAGCCTGCAGTTCCACTGCCCTAGTGTAAGCACAAATTGGCTGAAGTTTGACATTTCCTAGGGCTCCCCAGATTTTGGGCAGAAATGCATACTGACAAAAGTGTTATCACCTCCCACATGTTCCACTGTATCCCAGCCCAGGTAGAAGTGGGGATCACAGCCCTCCTCAGGGAAATAAGAGCAGAAGAAAATTGTATATTCCCAGGGCACTGGAGCTGCACATTAGCTGTGGCCAAAGTTGAAAGATGAAACTCACCCTCTTTAAGACACAGAAGAGGATACTTTCTGAGTAGGCAGGGCAGGTTTTTTGAAATCTGGATCACAGAAAACAAGTTGTTCTAATTCACAGGTTTGTAGCTGGAACATGAGGTTATATACAAAAAAACATGTCCCCTGAAAGCAGAGAAATATCATAGGATCAGAGAATCATAGGATGGTTGGGTTGGAAGGGGCCTTAGTGACCATCTAGTTCCATCTAGTGCCATGGGCTGGGAAACCTCCCACTAGTCCAGGCTGCCCAAAGCCCCATCCAGGCTGGCTTTGAACACTTCCAGACCTGGGGCATCACAGCTTCTCTGGGCAACCTGTACCACTCATAACTGTTGAGTGGTTCTGTAAGGAATACTCTGAAATTTAATAGCTACTTGTTCAGCCCCACCAGGATGTCTTTAAAAGGAGGGAGCAGACTAATTTCACCTTTTACAAAGCTTCTACCCAGGAATACTCTTTTCCCCCCAGCAATAAAACTATTGTATTTTGCCAGAGGGAACATTTTGAGCCTCATTCTGTCCCCCATACATTTTCAGGCCTGCCTGAAATAAGCATAACCACATATCAGTTAGGAAATCCTCATCAATCCTTGAATTTCAGACAGAGCTAATATTTTTATTGCAGCATCTTGTAAGACATGTCACTAGCCATTACATTTTATTTCCCTGTTTCCATTTCTATTACTGCATACCATAATTCAAATTTCCTCATATTTTCAGGGATGCAGTCAAGTACAGGAATGGATCTGTAACTCTACTTTTAGTGATTGGCTCAAAATCAAATTGTTGCTGTAGATATGGATATTTACTCAATATATTGCTAAGAAGGGGACGGGGGGAGGAAAAAAGCAAATCATTAAATGGGACTAAAATAATTCCAGAGATCAAATCCACTTACTTCTACAAGGGATGCAGTATATATTACTTTATATGATAACAAAGCTAAAGACCAGAAAGAAATGTAAATAAATAGAGAAGCACATATTAGCAAAGTTAAGCTTTTTGGATTAGTGAAACAGAAACCTCCCTACAGATCCAGAATAAAAAATTCCTTTCAGTTTATTTTCTGTTATATGGGTTACTTTTCCATTTCAGTGACTTCTGTAACAGAGGCAATTGGTTGTTATTGACCACTTGTATGGGGTTTCATTGGCAGTAGCATTTTGAGGGGGAAAAGTGCCTTTCCAAAAGATCCTATGTTGCTTTAAAGCATGTAACAGTTTCAGTATGCCAAATGCAGGTCGTGCTGTGAGCCATCACAGCAGTACACAGATATTGATTTAGATAGAGACTGGAGAGCTGGGGAAGATAGAAAGGGCACAGTGTGCTTTCTGATGTGTATGCATTATTTAGCTTTCATAGTTTCATCTGAAGTTAGTGCCTATTTGGATAAAATTATAGAATCGGTATCACTCTGTTCAATACAGGTACACCAAATTACCTCTGAACCAAAGAGATACAGATGATATGGCTTATTTCTCCTTGGAGCTACTACGAAAATGGCTTTTACTGATGATCCATTTTTTTTTCAGCTTGAAAAATATACCTGGAAAAAATACCATGTTGTGACAAAGAAAAATAGCATCTTACCTGCTTGGTTCCCAGAGAGTTACACTAGAGAAACCTATCACACCAATTCCACTGATTCTAATACCTATGAATGTCAAATGATTGACTTGAGACTAATTGGGAAATTCTCCAATATTGAAACATGCTGATTTTTACAGAGCAAGGAAGATAGAGGCAAAAGAAGAATGCAAGGAAGATGTATTCCATTAATGTAGAAAAGAATGGACAGGTCACAAGAGATCATAACATTTACATTAGTAGCTTGGATTAAAGTCCCAATGTTTTATTTTTACTTCCATATTTCCACACGTCTTAAACTGGGACCAAAAAAAAAGAAAATCACCATAAATCACAATTTTGGGGGACCAGATCTTGTACTTGAAAATGAAATGACCATAATTTGTGCAACATTTTCCATATGAAGAAATAATGACACGAAAAAGCTGAGACACACATGTGCCACTGAGAAATATTTTAAATAAAGTTTGCTGTTTAGAGATTCATATTTTGCAATTCTTTCCAAACTTGTGTACTATAATAGGGCCATGTGGAAATGACTGACAAATCCTAAAGTTTCAGAAAATAGCCTTTATCCTTATATTCATCTGCTCATTCTGATCCTGACCTACCAGCCATTTGCATAGGAACATCCCTAATTAGCAGTATTAGCATCAAAAGGATTATTGTGTGAATAAGCACTTGCAGACCAAACTGAAACACACACAGTCTCTGATAACAAGCTGAAAAATAAATATATTCACATGGAATCACTTATTTGACTTAGCAGTGCAGAAACATCGACTTCCAGTCAAACACACACAACCAGAGGATTCTTACATGGGAGCCTCTGAGAGCTGAAACCTTCTAACAATAAGCCATTTTCTAATAAACAAATTAAATGTTTCCTGTTATATTTTTCTACCAAAAAAATCAACATTTAGTTGATTTTAAAGATTAGCTTATGCTACACTTGACAAATAAGTTTTTCTTTTAAGGAAAAATAACCCAGCTATACTTGTTACAAGTATCATCACCAACTGTATTGCACATATATATTTAGTAAAAGGTTAAAAACCCCAAGACACTAATTCCACCAAAAATGGATGTAATGGCAGGTGATTTTTTCACTGACAATTATTTATTTGTAAACATGATACCAATAGGAATTACTATAATTTTCTGAACACAAAACCCCCCAATTACATATGGCATAAGGATAAACCTAATTTAATCGAAAAAGAAAAGTTTCCAATTATAATTAATGCTTGTCATTATATTTTATAATGTAGATGATACCTCAGAAACACAATATTGTTCTGGGCACATTTGAAGTTTTTTCTGTAAAGTTACTATTCTTTATTTACTAGAGGTAACGATTTTAAAGATTACACTTTGTTATGGAATTACATGCATTGCTATAGTGGCTTCTTTTCTGTTTTCCATTGCTTAATTTAAAAATTCCTTGAAGACTTGTTTAATTCATGAATTGATGTCATGCAAAACTTCAAAATAGCATTTAAAATATCAAATTAGCTGTATTTTATTATTTAAATGAGGGTTAAATCCCATTTTGTCTAAAAGGATACCACCAAACAAACTTCCTGTGTGCTACACACAAATAACCACAACCAGATCTTAGCAAAAATTTATTGAGACAATATTTCTGATAGCAAGCCAAAGTCCTGAAAGTACTGCTCTAAATAAAAACTAAGGAGATGCACAAGTCAGGGGTGGAAGAACACTTCT
>VWYP01019129.1:0-22794 GCA_013400435.1 Pycnonotus jocosus
CCAAACTGGCTCAAACCACGACATGTAGTACAATGTTTTTGTGGTGGAAACTGTTTAAATTTAGGCCAGCAATTCCATTGGACAAACAAATAAATAATGACAAATAAATGACAGTACCAAGATTTTTGCAGTTTCTTTTTGCTAATGTTGCCACTCAGCTCTGGTAGCTCTTGAATATTTCTTCATTTAGCTGTACGTGTGTGTTGGTACATTAGTAAAAAAATATATATTTTTTTATTTCTCTGGTAGATTCTTTTCATTTAATGAAACAGCTTTTCTGGCTCTATTTTTGTTCAGTTCTTCACAGAAATGTGTACAATACTGTAGGTGAGATCTAATCAGAACTTTGCTGGAACTACATTCTGGAGTTTCATTTCTATTTGGTGAGAAATTGCCTGCTGTCAGCCATTCCATGATGACCCCTCTACAAAGAGCTCTATCAATTACTTGACTTCCAGTCTATAGCACAAAGATATTTAGATTCTCCTCCTGATTATGATAATGCACCTGGGGAATTTTATCCCACTTCTAAGTATCTGAGAGATTTACTTCATGCCATGTGTATTGCCATGTCTGTTAGCTCTCCTGCATCAGCAAATTTACTGAAAGCATTTGCAACTTCTGTGAAGGGTAATTAATAGAAAAAGTGTATGACATCAGCCAAAGTCTGGTTAAGGAGTTCCATTACTGTTCCTTCATGAACCAAGTCTACTGCTTGTTGCATATCTAGAAAACAAGTTAACTATAAAGTAATCAGCAATCCACCCGGATTTCTCTTTTCTGGTGGTATGTACTTGAATTGTAGAACATTCTGCTGCTGTACAATATGAGGAATGTGAATTTTTATGCATTGAAGGTGAGAGCAGACAAATGTTAAGGAGAAGGTGTTCTCTAAAGGCATAGAAAAGTATCTCTGTTCTTCAGCATCTCCTTCTACCTAGACTTTACTAAAGCCTTTGACACCACCACCCATAGCTTTTGCCTGGAGAAACTGGCTTCTCCAGGATTGCAGTGGGTGTACTAATTAATTGATGGGTAAAAAACTGGCTAGATGGTTGGGCCCAGAAAGTGGTGGCGAATGGAGTTACTGGTGGCCAGTGGAGTTCCCCAGGGCTGAGTGATGGGGCTGGTCCTGTTTTATGGCTTCTGTCAACATCTACATTCATAAAATGCAAGGCCTCTTTATGTTTAGGGCTTTAAAATTATTTATTTATTTCCAGCTAAGTGTGTTAATCTACTGTTACTATATGCCAAGGTTTCTATGATTACTCTTTTTACGGGGTCTGATATGGTCTGTGTGTGTATAATCTTTTGTTGAAGCTGGATGTGAGAAGGATTTGTCTGCTTTCACCTTCAGGAATACTTGTGTATGCCCATTGGCAGTGGTAATGTTCCAGGTGTTAATTGACATAGTTGGAGTTGGGAAGTGCCAGTACCAGTGAAGTAGATTCTGTGGACTAGGTTCAAAGACTTCTAGGTACCAAGTGTTTTTATAAAACAATGATTACAGTACTGTAGTGTTATTAAATTACTGTTCCAGCAATATATATTAGAGAAGTTGAGCCTGCAAGGAGATGAGTTGAAAAGGGCAAGAAAAAACTGAAGGAAACTGATGTTGGTCTTCAGAATCTGGGCAATGTCTGTATGGTCTGGCAAAGAAATCTGAAATGTCAGGACTACAACCTCAGAAAGATTTTCACTGAACTTTATCCTTGCTATTCATTATGCTTGCTATTCTTACTTTTTTTCTCCCACTTCCTATAAAAACTTTGTCTTCATAATCATGAATTGCCACTCTTACTTTCATGAAGGAATATTCCCACTTTTTTTCCTCATTGGTAGCCATCTACTATTATTTATAGACTTATATTTCTATTTCTTTTGGGATTCTTTTTTCAATATTTTCTTGTTTGGATATTCAAACTTCACATTCTTGCATACTGCATCATTAAGAAAGCATATACTGTGGTTCTGAATTTTCTGTAACTGTTTTTTCAGATGATGATTACTTTCCAAAAGTATATTTAAAAATGCCTTTTTCTCCTCTCCCTCTCCTTTCTCTCTCCATCTTAGAGTAAACAAAGGCTACTTACAACACTTAAATTTTGTCCTTGTTCTAAGATAAAGTAGTGATTCTAATTAACTCACGTTAGGTGCCCTGGCCTGTGTTGTTTTGTGGCAATACCTAAATACTCTCGTCAGGGCAGTGAACTTTCACAAGGTTTTCTGTCTTCCTAGAGGGTTGGGTTTCATCTGATGTGAAACCATGGCCGGTGACTAACAAACACCCTGTTGGGACTAGACTCCTCTCTAATAATTTTTCCCATGCTTCTGCTCTCTCCAGGCTTCTGGCCTTTATTTCATGGTCTGGGAAATGTTAAATCAGCATACTCCATTAAAAGTAAGAGTAATAGTAGTTGAATATAGCAATTTTAGTGGTGTTCTTCTGTGAGGAATTAACATTAAGAATTTGTCTTTGCATGTTGGTACAAATCTATCTGTGAAGTACAACAGTGCCAGAAGGACCAATTTGCTATAGCACGCTGAATGTTCATGTCAAAGGAGCACTGTCCAGAATGTGTGGGTACATTTACAAATGCATAAAATGCCATTCAAAAGAGTTTACTTGGATTTTTTAGATTTAATTTTGCTTTGAATACAAATGTAATGTTGTGGAAAGTGTAACACATCACTAGCTGCCAGGTGCTTCCCAGTATAAAATATCACCTTCAGTTATTTTGTTAAAGGTCGAGCAGTTCAGACGAAATTTTTCAATGCTGAGTTCTGCATCATGCTGTTATTATTTTTTTTTAAAAAACCTTTCTTTTAGACTAAGTAGCTGATCTACTTCAGAGCAATAAGCCTGGGAAAATGTCATGGTTTTGATCATGCTTGTCATCTTCATGCTTGAAAGCTTTCCCGCACCCCCAGCCCCCCGCTGCTTCCTTTCTGTATTCTAGAAAAGAAGTCTAGCCTTTGCTAGAGTATAGTTTTTTGATCACAGAAGCCTGTCTGACATGACCAGGGGATGTAAATGTTCTCTCTGAACTGCTGGAACAAGATTCTTTTTTCCCCCCTCCTCTCCTGAGTAAGCCATGCTTCTGTGCTAAGCTAGCTTGGTGGTGGAGAGATGCATACCTCCAAAGAAAGGAGAAGGTTGAGGATAGACCGGGGTTAAGATGTTGTGATGCACCTAAATTGCATGTACAGTTTACCTTTGCATAAGGAAAGGTTGTCATAGAGGGGTGGAAAAATGACTGTTAATGAGATACCAATATGATAGTGAAGTTCTGACCAGAGGTGTGCATGTTAGCTCTGGGAAGAAGAGAAATCTGACTGAAGTTTGAAGTTTGAGACTTTTGAGCAGAATCCATGTACTGAAATCCCTTTTCTTCAGAGTGCTGAATTAAAAGACTCCCTGTATCCTGGATTTTCTTCGCATCTTGGATATAAGCAGGTGAAACCCTCTAGTAGAAGGTGCCTCATTCTTTCAGATCATGAAATGAGTGATCAGTCATGAGTGTCATGAGTGTCAGTTCTCTGGTTTTGTTGTGTACCAATCGTTTTATAGTGATCTGTATGGCACAACTATCAGCATAGTATCAAATGATGGAGTAGGTATTTTCCTCTATTTTGGTTTGCATTTTAACCTAGGAGATGCAAAATAAACTTAGGTTATGTATTCTTGAAATGGTTTCTTAATTAGTTCTGATTGAATTTTCAGTTGCATTACCATAGCTGTTTTATGTAAGACTGCCTTACTCAGTGTATTTTGTGATGGTTCATGCTTAGTAATTAGCTATGTGATACTATGCCACTATAATTATTTGGTGTGATAGCCCTGCCTTATGCGTAGCATGACATTCAGGACTTTTCTGAACAAAGAATTAATTTTCTATTCGCCTTTTCTGTGATAAATGTCACTGTGGTGCTGGAAACTCTCATAAATGTTTAATGAATTTATTTTCATAATACATTTATGAGGTGAGGAGGTTTTATCTCCAGTTTACAGATATAAGACTGGAAGGTGGCAAATATAAATCAGTAAACACCTCATTTTTCTGTGTATTAAGGACTTTATGGATCTGCTTACTTATTCAGCTTACTTACTTACTTCAGCTGAAATAGGTTTATCTTTGACAAATCAGTTGTGACTATTTCAGGTCACAAAATAAGAAACACACATCTGCAAGATAGGTACAGTTTTGATGTCAGTAATTTCCTGTGGTACCACCAAGCTGTGTGACAGAGGCAGGGGTAGGATCAGTGTATTTTTGAAATTAATTTATTGAATTAATAGAATCCAGGGCTACTGGATCTTCTCCCTGCCACCTTTTAGAGATTTTTTAAAGTCTCTGTTAAGCTTTTGTATCTTCTAACACAATAATTGAGAGCTCTCTTATGAAAAGATACTGCTTTAATCTCGGGTCAGCTTGACCTTTGCTATTCAGTCACATTGGTATTAGTTGAAACTCTCAAGTCTGGACCACAAATACATATGCCAGGAGCTCCAGCCAAAATTCTAGGGACAATTTTGGCCTGTTTATCCTAATTTATGCTTTAGTATTTAAGGTTTAGGCTCCAGCAAAAAAGGACGCTAAAAGCATGCAAAATTTTACTAACTAAGTGTTCCAGGAAAACTGAAACATACATGATGGAAACCACCATCTAAAACCAAATCCCTGACTGAAATGAGGCTACTGATAATGGCAATTTCTGAGATGGTTTATGCAAAACAAATCCACAGCTAGCTGAAATTAGCTAACAGAATTGTGAAGAAGTGTAATAGTTTGTCTTAGTGTTAGCTGTTTTCATCTGAAGTGCTGTTGAAATCAGTATGCGTTAAGTGAGAAACTACCACCAAAAAGCCAGCTGTGTTTTGGAGAGGAAATTCCAGCTTTGTGTTTGAACCATCTGGTGTAATGGAAGGTGCTCTGCCTATGGCAGGTGTGGTGGACCTAGATGACTTTTAATGTCCCTTCCAACCCAAACCATTCTGAGATTCTGTGGTTGTATTTTTATTATTCTGAGTTCTCAGAACCTTTTTCAGAGAAGGATCTCGTAGTGCTCATGTAATGCTCACTGATCTCAAAAGCGTCAGGTATAAGCAAGTAGCTATTTTAAAATATATTCAGAAAAATATATTTTGAATTATATTCAGAAATAAAATAATACTTCAGAGTCTGAGTAGTCTAATCAGGCTGTGGAAGTGTCTTCAATTATGGTTGAATAAAGTAACTGTAAATACTAATTTTAAATGATCTGAATTGCATAGTATTATTAAATCAAAATTTTGACCTATTGGTATGTATATATATGTATTGTTCTCCTATAGTCTAAATTATATAAATCTCCTTGTTTAAATTTCAGTCCTATTTTATCTCATTTTCAAAGATAATTTAAACAATTTTCATTTAAAATGTAACATGTTCTTGACGAAATGTCCGCTTATTTTACCTTGTTAGCGAGATCAATAATCACCTTCAATCATGCTATGACACTCAAAGAGAATCTTGTATTCCTTCCTTATGGATGATCTTGGTCCCTTTCAGGAGGAAAGTTAAAAAACCCCATGCAATTTGCTCATGCTTCATTATTGCATGTGCTGTGAGAACAAACTGGATACACTCTTTTACTGTAATTTTAATTAAGCAAAGCCATCAAGGAGCCAGGGTAGATGCTTTTTAAAACTTTAAATTGACATCCTTGGAAAAACGAAGCATATTGGAAAAAGGAAATACTTTCTGTAGTTAACTATGTAACACACTCTGTTATTTCCATGGTACATTTGATTTCCCTGCAGTGTACTTTTTAGTAAGTAGTAAGAGGACACTAAAAATGAAGACATGAGTATTTTGCTCTTTTTATCTCTTGTAGTCCTTTATTTCTTTCACGAGATAATATTTTATTTCTTTTCATAAAGGCAATTTTATTTCTTTTTATAAAGGCAATGCAGCTTCTGGTATAATACACCAGAAGGAAAGACACTCTTTAGCTACTGCTCCAAATTGGTTTTCAGTCCTGAATTGTGTTGCAGCATAAACCAAAAGCCAGTGATGTATTTTGTTTCACATATGTTGCAAGCCTCTTCACAGCTTGGAAATATGGGAAAAGGAGGGTTTTTTCCCTATGTTTCTGTTATATTTAGAGGTGACAAATTGCTAGCTTACATACAGCTAAAATTATGCCTAAGTCAGCAGCTGAAACTGAGAAACAGATTATATTGTTATTGTGTTGACTTTTATATAGCTTTTATGTTTTTGGGTTAGGGTTTTTAAGCAAGTTTAGCACAGCTTTGATAGGCGTTTACTGCTGGCTGTACACACACATGCACAAGTACACTGTCTTATTTGTTTGGTTTCTTTTAAACATTCATTTCAAACTGGATCCATTAGTCACCTTTCTAGATAATCACTGTGACAGTGTTCAAGGTCTGGCATGTTCAGAGCACATTTTTTGACTTTCTTGCTTGACTGTTGATGTCCTTCCATTGCATGTGCGTCTGTTCAGATGCTAGGAAGACCATCTTTGCAGATTCATTAGCTGAATAAGAATTATTTTTAAACTCAGTGGGAAATAGGAATTGTTGTTACAGTGAACATCCTAGACAAGCCCCTGCTCTGGCTTTAAACATGAGCTTCAGTAATTTCTATCTATTCTATCTATTCTATCTATCTATTATATCTATCTATTCTATTTTACTATCTAAATGAGATTTTAAATTTGAAATTAAACTCTGAAGTTAATAATTTTTCCTTGGTTGACCTAGTTGTGTGTTTTATTACAAGTATAGTGCACCTGGAAACACCTCCTGAAAAAGGATTTTGTAAATTAAATGCCGTGTAACGTTATAGCCTAAACTCAGCTCCACATCTGTGCACTTGGTTTGACTGTATTTCATGACCTCACCAGGGTGTTGTAAAAATAACTGCAGTGAAGATTGTTAAATGCCTATATGTTATAGTAATAGGAGCCATGTAAGTGCTTAAGATAGATAGATAGACAGATAGCATTAGTACCTTAGAGGTTTCCTTGAGAACACTAACCAGATTAAGTGCCAGTGTTCTCCTATGTAACAGTGTTAATTGCCAATTTTTGGCAGTTGCACAGGCGCTAATTACTTTTTAATAGAACCAATGGAAAAAAAAAATTCCACTAAGCTTTTATGGATAATTATTGCAATTTTTTTCTTTTCAGGAGCTTGAAACTTTGCTCTTACAGCATCCATCAGATCTGTCTTGCAGATAAACGGTAGCACTACAGCACATGCAAGATTGTATTCTATAGCTTTATACCATCCCTGTCTGCCTTTTAAATGATGCCACTTAGAACCTTCTCCTTCGTATCAGAATAGTTTCAAACTCTTCAAACAGAGAGTTTGTACAAATAACACGTTAAGACATTGCTTTGTCTTGCTCAAATACATAGTGTATTTATGCAGTGTGTTACATAACAGCTGCATCTGTGGGGTCTTTCCACTGTGTCTGGAGCTTTTGAAGTGAAGCTTCACAGCCATGAGGAATAAATATAGAGGAGTGCTAGGATTTAATGTGCTAAATTTGCCGGTGTCTGTTTCATTTCTATGGCTCATTCTCTCCTTATGTATTCATGTTGTGCTCAAAATAAAAAGAAGAAATCATTGCATGAATGGTCTCAGAAATACAAGATGAGCATGAGATGCTAAGCATTAAGTCATGTCAAAAGGTGAATGTGTGATTGCAGTTGGACTGAAACAGTATTGGTGTTATTTCACCCTTCTGTCAAGAATTTGTCACAGTTCATCAGGATATTGATGTAGTACTCATGTTTCAAAAATTTCATAAACCAATGTCATGCATTTTCTGTGGTAAAGAGGCTAAGCATTTGTGGTCTGGGCTGCAAACACCGGTGTGGCTTCATTATTCCTCATAGGTAAAGTATCCCTGTTGGGCCTAGTCCTGTTTAGTATCTTTACTGATGATTTAGATGAGGAGATTGAGCCCACCATCAGCAGATTTGCAGGTGACACCAACCTGGGGGAAGGTGTTGATCTGTTGGAGGGTAGGGGGGCTCTGCAGAGGGGCCTGGACAGGCTGGATCATTGGGCCAAGTCCAACAACATGAGCTACAACAAGATCAAATGCTGGCTCCAGTGCTGCAGGCTGGGATAGAGTGGCTGGACAGCAGCCAGGCAGAGAGGGACCTGTGGGCACTAATTATCAGCTGACTGAACATAAGCCAGGGTGTACCCTGGTGGCCGAGAAGGCCAGTGTCATCCTGGCCTCTATCAGCAATAGTGTGGCCAGCAGGAGCAGGGAAGCAGTTCTTCCCTTGTACTCAGCACTGGTGAGGTCATACCTTGAGTGCTGTGTCCAGTTCCGGGCCTCACAATTCAGGAAGCACACTGAGGTGCTGGAGCTTGTGCAGAGAAGGGCAGTGGAGCTGGGGAAGGATCTGGAGCACAGCTCCAGTAAGGAGCAGCTGAGGGAAAAGATCTCAGAGTCCAACCCATGACCTAACACGACTGATTGCTACATCCTAGTTCTTCTTAAACACCTCCCAGGGACAGTGACTTCATCGCCTCCCTAGGCAGTTCATTAAAAGGTCTGTGTAGTTTCAAGGGTGTTTGGGAGGTTTGTGGGCAGGTAGGGACAGCATGTCCCAATCCATCCACTCAATGATGATTGATGCAGGGATCACACATCTTATTCTTGTCCTATATTTGGCTCTCAAATATGCCTCTGACATGTCTCACTGTTTGAAAGATTACCAGAATTTGGACAAAATATTTTGTAGGAATTTTTTTTTCTTTTTATTCTTACCAGAATAATACAACCAGAGGGATTAGAGGAGAGCCAGTGTTAATACTTGAAGTATTAATCATAAGGATTTTTTCTTAATGTTATTATATGCAATAATTCCAACCTATACACCTTAAATTAGAAATTACATCATTATATGAAATCGTGATCACAGAATAAGAAACCTATGCTTTGATTTCAAAAATAATTTTGATGTTACCAAGGTTGAAGCAATGTTTGCTTAGAGACTCATTAAAAACATCTCCTGATGTTTGTGTGTATATCAGAATGATGTGTTTATAATGTAGTATATACTCATTCTTTTCTCTAGAGCTAGTTGATTTGCATTAATTGTTCCCCACTGCTTCTTTATCCCTTTCTTTATGCTTATAATTACAGAAAAAAACTCATCAAAACAAACAAAAAAATGACTTTTCTTTCTTTTGTAATCACCTTTCCATTCCAAATCATCTTTTCTCACTGTCCTTGCAACTTAGTGTTGAACAGTCAGTATCACAAGCCTTGCTTACAGTAGTTCATGTGGCATTCATTTGCACATTTCAGGGTTTTGAAACTGCAGCTGCTTGATCAAGATGAAAGATATTGTTCTCTTGAAACTTAATAAAATAAATAAAACTGCAAGTTACAAAGTTTGTGTCACTTTCTGAATTCCTTGTAAGAATGACACTATTGTAATCAGTTTGTATTTAAGTATTTTTTAGTCTTTTAGGTTAGTTATTTAGACAGACAGAGTCAAATGAATAGATGGGAGGGATCAGGAGCAGCATGGAGAGAAATGGCTTCTAGGGAAAGGAGATTCTCTTAGTGGTTGGAATAGATGGAGGGTAGCTGAAATATCTGTGTCAAGTTACTGTCAGCCTTGGGTATAACTAAGTTGACTGCTTCCCTCATCTCCCAGTGGTAGAAACAACTATCGATAGTACAAAGACCATATGATGGGAATAACCAGTGCAGGACTGTTGAGAAGATGTGTAAATCTAAAAAGCTTCATTTTCCAAGATCAGCCAGACACAGACATGAAGCAGGAAAGCATAAACACTTATCAAAACAAACAGATACAAGAAATCCTAATAAAACTAAGGATGAAGAATTATACTCCTTGTAAATCACTCTACATCTTGTAGCAGGTTAATCCAAAACTCTCATTAATATCTGGATGTTGGGCTAAATGGCTAGCACAAGGACCAATAATGGCATAATCTTCAGCAGCTGTCTTCTTGTAACTCATAATTCCTTTATAGAATACTGCGGGATGCTGATACATATAGAATTTTATTCCTCAGAACAAAATCCTGACTGTGTGATCACTGGCCACAGTTGGATGTAGTCCAAGGCACTCCTTTCAGTTCCAGGCATTCAAGTCATGGAGCCTCATTAGAGCCATCCTTCTGCCCCTTTTCCTGTAGTCTGTGTGTGGAACAGGGGTACACAAGGAAATTTGCTCTATTTCTTGTGTAGGACTTTAAATGTTTATTTTCAATTAATATACAACAGATTTTGTGGTGTGTATTTGGAAGTGGAATTCCCTTCTACTTTCAGAAACTTTGGGCATGCAGAAGGTCCTTAATTCTGTACCAAAGCCATTACTGTTTCAGACATGAGTTTGTCATTAATTTGAAGCTGAATTCAAATGCAGTTCATTTTTAGTTCCAATGAAAATATGAACCAGCTTATAGTTCTTTGCAGGAAGAATTTCTTACAGTAGTAAAATGCTGCAGTTTGTTGCACATGGAATTTTAAGCCTGTAGGTAACATCAAAGGGGCAGGAGGTATGTTTCAATAACTGACATAGTTTTCTAAATCTGTGACTAATGTATTAGAACCCACCAGCAGAGGAAAGTCTAAACTGCTGATGCCAAGTCTAAAGAAACTGTAACAGAAGTGCTAGAATAGACTATATTTCTTGTTAGTAGATACTACATTCTCCCTTTTTTATCAGTGTAAATTTTATAGGTATATATCTTCTACATTTTGTTTTTAATTATAATGTCAAGGAATTTGGGGAGAATTACAAATGTAAAATCGTTTTGCAGTCAGAAGTAATTATTATTGATTCAAAATCTGTGTTTCGCTGGCTTTGATGATA
Organism: Pycnonotus jocosus; assembly: GCA_013400435.1. Classification (NCBI taxonomy): domain Eukaryota; kingdom Metazoa; phylum Chordata; class Aves; order Passeriformes; family Pycnonotidae; genus Pycnonotus; species Pycnonotus jocosus. The sequence continues at coordinate 10,888 of VWYP01019129.1, forward strand.
ACTACAAATTTTGTGAAGAGGTAGCCACTTGTGGACCGTTCTTTAAAAGACCCTTAATTAGATTTAGTCTTCCTAATTTTATCTCATTAAGTGCTAAATAGTTTGTCTCTAGTGACTGTTTAACAGTCTGGAAGATTTAAATTGTATACTTAGTCTTTTTTGGCCCTTGCCTGAGATAAGAGAATTGCAGTGGCTGTAGAGGTTTCCGATTTTTTTTAAAGACAGTTCAATTTTAAAGCAATACCGAAATTACTTTGTTTCAGGCCTTGTGACATATTTTCCCTTTGAAAACACAATCATTTATTCTATGAAAGTTAAATGCTAAGAATGCTATAAAAACTGTTTTCTGGAGATTTGTTATTTTAATCTTGCATTATTCTGGTGACAGCAAATCTACTTCACTGAGAAAGGAAACAATCTTTGGGGTTGACCTTGGGTGGCTGCTAACTGCTCTGTCACCTACTATCTTCACCAGGGCAGGAGAGACAATAAGATGGAAAAGCTTGTGGGTCAAGATGGGAAGAGGAGGTCACTCAACAATTATCACAGATAAAACAGACTTGGGGAAATTAATGTAATTTTTTTCCAATTAAAAATAGAGTAGGATTGTGAGAAAAAAGAGGCAAAACCTAAAACACCTCTCCTGTACCCCTCCCTTCCCAAACTCAGCTTCACTCCCAGCTATTCTCTATCCTCCCCATGAGTGGTGCAGAGGGATTGGTCATGGGGGTTGTAGTCCATTCCTAATTTGTGATTCCTTCTCCTATTTCCTCATGCTCTTGCCCTGCTCCAGCTTAGGCCCTCATCATGAAATGCAGACCTTCAGAAACAGACTGCTCCAGACAGGGTCCCTCATGGGTCACAGGTTCTGCCCCAAAACCTGCTCCTGTGTGGGCTCCAGGCTGCTGCTCATGCCAAGACCCTGCTCTGGTGTGGGGTTGCTATGGGTTGAAGCTTCCTTCTGGGCTTGTCCACCTGGGATCCTCTTGCAAATGGGTCTCTCCTCCACCGGGAACCTCCACTGGCTTCAGGTGCCAGCTGCCTCACCATGGTCTTTGTCATGGTCTGCAGGGAACTCTCAGATCCACCTCCTTTCAGCAGGACCTGTAGTGATAGGACAAGGGGTAATGGTTTTAAACTAAAGAAGGTCAGTTTTGACTAGATAAAAGGAAGGAGTTTTTCATATGAGGATGGTTAAACAATGCAACAGGTTTTTCAGAGAGGTGGCAGACACTTCACCTCTGTAAACATTCATGGTCAGGTATGACGAGGCTCTGAGCAATCTGTTCCAGCTGAAGATCTGTCTGACCATTGCAGGGGAGTTGGACTAGATGACCTGTAAGGGTGTCTTTTGGCTGCTGAGCTCAGCTGTGCGTGGTGGTGGGTCTGTTGGAGCTGGCTGGAGCCGCTGTGCTGGCACAGAGTCTGCTCACAGGGGCCACCCTGCAGCTCCCCTGCCAGCAGCTGGGCAGCTGCACCCAGCACAGAGGCTGAATACAGTGTACTGCTGAACAGGGGGCACCTCTGATTGATAGGACACCTGGATATGAAGGCAAAGTGTGGTGCATGTTCTTGTCATGATGAGGGAGCATGAAACTGTTCTGGACTGTAAGTTGCACTGGTGACTTTGGAATAGGTAAAGGCTGTAATTTTTTTAGTTTAAGGACTCCCTCTTTATGTGTGAAAAAAAAATTGGAATCATGTTTTATCAATGCATTATTTCAGTTGCATTATTACACTTCTTTGCATTATTACAGCTGATATTGGTGATCTAATTCAAAACAATATGGAGACTCTAAGATCTTTACCTTTGCTGATTAATGGAAAGTCTGCTAGTCAATAGCTGAATAATGCAAATTTGGTGTGTGCTCAGCCTGCTGGGCTGATACCTGGCAGGTTTCTTTTTGGTGTGATTCAAGATTTTTTTTCCCCATATCTCCTTCAACAGCATTAGTTTTTTGACTTTGACTTTTTAATTCACATTGTATTAGACATCTTCAGTGTTATTACAGTTTCACATTCAGGAGGACATTCAGGTTGAGGTTGCTGTAGGTGAGAAGCAGGTTTAGACAAATGCTTTTTTGCAGCTTCAGAGGGACATTGCAGGTTTCCTTGCAGAAGGAATTTGTATTTTGGAATGTGACACTCAGCTCTGAACTGATGGCATTATGCTGGGAGCTAAGAGACTCTTAGGGCATGAAGCTCATTTTGACTTGCCTGAAACCAAATCTGTTCTCCAGAGACAGAAGATTGTGGTTATTAGTTTAAAACTACTATATTAATAGGTCTGATAATAATAAGCTGTTAAAGTCAGCAGCCTGAACAGCATCAGATTTAGTCCTTATAAGAAAAACACTGACACTTGACAGGAAAGAGAAGTAAAATTAAATCAATTGTGTCACACTTCTTTCCAAAAAAAGTGATTTTTAAATTATTTTGTAACCGAAAGTGAATTTGATTGATAATTGACTGATTTTAGAGCCCCCTAACATCAGTGTTGTAAGACACAAATATCTGGAGCAGTAGAAGTGATGAGAACTTACAGCTTGAAGAAAAGTCAAAATAGTACAGTGTGCAAATTTCAGAAATAGACAAGAAATGGCAGTTGTAAACCTATATGTGCGGCTCCTTGAGTCCCTTCACTTGAGAAGTATACACAAAGTATTTTATTTGATTTTTTTTAATTAATTGAATGTGTTTTATCTTGTGAACAAGTGCATGCTACAGTATGTCATTCAGGGAAGCAGATCTAAAGTACTGAATTATTCCGGGTCCTGGATGGGATGAGGACAGGAAAATGAAATGGCCTGGGCTTTATGAAATTCTGAGATGCAAAATATTTTGGTTCGTGAGGAAAAGACAAAGATAAAACAGCAGCCAAGAGTCTTCATGCCAAGAGCAGCTGTATGATTTTGCTTCAGGGACAACCAGATCTTGCCTGGCTCTTTAGGTTTTGAGCCTGTATTTACCTTGCTGCTTAGAACAAAATACCTGAGGCTGGAGGGTGGAATAGACTCACACAGTTGGGTGATGAAGGGAAAAGAATCCACAGGTTGCTTCCACAAGTACATTGTGCAAAATGATTTGTATTACCTGGTTATCTATCAGGACCGTATTCATCAAACACTATAGAAGAATGTCCTTGCTGGGTTGCAGTGTGACAATAAGACAAGAATCAATGGGTGAGTATTAACTGGAAGCACAGGAAAATAGTATTAATGTATGTGATTAGTCCAGCAGTGGCCCTTTGCATATTTGGTAGGAGGAGATATGGGGACGATAATGGCTTTCTGCAGGTATATCCAGCCTACCTCTGTGGGATATCATTGGAGAAGGGTCATAAATTTTTCATTTGAAAATTTAACACTGTGGGATAATCATGGGTATGCTACTATTGTTGTTCCTGCTGCAAGGCTGAGTGAGAACTCACAGTGGAGGATGGGGAAGGGAAAACAAAGCAGGTAATACTTGAAAATGATACAAAGTAGAGAGGAGATGCTTTAAAAGAGGCTTTTTGGGTTAGCCCCCTTACTGCAATGTTGAGGATACTTCTGTCTGAGGCAAGTTTCTCTTTCTTAAGGACTGGGAAAAGAATGTTGCAATAAGCTCCACAGTTGCTGTAAGATTTCTACAGTCAGATCATAACAGGATGTTTTGGCCTGTAATGTTTATGGAAACTGTTCAGCAGGGTGTATGGGTGCCCAGCATAGTACACAGATGTCACATGTCATGGAAAAACTTGTTGTACAGTTGCCTTTTCTCCATCAGTAATCACTCTCTCTTGAGGAATGGAAGCCTGTATTTCTTAGTGGCTGCAGAACCTGTCTCTAAGAACGAGTGATTGCAGCACAGCAAGAACTGATGCTGGAGATGCTATTGATGGCTTACCTGCTCCCAGTTAATTATTGCCTTTTCTAGTGAAGCCAGAAGTTGTAGTGGACAGAAGACATCACTGATTCTTTCTTTTTTCCCCACTATTTACCCACCACAAAACTATGAACTGCAAAAGTTCTCTCAAACCTGGCCCAACTCTGTTTTTGCAAATAATGTCATCCCCAAACACTCCAGCTCCTTTACTGTGTTTCTGCACTCCCAGATTCCTCGAGTTTACAAGCAATAGCGTGTTTTGTGATTTCTGTCTGTCTGGCTTTCTTAAAATCTCCAGCCCTCAATCTCAGTGTCAAGTGTCATTCTGGCATCACTTTCATGTGAGTAAATGCCAAGGATTTCAAGACCTCTAGCTGGCATCAGTGCAGTAGTGCCTTTGCTGCAAAGACCTAAGGGATATGAAGAGCTGGAAGTGAATGTTTTCAAATGAACTGCTCAAACCCCCTGTTTTTTAAGCTGTTGATGTGAATTTTGGAGACTTTTTGAATTTTAATACTTGGTTTGCTGGGTTTTATTTCAGCTCTTTATTCCGAGATAAAGATAGCCCGTGTGTTAGGGCAAGTAGCACATTTTTGTACTGATCTTACCAGTTTCTCTTCTGGTGTGGTGCCACACCTCAAGTCTTTTGGTCATGGATCTCAGAAGCCCTCCTGCCTTGCCAATAAATAATTCTAACAGGCTATGAAGAGTTTCCCTGAAGGAAGAGAGACTGAATGACTTCTGTCAGGATCATTTTAGGAATTTTAAAGCAATGGTCTTTGGAGGAAGTTGTCAGATGGGGCAAGAGAACATCCAGCTACAATCATCACATGTCATAGCAGTGAGTACTGCATAATTTAAGGTTTCTGGGGGTGAAATCCATGCACCCTCTGAACTGTACATTTATGTGTCAGGTTATATGTAGCATCTGTGTCAGGAAGATTGTTTCACAGATCCTAATCATATGAAATTCTTATACCATTGGTGTCTTGCCTGTATGAAGGCTGTTGTTCTTTGATCTTTGTTCTCCAACTTTAAAAGTATCTTATGTGTTAATCGTACATGTATTTTTTCCCCCATTTTTCAGACAGTGGAAGGGATATAATAAAGTATGTGATGCATTGTTTGTTTCCTAGGTTTACCTGTGTGTATGCACAGGTCTATTGCTCAAATCTATTGCTTTTGCCTTATGCAGATCATTTTTGAGACATCTCTTCTTAATTCAATGGCTTTAAAAAATGAAAATAAACCAAAATGACAGACTGAAACTTTGTTCTTGGACAAGCATCAGAAATGAATTATGCTTAGCTCCAGTGATAAAACAGAATTAATGTAGATTTTAAATTGCCCATTAATGCCGTGCCTTTTTTTTTTTTTTCCTAGACCATGCAGGCATGATTTTTCCTGTGAAACTCCTTTTAAATTCTTCACTGCTGTAAGTAAGGCTTTGAGGGAGAAAGTGTTTCTCAGCATTTCAGTGTATTTGCTGCATGACTGATGCAGCCTGATATGACTTATCACAACATGACTTGTCATCAGAAAAAAGCTGAGAAAACAAAAGTGAGTTCCTGGAAGCTAATGCTGAGAAAAGAAGTGCTAAGGGCACAGCAAGAAAAATTCATGCTTTTAAAGATGGCTTCTCTTTTCTCCTCTTGTTCTCTTTCCACATAAAGAAAAAATGGCTAGCTAATAGAAACTTGTCAAGTAGTAAAGTTTTAGATCAGATCTTGGATTTAGAGGCTACTTTGTAGTTATCAGCCAAAGGAAATAAAATAAAGGATATTGCTTTCCTTATTTATTTTGAGGGGGGAGAAGGGGACAGACATTAAAATCTTAATGGGGGAAAAAAGCTGATGAGCAAAATAACTGTGGAGGTTGTAAATTTTAAATGTTGTTGCATTTTTAGCAATCACTTTCAGTAGCTGGAAGGTTGAAAATGTTTATTTTCAGTAGCCTAATCTCTCAAAATTGTTTTTTAACATGCAGTATTTATTATGTTTTTTAAAATTAATTTTGTAAGTTTCGTTTTTACTGCTGTTGTTCTTCAGCTAAGGAATTTTGTGGTCAAAAATAAATCACAAATCAGAATATTCTTTATGGTTAAATAGAAATATTTATTAAATTTCTACATATTTAACAATGTGAATACACTGAGGAGCATAATAATTTTACTGAAGTTATACTGCTAAGCTCTTGTGTGGCAAGATAAGTGATTAAAGCATTGTTAACTGGTGTCTGTAATCCATTGAAATCTATGTTTAACTTGGTAAGAGTGCGTTTATCTGAATGGTAGTTATACTGAAAACAAATTTGAAACATATTTCAAAGCCTCCAAGTGTTTTGTGAGAGAAAATTCAGTGCAGCCACAACCTATCACACCTGATTTTATGTTTCAAAACAGTCTGTGCCCAGATCCCAAATATTCAGTATCATTTTTGCTGGCTTTCTGCTATTTATGTCACATACATAAGGCAGGATTTTAGTGCGAGGGACCACTAATGGGAAGCTGATATGTAACAGCATGACTTCAAAATGAGTGCTGTTATTTTAGCCAGCTACTTTCAGTTCAGGATGGGGGAGAGAGTATGGGTAGAGACAGGAGTCCAAGTCTGCCTAAAAAGGTGCAGTGTGAATTCAGTAACCAGTTTGGTTATATGTTGTAGGTTAGGTGTATTTTGTGCATCACGCCGTTGAATGCATAAAGTTTATTTTCCTTCAGAGAGCCAGTGGGCACAGAGGACAAATGGTGGGGGAACTGCGGTTTGGACCAGCTGGCTCATAGAGGTCCAGTCTCAATCATTATGTCATTGCGTTAACTTTTGTTGTCATTGGATCCTAAGGAATTGAATATTTGAAATGAAATTTTCTTAGGTTTGGGGTTTTTTTGGGTTTTGGGTTTTAAAATATTCATGTGCTTGAACCTTATCAGAATCACTCTAAAGAGAGAAACTAATTTTATTATGTATCACACACTAGCATTTTCTAATTCTATATTTTACTGCAAAGTCTATAATCATATAACATTTCTTAGTTGCTATTCAAATACAGAGGAAGAACAGCAGGCAACTTAAGACATAGTTTAGCAAAAGAGCCTGTATGAGAGATATTTTTCAGTTCGATTTCCTTTGTGCGCTGGAATTTAAATATGTTATTTTCTAGTTAAGGGAATTAAAATAAATTGGCTTAATACTGTTTGATAATCCTTTCTGAATTAATTCAAAGTGACTTAATATACTAAAAAGCATATGAGTCATTGGGAAAAATTTAAAGGTTGCCTCTTGCAATGGATGTTCTTCTTGTTCTCTGAGAATATCTTTTGTTAGTCAAACCTGCCAGCTGCCTACTATTTTTTAAGGAGTTCTAGTGTATCATTGGTTAATAATTGCCTTGAAACTTTCAATAGATTCAGAGTTCTTAATGATAAAACCCAAACCAATGATACAGATGGGGTCTTTTACTTACATAGTGCAAGTGCTGTATGTCACCTCTAGAAATCTTATTGAATCATATAAATAAAACAGAATGCATTTGGGCTAATGCTTAGTCAGTGTTCTGTAAATGACATGGAAAAGGTACCTAACTCATATTTAGGTGTAAGTTGTTACTGAATGTGCATTGGGAAGATGAAACAAATTGTGTTCTGATGTAATGTGGGTGAGTTTGTTCATTGAGGCTCCTAGCATTTGTATTTTTAGCATTGTAGCAGAGATTTGTTGGAGGGGGTTTTTTGCAGCTGGAAGATACTTTCTTTTGACTATGTTGCTGTTTGTAGTTGGCAGCTCAGAAAGTTCAGGCAGTTACTCTTCACCCTTATGAACATGTTCCTTTCTGAGCTCTCTGTGACTTCTCAGCATGGCTGTAGCCAGCTTAATTTGATTCTGTGAAATAAGCTTCACCACCATGTCAAGCCAAATGTCTTGCAGACAAATGTCACTAAGAACCCTATTAAAAAACAAAAAACCTATAAAAATATGTCACCTAGAAATATTTATTTTTTCAAGTGTTTTAAAGTGTGATTGTTCTTTCTCAGATTTTGTCTCTGTGCAGAATTACATGTATGGGAAATGCCTTTTTTCCACCCCAAGGGTTTCATCTAGCTTGAGGCAGGGATAGAAAAAGAATGGGGATATGGAAGAACATGACTGAAATACAAACACAACTTTGAAAACAACTTTAGTTGTTTTACTTGTCCAAGTGTTTTGGCAGAGGTAAGCCTCCCTTTCCTTATCTAGGCTTTATATGTTTTATCATATGAGTGGCATCTTGTTTCTTCAATTACCCTTCCTCCCATTTTCTTTGACATGGATAAGAAATGTTTGTTCAGGAAATACTTTTCAGCTTGCTGGAGTGGTTTGACAATTTTTATGTTGTAATAAGTAGTGTTTGAAAGCTCAGTTTAGGAACCATCTGCAAGTATATAATTTATTTTCAGATGTAGGTAAATACTCATAGAAACTACTTGGCTTATTCATTTAAACAGCTGTCTTAGGCTCGTCACTTAATTTTTTCATCACTGCGTATCACTTGGGCAATTTAGAAAATGTAAGATCTCTTGGAAGTGCTTAACCAATTTATTGACTGTAACTTTTTTTTTAGTGTGACTGACAGTCCTGAGTAACTGGTGTGATTCTATGATCTTTTGTTTATGGGGTTGGTCAATCTCACCTCTGGTATGTTGAAGTGATTTAGTCCCATCATCACTTGCATGTTCCTGTAACAAGATTATGGGAAATGACTGGTGATCATCGAATTCCCTTTTCCTGGTAAAATGTCATTATATTTTTTCTGCACGAAATTTCACTTAAATACATTAAAAATGGAAGTCTGAAAAATTCTCTAGTTCTCTAGTACTCAAAAAAGTCTAAATTATTGTGATAATTAAAAACATTTATCTTGAGGCAGAGATCCTTATGCAAATGTCTTTAGCCCTCCAGAGCGAGATACTTCCAAACTTGCAGCATAAAAGGTGAATAATAAGGCCTAAAGAAAGAGTATTATTTGAGAGGAGGGGGAAAAGGAATCAATCTGGAATACTTGGTGTAACCCACAAAGGTGAAAGTTCTGTCTTCCACGGAGTGCTGAATATGAATCCTGGCTGTTTTACTGCCCTCCTGGTGGACTTGCTGAGGCAGGCAGCTGTGCAATGTGCTTCTTTTGCATCCCATATGGGTTGCCTGAGTTTAGCTGGTGAACTGCTGAACATCAACACAACCTAATGTTCATATTAGCAGGATCAGCTCTCTTCCAGGAGTTCAGTTGTCCCATCCATAGGGTTGTCCTGTGCTGTGAGAGGTGATGATGTTGGGTCAGGATGGTGTTCCTCAGGCTGTCCTCTGTCTCTTACCTGCCTGGCTTGGCAGTGCTCTTCTACAGCCCTAGAGCAGTTTGTGATCTGGAAAGGGTGCAATGGCATACCCAGTCTGCAGGGAGTTGCATACCTCTTGCGTACTCCACACTTTCTGCCTGGAATTTCTGGCTTGCAGAAAAGTCAATGAGCAGGCAGACATTGCACAACATATTTCCAGGCAGGAATTTTTGGGTCTCCTGATTTGCATCCACTGTTCTCAATGCGACTGGGAGCGTTAAAGTTTCACATCTTCATAGGTAAGTGGTTTTGGCAAAAATACTCCAGGCATTACAAAACATGCACAAAAGTAAGTTCTGCTTAGCTTTCCATATGCTCCCTGGGCCAGCCAGAGCACTTTTGAAAGTGTTGCTCTCAAAACCAAAGATGCTGTTCTTCACAAAGCTTGTGGAATTCCCAGTTTTCTGCTCTGCAACGAATAGTGTGCTATGTTACCATTCATGGAGTGCTGTTGTAGGTGGTGTGGTTTGTTGGGTTTCTTTTTCCAGGTTCTTTAGTAATTGAAGTAGAATGATGCAATCTGAAATATTTTTAATTCCTGATTTCTTAATTCATATGTTAATGAGAATTTGTGAGCAGGATGGTGGTGAAGGAAAATTTGTTTTAGACATGTATTTATCATTTAGAAGTACGATTACAGGCAGGTTAGCAGATAGAAATGGCTACCTTCTAGTACTTCTGCCTGTGCAACCAATGTGTGTTCTACTATTTCATCTCTTTGCAGAGTACTGCAGATGTTCAGTGCTTGATTTAGAAGATATGGGATGGAAAGGACAGCAGCCATAACTAAAAAGGCTTTACTTTGTGAACACAGTTTTTATTTCTTCATTTCTTCCATAGATCTTATGTCAGGGATGCTGACTACCTTCAGTGTAATGTTAAGTAAAATGGATGAATCTTTCAGATATTCAGTGTTTCTCAAAGTTCCTAAGTGTAATTTCCCTTCCTCGCTTTTGATCTTATATGATTTTGATATTTTATGGTATTAGTGGCTGTTTCTGAGATAGAAATGTTAGTAGTAATTTTTTACAATTATTTTTTCTTAGGTTAGTGAGCATCTTAGGGGTGTTCTGGCATCTTTGACCAAAGATACATAGAGAAAAAAAAGGTATTTTAGTGCCTGAATACCTGGAGACTGGCTTTGTTCTGGGATTTTCCTTTAAGGTTTTGGAAATGTCACATGACTTCTGGTAAGGTGCCTTTACGTCATTATAGTTTTCATCTGACTTAATAGAACCTGTTTCTTCCTAAAAACAAACAAGATAAACTTGCTCTTCTCACTTCAGAGAATCCACTTTACCTTAATCAGACTTCAAATGCCATAAAACTAGGGACGCTAGCTAAAACAACCTTTAACTTGTTCCTTTCACTATTCTCTTTGTTGGCCCTGAAAATAAGAATACTTACTTGCCTTAGTCTTTTTAAGTTTGCAGGGCTTCAGCTATGTAATGAATACCTAAACTGTTCCAGTACGAGTCAATACTGTCTAACTTTCACAGATATTTAGAATACAGAAGTTTTCTTTGTCATTCTTTGCTCCTTATTTTAAATTTTTATTCTAAAAGACTATTTCATTGAAAATCCTCCACAATTTCAATTTGATAGCTTGTAAATAAAATAAATGAGGTGAAATTTGGTACATGCTAATTATTTGGCAAGGAGGACAGTGAGGGTATCAAACCTGGTAGCTTATTAAATCATAATTTGTAACAATTTCAGCACTGGGTAATTAACATTTTGATAGAGAAAAAATCTTCTGCAGGTTAGTGAACTGTCAGCATATATGTTAATTTGAAGTTTAAAGCCATGAGGATGGCCCTGCTTCAGCAGAGAGCTTGCAACAGATGAGCCACTGTGATCACTTCCAGCCTCACCCATCAGGTGATTTGCAAAATAATTCCAATTATGTTCAGGGTTTGTTTGAGACTCATAATGGAGATCAAATCTTATAGATAGATTCCAGTACTTACTACTGTTCTTCCTCAGCAGGTGTATTTGTGAATTAATTTCATTACTATTTCTTACATTTTATGTCTTGGCATATTATATTAGTTGGAAAAGATCTTTAAATAAAAACAGTGTTTGTGTGAAAAGATGAATATCTAGTCTTTTTGGTGAAGTATACAGTCCCATTTGTTTTTTATAGGGCAAGGCAGTGGGAAGCTTGGCAAACAAGCATAACTTAATTTGCTTTCAAAGATGTGAATGCTTTTTGAAGTGAAAAGACCCACTCTGTTGCAGATCTAAAATTAGATTACATATTTTATATTCAAAGCTGACAAAACAGAATTGCTCCATGATAAGTGCCATTTCATTGATATGAAAATTATTTTAAAATCCTTTTTTTGGGAGTTTTTGGTTAAGTTTAAGCTCAGATTAAACACTTTAGACCTCATAGTCCTGTTCTCTGATGAATCTCTCTATATTTTTTTTTTTATCTTAAAATAAAAATAGAAGCAAAGGGAAGTGAAGAAGTTACTGGAAAACTTGATCCACATGCCAATATATGCAGATTGCTGGATTCTTGACACAGCTTCCCCAGCCTTAACCCATGAGGATTTTCAAGCTCTTCAATGAATGAAAGATATTACAGAGAGAGATCAGAGCTTTCTGCAATAGTCTGCTCCTTGTCAAACCCCATGGAAAAATTTTACTTATACTTTTATATACTTTTT
>VWYP01019129.1:22816-49935 GCA_013400435.1 Pycnonotus jocosus
CATAATTCCATTCTTATTTTTACCTTGCCTTTATTTCAGGTTGTCTCAGGTGGCACTGGAGAATCGGGAAGGCTTAGTCTGTTAGGACAGGCTACCTGTGGGTTGGGTGCCACAGGAACGAGGTCAAACCAAGGCCAAACCAAGGCAGGTGTAGTTATGAGATGCTGCACTGCTTAGCACATCTTATTTGCTTTCTTCTGAGCCTTTTGGGAGTTTTCCAGAGAAGGTGCAGCAGGTCTGTTGAGTGGATCTCTTTGGCACCGCAGCTTTAAGCGAATATCGCAGTGTTTGGTACAAGGTAACCGTATCTTGCATTCTCCGTACTGCCGTACAGCACAGTACAGCACAGTACAGCACAGTTCACTAAGATTGAGAGCAGTCCTCCTTCTAGTCTAGGTAGAAGTGAAAAAATGATTCATCAGATGGCTGTGCCCCCTAATTCAGGCAAGGATGCTTGGCCCAGGCCTGCTATTTGTGGCAAAAGAAAATTAAAATACAAACATGCCATGTAGGCAATTCCACACCCACCTGTATTATCCTTCTAGATATCTCTTCCACAACAATATTTTTCCTGTTGATTTACCTTCCTGAAAATTAGTCTGCTGTTTCATAACAATTCATATTTTGAGCATTATTCCACTTAGCAATGGCAGAAAATTAAAGATGTACAAAGAAATTAAAAATGTACAGATGTAGTATTTTGCAGCTTTATTGGTGCTTGTTTTCTGTTTTTTGATGCTGGTTTTGCTAGTGACTTTCTTGTTTATAGACTGTTTTCCTTTAACCCCCACATCACTTTTCAAACACAGATTTAGACTAAGCTTGTTTTCCTCAAGATGGTTCCCTTTATACCTTTTTTGATATGCTGAGGCAGATATCTGAATGGATTACCCATGCCACAGCTTGTGCGTGAGATTGATTTAGGGCCAGAAAGTGGGTAATGTCAGTCTTGCCTGAAAAGTATAGTAGGGATTTAGATGACCTGCTTTACCCAATTGTTCGATTGTGATTTACTAAAAGAATTCTTAAAACAGATAGTATGTAGTTTTAACTCTCCTCTAAATGATACCTTTTCCATGGCAAGTACCAATTTAGAGAACATTAATATATTCCCTTGCAGTTTATTAAACAGCAAATCAGGTATCACATCTTGGAGAGACTTTATTAATTTAATGTCTTCATACATATATATATAAAGAGAGAGAGAGAGATGGACTGAAGAGGTGGAAATAAGTTCCTGCCCACTTGCAAATACAGATGCATCTGGGAGAGCTGTGGTGGCACAGCAGTTTCACGGTATAGCATAGCATTCCTAATTTTCTCTAGTAGTACAGTTCCTAAATACTATCATTAATTATTTTTCCATATTAACTCTAAATACAGCAAAGTGTGGATTGCACTTATTACTTAAAAATAATCATAAACCTGTGAATAGTAATCATGACGTCTTGGTGAACAAACTATACTGTGTATGGAATATGTAGTTAGTGTAATATATATATATAGACATGGTATTGATTTATAAATGAATTAGTACAGTTCTGCAAGGCTTTGTTTCAGAGGTGTTACATGAAAAACACCCCAGTTAGGTTGGTGCTTGGCTTGTGTTAATCATTGGCAAATTTTGGGTTTGTATAAAATCATCTACATAATGTTTATTCTGGTCAAATCACTGTGTCATCTCACTTGACTATATATGTGCACATATATATGTGTGTAGCACCAAGTCCTATCTATTGTAGTTGTATTTCCACATCTGCTGAGTTTTCTTGATTTGTCAGAAAGGACCTCATATAAATAATATATTTGTATTTATAGTAAAGCATAAAACTAAGTTGACTGTGCACTAGCAAAGTACCTAAAGCCCACCAGGAAAAGGAGACTACATTTATGCACCTTATGGGTTGGAAACCAGAGCTTCAAACTACTGTCACAAAGTAATTACAATAGAAAAAAGGGTACTAATTCTCACTAGTGTGAGAACGCATTGCATGACTATAAACCTTCATCTTCTCAAGGGTTGAATTAGTAATTGAATTTCTGCCATGCAAGTTCATTCAAATATCTCAGAAGGAGGATGAAGTACTAGCTCTGTCACTTGCTTTGCTCTTCTTCCAAAAAATAAAAAACCAAAACCAACCATCCAGCCAAGCAAACAGTTAGCAAGAAGGACAGGATATTCAAAATACTGGTTTTAGTTTAAGTGAAAGGGAGGATGTCATGTCAGCTTGTCTGGGCTTTACCTGGATACAAAAAAAATTATTTGAAACTCATATGTTTTGAGAACTAAGTGTACACCAGTGCTAAATCCCTTACTTTTTCAGCTCCTCAAAGTGTAATATAAACTCTGTTTATATTTGAAAACAGAGAATTGTGACCTTTAGAAAAACCTGACTTCAAGAAGTATAAAGTTTGCTGCAAATACAGGAAGAAAGGCATCCACTTTGGAAGCTTGATGTTTACATAAAACCCCAAAATGTTACACTGGTAACATTTCTATGATAATTAATTAACATCATGCCAGGAGTAATCATAATTCAAATGACTTGTATGTTTCCTTTCTAGCTGCTGTATTTTGTTCTTTTTAACACTTGATGACTTTATTCTAGCTAACAGCCCTTCTGAAGATATTTTTGGTGCAGTACTTGATGAAAATAGATCAGTCTTTATTTGTAGAATCCCTTTTAGATTTGTGTTGGTTGTTTTCGTTTTCCACACCTCTACAAAGACTTTTCTATAAGTTGTCTCAAGAGCAAGTCAATAGCATTGTAAGATTTTAATTTTTTAAAGCATATTGTGGCATACTAGATGTGATCTGAAGTGCCTGAAAGTAAAGCTGATTTGATAAGACCGATAGCATAGAGTCAGGTCTTTCTTCATAGAAGCACAATCTTGTATTGCAAAATGAAGTGCTGTACACAGATTTCTGAAGTAGTGAAAACTCTAGGTAATTATGAACCTGACTTGTGTACAACAGAAAAAGTCTTCAACATAGACAAACTCTTAATGTAATCATAAAAAGCATCTGACATTTTCTTCTTTTTTTTTTTTTAATTTAAAACAATTGGATCATAATTTTTAGAGGTGGCTGTTTTTTAGACTGGAATGGTCCTTTGATGTCACAGTGATGTTTTTATGAAATAGGTAAAACCAGAAAAGGCTGAGCATGATGGTATCTCGAGGAAATCCATTGTCTATAAGGGAAGTAAGTAACTGGCACTGGTTGTTCCTCCTGTTGCTGAAGGCATGAGAAGATTGAAGAACAGCTTCTTCCTCTTGCCCAGCACTGGAACAGAAATCACAAACTTCACTGGGGAAGGAGGTTGGGAGGTTGGGAGGTGTCTGGTGAAGGGAGCTTCTCACAGCAGAGTCAGCCAGAGGGTAGACCAGACTGCCTGGGGCTTCATCCTGAGGATTGACAGTCCCTAGCACAGTCCCTGTGTCCTCTTGGGGAAAGGTTTTCTTACAGTCAGTCCCAGCTTGTCATGTCTTAGTTCTTGCCGTTGTCTATTTGGCTTATACTGTTAATGAGAAATACAGTCTGGCAAAAAAAAAAATTAAAATCTAGTGTTTATATAACGAGAACCAAATGGACATTAAAAATTTAAGATATTCAGCACACGTGGTTTTTTCTGCCTTGATATCCACTTACATGCATACATCATCCTCTGATACTCATTAAATAATTGCAGTACTTAGAGGGTTACTGTTTCTTTCAATGAAAACATCACAGCTTGATCTAAGCAATAACTACATCTAGCAACAGGAGTTGAGAGTGCAAGTAAGATTCTTAAATGTGTTAAGAGGAGGTTTGAAACTCTAAATGTGAAAGTGATATGTTAGAAATTAATGATTTGGAACACAGCATTCAATTTTAGGTTGCTTTTCAAAGTGGAAAAGATTGAGAGACTGAGAGGATCAGCTGAGATACAGAGCCATTAGAATGTCTAGTGAGCAGTGAAATTTGTTACGTATGAGAATGGAGATTACACATAAAGAAAATACTGATCAGGATTTGGGTGAAACATGCAAATTGTGAATGCTTATGAAAATGAATGAGTCCTTCTTCTTCTGTTATGCAAAGAAGTGAAATTATCGTGGAATAGAATTACATATCTCTATTTCTGGTCTGCCTCAGTGGGTCACTGAGAAGTAGTTACTGGGCAAGTATTTTATTTGCCATGCTTCATTTTATATATTTATTTATTTATTTGGTCTTCCCATATATGAGTAGCTGCTGAATCCAAAAACAGCTAGGTGTATCTGTTTCTGTCATCCATGTCATAAATGGAGGACTGTATGGTACTGTGAAAAGTGGAAGTGCTCTAAAGGTAGGATTTTTCTCTTCTGTTCAACATTCTTATGAACCTGTATCTGAGAGCAGAGCATCAGGTAAAAGATGATCAAGCGTGGCATGTGCAATGCACTGTGGAACAGCGCCGTTACAAACATTAAATCTTTTTTGTACATTTTAACAACACTGAAGGCACAACTACAGTTTTTGACCATTATGCCAGTGCTGATCTACACATCGCACATTCGCCACTTGCTAGACTTGTCAGGAAATCCACTTCTGGGCTCTTGCTGTTTTTAAGACCTGCTAAGCCTGGTTTTAAAAGCCTCTCTGGGTGCTGCCTGTCCTTGCTGCATCCTGTGGCTGCGCAAGGGCCTCTGTCTCTCACCTGCAGACCCACAGGTGCCTCTGGCTGCAGGGTCGTGGGGTGACCTGTGGGAGCTCAAAAGGGGCTGGTGCCAGGTGCTGTCCTTGCAGCAAGGAGCAGACCGGGGGGCTCAGGGAGGGAGGGAGGGAGCCTGCACAGCACCAGCCAGCTTGAGCCCCCACTCATTTGTCCTTTGAGGATGTTTCCTTCAAGCTGGTCCCAGTCTCACCTGCCCCTCACCCTTCTGTCATGCCCTGCTGAGAAGAGTTCAGCTCCCTGCCAGCCCCTCACAGGGCCTGAAGCAGCTCTTTGGGACCCCTGGAGCTGCCCCCATCTCCAGGCTGAACAAGCCCTGGTCCTCCAGTCTTTCCTCACAGGGAAATGCTCCAGCCGCAGTTGTGTTGGTTTGCCTCCACTGAGCTGCTATGATTTATCAAAGTTTCCTACTTGTCACAGGCCCTAAACTGGACTCAGTGATCTAATGGCTGTAGAGTGGAGGCAAGGAAATCCTGTTCTTTTTATGAAAGATGTGGTTGCTTTTGCTGTCTGCTATTTCAAGCTCCATATCCAAGCCATTGATGAATAATGATCTTTCCTGGAGGTGCACTGAAGATACATGGTTCAAATGCTCAAAGCACTGGATTTAAACAATAGATGTTGTACATCATTTACCACCACAGCGTTATCTGTACTTTCTAAGAAAAAATATTACAGTGAAAATCACATATGCTAAGCACAATGCCTTTATTCAAGATTGTTGCATCCTTAAGTCTCTTAAGACTAATGGAGTTTTGTGAGGATCTTTCTAGAAAGCTTTCCCACAGCTTGAATTACAGAAAGTATCAACAGAAAATAAAGAACTCAGGTTTGGTAGTCTTGCAAATTTTTGCCAATTATCTGAGTACAGCAGCTTCAGCACCTGAGGCAAACTTGTGTAAGTGTTCTGAGTCCTGACAAACCAGTCTTCTCTACCAGGAGCTAAACTCATCTGGAGTAAACTGATTCACTGTTAGTGAAAAGAGAGTAGTTGTTCTGTAGTACAAAAAGCCTTCTGCTGAGATATTGGATGTTGAGAACTACATTTTACCTTTTTTATCATGAGAATATTTATAAGTTAATACTTATCCCTTATTATAAAAAGAAAATGTCTTTTCACTGATGCTATGAAATTGTGATTGAATTGGAGTAGTTTCTCAGTTTCCCTTCTTACAGAATTTGTGCTATGCTCACACAAGCAAACAACCAACCAAAAAGAAAAATCCTCTCCAGACCTGAGAAATCTGTGGTTGGAGACATATTTAGGCTGAAGTCAAAAAAGTCTCCATTTAGTTCTCATTCTAGAAAATGTCAGATAAGTAGTGTAGAAATCAGTATTTTCCACAACTTCTGTTCCAGTTGTGGAATTACTTTGTGAATACTCAAACTCTGCTTTCTGTAGCTCTGGGTTTTGTTTGTTTGTTTTCAATGCAGAATCCTGTGATTTCTACATTGTGTGCTCCACTTTATATTTGGTTATTCAGAAAGGTGCACTACTAATGTAAGAGAGCTTAATGATAAAAAATTCTAGGAGAAGCACATGGAGCTGCTGTGGCACATATCTGATACAGACCCAGACCTGGCAATGGGCCAAGCACACTTTTAAAAAATTCTGTCTGATGCCAAGAGTGGGTGAATAAAATATTTTTTGTCAACTATGAGATCCATAGGAGCGAGTTAAGAAGTTGATATTTCATAGAATCATTAAGGTTCAGAAAGACCTCCAAGGTCATTGAGCCCAGCCTTTGACAGAATACCACCATGTCAGCTAAGCCATAGCGCTGAGTGCCACATCCTCTCATTTCTTGGGCACTCCCAGGGATACTGCCTGCACCACCTCCCTGGGCAGCCTGTTCCAGTGCTTGAAATGTCATTTCTCAACTTCAAAAGCTGTCAGTAAAAATACTAAGATAGCCTTTGATGTCTTTGTTGTTAATTTTACGCTTTCTTGCTTGTTGTGGTATTTCTTCTGAAACTTAAGATCTCCTGTGAATATCAAATACTAATATATTTGAATTGTTGGAGTGTTTATTCTGATGGAAGCTGACTACCTTTTCTCTCTTTTTACCAGGATAGTAATACTCACTACTCATATGAGATTTTCAATGTTGATGGTTTTGTGGAGTCATTAATTAAACAGCTAAGAGAACCTTGGTGAAGTTGGATTCACCTTAAGTTCAAGACATGAAAAATTGGAATGCAGTATTGTCAGATTCTAATGTTTTCATTTTGCTTCTCTTGAGAGGCTTTAGAGTCAAGACTGGATCACTAGTCTTGATTTAGTTTCCAGAAGTAAAATTAAGTATTTGAATAATTTAGCATGCAGAGGATGTTTCTAAATTTTGGCTGCCATAACCTTCCTCTCAAATGACCTGTTACTTCTTCTATTGAGATCACCAGTGGAGCATTTTTCAGAACTTTACTGTAATTTACTTTAAAGTCACAAAAATACATACTTTAATATAATTTTGTATGCAACACAGTGACCTATCTCATCTTGTGTTAGCATAGCCAGATACTGTGGAAAATGCAGTATTTAAATGTGGATTGATGTTTCTGGTATGCTTGTCATTTGTTCAGAGGCAATGCACAACTGAGTTAGGTGTTAATAAATTAGTTACAGTGTTTCCATCTTCCATTGTCATATTCAATTCTATTTCAATAAGTCCATATTTTTAAATTTAATTATGAAATTTAAACCAGGAAGTGAAGTACTTTTATTGTAGCAAAAGATACCTGAATTCTTCTCTGTAAGCTGGAGAAGGCTACTCTGGAATTATTTTCAGGTAGCTCTCACATTTGTGACTGCTGTAAGTAAAAACAGAACACCATATTGTATGTTTAAATTATTTAGTGTGCATATTTATGACAGTGGTGTTCATGTGGATCATTTATACTCAGTTTGGAGGGGGGCAGTGATGCGTAAAATTTAATGCTAATACAAGGTACAGTATTAGCATTTATGAAAATGTTTCATTTACAGAATACAGCATAATAGGCATTTTGAAGGCCTGATGCTTTTCCTGTGCTAGTAATCCTGATTAAAGTAACATAAGTAGGAATTGACACAAGCTGGTGTAGTCCATTATGCCAGTAATCTGGGGTTTAAGGGTTCCTAAGATCTTGTGCACATTGGTTTGAAGGCACTTAGTTGGACCGTCGTGTCAGTGGTACACAGAAAGATTTAATTTTGTCATTTTCCATTAAGTATATATTTTTTGTCCTTAGGAAAGAAAGTTTTATAGGGTGACTGAAAAAAAAAATTGTGAATAAGCAAAAACTCCATAAGTAACTGGAAAAACCCCACAGATGGATGATCTCTGGTTTATTTTGTAACTATTGAGTAGATGTATATGGTTTATTAAGGCATGGATTTTATTTTTCAATAAATAAAACTGTTGTATTGATTAATAGACTAACAGAAATAACTGGCAAACACCTATTAAGATTATCTCAAACTGTTGCAGTATCTAATCACAACAAAATGAAGGGAGGACTTAGAGAAAGTTAGTTGAACATATGTTAATATTTGTAACCCCTGTAGCTTTAGGTGTTGAAACTATACATGTTGATTCTCTTGGGCAGTTTTAAAGGAAAAAACCCAAAAACAACTCAAAAATAAAATCAGATGGATTGATTAAAAATTCAATTTATGGGCCTATCATTGTATACTTCAAGCAAAGTTTTGTGATCCTTATGAAACAAGAAACTTCTTGTCTGAAATCTGAAAAATATCTGTCACAGATGACAGAGCCTGAGAATTATTTTGTTATAGCAGACACAAAGATTTAGAGAAGGTCTAGTAGGAGGTGTTGACTAAACCTCTGTGATGTATATTCACTAGTTATGGGAAAGTAGGAAGCTGTTTGACATAAATGATGAGTTGGAGGTAGGATTTTGCTCTGCAAACCTGCTGATAATGACAGCCATTTCAGCTGCTCTACCACGTGTGGACAGAGGGTGGACAGATCTTTCCAGATTCAGGGACGGCTGATTGAAAATCAGTATAAATGATATATGAGACCAAAATATCTGAAGGGAGCAGTTCTTGTGAGCCACCTAAAGGGAACAGAGGTGGTGAATGTTTTTTTGGATTTGTTGAGGACAAATGTACCAGTGGAGTGAACTCTGATTTGCTGAAGAAAGGGCAGTTTTCTTTCAATAGATGACTAACTGTTGATAGCATTAAGGACTAATGATGTAGGTGTTTAAAAAAAAGACAAAACAGCCAAACAGAATCTCTGCACTTGTTTTTGCAAACTGAAATTCCTCGTGAAATATGTAAAGTCATTGTTTTAGAATGGCTAAAGCATGAACTGCTCAGAAAAGAAAAGATCAAAGTGAGAGTGAGAATGAGGACTTGTTGAATAAATGGAACGAACAGTTAAAGAAATGCCACTGTGTTGTGTTGTTGCATCTTTAACTGATTTCTGTGAGTTTAAGAGATATATTTTTTTTAATTACTGCTTTCTCAAGGCAATTCTGGCTTTTAGTACAAGTACAGAAGGCATTACAGTGAAACCAATAATTTATTTACTTCTACCAATCTATTACTCCTGTTTCTAAGAGCCTGCAAATCAAAGGATAGGGTTTTATTTAAAGAAATATTATAGAAATTAAGAGCAACTTTATGCATTTTTCTGTCTGAAAGTAATTTGAAATTTTAAAAATGATACATTGATATCACAGCCAGGCCATGTGCTTGCTGTATTTTAAGAACTGTATTTCATATGGGAGACAACTTACAGGAACTCAGCTGCTGGAACAAAGTGTTCATTGCAAAAAACCTGAGATAATTCTCAGCTATGGAGATACCTATGTGGAAGATTTCATGTTTTTTAAAAAGAAATTTTTGTATTGTATTTTACTCATGAACTATGAATGTTTAATTGTGGTTAGTAGTCAAAATGTCTAGTCTGATTCTTCAGCTAGTTAGCAACTTGAAGACTGATACATTTTCTAATCTGTGGTGGTGATTTGATCTGTTTCATACCTTTTCAGAGTTGTTTCAGGTCACTCCTATGAAAAATTCACATTGAAATTATAGTAATTTAGGAGACATTTGTAGAACAATGATAGGATTTTTCTAAGCAACCCAGCTAGAAATTGAGCAAAGATTTGGTATCATATGAAAATCTTAACATGAAACTAGAAAAGATTATATGGGAGAAATATGACAAAGTGTGTAAGTTTTTGGGTCTATTCTGCAGGTAAATACTGCAGTTTTCTATTAAATTTGAGAACTGCCCTTTCTATTTAGCAGAACAAGGTGTACTAGATATAGCAGAATTTAAAAGATCTTACAAAACTATGGGAGTTACTCACTCGAGGTCCTTTTTCCCATACAGGACTGAAATATGGGAAAATCCAGTATGTGAGTTGCTGGCCAAACCCAGGCCAATGCTGCATCCTTAGCAGAGAATCGGCTGAACTGCAGCTCCATCAGGTGGTCACAGGCAGCTGTCATGGATTTAAGAACTGGGGCAAACACAGTTCTGTGAACAGATGCCAAAACAGGACACTGACAAAGGGCAGTCAGAAAGTCATTACGTGAAGGAGGTGATACTAGTATAAATCATAAATTGGATCAGCAAGTTTGAAATACATTCTGTTGTTTTCCGTGGGGCTTTTTGTTTTCTTTTAGTTGGTTAGTTTTGTATGTTTCTTTTTTGTTTATTTGTTTTGGTTTGTTTGTTTTTAATGTCTTTTTTCTAGTATTCTGTTTAGTTTTGATTTCGTAAAAAGATGTTACTTGCATCCAAAGCACTGTGGCCAGTAGGTCAGGGGAGGTGATGCTGTCCAGTTCTGGGATCTTCAGCACAGGAAGGACATGGATCTGTTGGAGCAGGTCCACAGGAGGCCACCAAGATGATCAGAAGGATGGAACACCTCTTACATGAGAAAAGTCTGAAAGAATTGGGGTTGTTCAACTTGGAGAAGAAAAGGCTTTAGAGTGACCTATTTGTGGCCTTCCTTTTCCTGAAGGAATTGCAAGAAAGATGGAGAGGGACTTCTTACAAAAGCATGTGTTGACAGGACACAGGACAGGGGTTGGTTTTACTATGAAAGAGAGTAGATTAAGATCAGAACTTAGGAAGAAATTCTTTACTGTGAGGGTGAAGAGGCACTGGAATAGGCTGCCCAGAGAAACTGTGGATGCCTGGAAGTGTTCAGGGCTATTTTGGATGGGGCTCTGAGCAATGTGATCTCATGAAAGATGTCCCTGTCCATGGCAGGTGGATTGAAACTAGGAGATCTTGGAGATCCCTTTCAACCTAAACTGTTCTGTGGCCAGTATATTTTGGTAAATCAAAACTGTGCTGGAAATTCAGGCCATCTCTCTCATATTTGAAATTTTAACTTTGCAACAAGTGAAACAAAAGCGTTTCCATGATTTGACTAACACTGTTTCCAAAGGCATCTCATGCGGTTTTCTCTGAGACTTAATTTCTCATGAAAACTTTAATTTTCCTTGTAATACCTGGTCATTAAAATGGATACAGACTACTCAAGATTATAAAATTTGAAGAATAAATATTAAAGGAAAAAGAGAATGTCAGTGTGAAAATATTTGCTGACTCTTCCTAGTTCTAAAAGTGAAACAGCTAGGAAGAAAAATGCAGATAGTGCATGCATGCATCTAGAGATGTCCAGGTTTGTTTTCTATGCAAGGGACATATTTAGTCTTCCTGCTACACTGGTAACAGATCTTGAAAGAGCTGAAGGGAGCTTGGTTACAAAGGGAACTAAGCTGAAGAGAAAAGCTTCTTGCTTGGGTTGAGAGAGGGTTGTCTGTATTTTTAGCACAGGAGTGAAAACTGCTGCCTGTCATTGTCTCACTTTAACCTGATTGAACAAATTGTCCCCTGAAGAGCTGTGTGTACCCTAGTGGTTTGTATTGAATAAAGTTTAAAGATGATAAATTAAAAATATATTTTGCTCGAGTTAACAATGATTAAGAAGAGTCAAATTTTATTGCGCTAAAGCTTGCAGGAATAATATATATAATTTGGGCTTCTGATTCTTGCAGATAGAAAATGCTTAGTATTTGGAAGAAGAAATAGTCTTATTATTTGATTTCTTACCTTTAAAAAGAAATTGTTTGAGTATATCAATTTCATGTAAAGGAAGAGGGAGAGAGATCTTTGTACACTAATTTGTGTTTCTCTATGCATGATGTCATGATCTGCTTTTATTGTTCTTTGGTGCTTTTGATTAACCTTTTGATTAACCTGATCCTGTTTAAAGACCACTTGTAAAGAGTCATTTGACCATGGATGGAAAGGGAAAAATGGCTTCATGAACTATGGTTTGAAAAGGCAGCTCAGTTAATTTTTACAATTTATTTGATGCTAGTCGTAAACTTCTCAATTTTTTCTTAAGAAAATTGACTGATGTATTTTGTATTTGGTGGTATATTTGTATAAACACATTTCTCTGTTTGTGACTTGTTAAAATGAAAATTTAAAGTTTTTCACATTTTATTGTCCCTCAAGGTGTTTTGCTTTTGGTTGTGTTGACCACATCTTTGTAGATGTACTGTGGATGCAAAGTCACTGAGTAAAGAAATAGCCACTAAAGATAATATAGATATAAAAACTCTCATGTATCATGGATGCTCTTCGAGGTCTTGAAATTATTTATTTATGTTCCTCTGTCAGCTCCTGAAGAGTAAGCCTTGATGTCAGCTTTTTCATGTTCTGTGGAGAAGTATCATTTGTGTGTGTGGAGGGAGCTTCAGGACCCCTGTGCTGTGCACGGCTGCACGGAATAGATAAGCTGCTACAAGCAAGAAACCACAGACCTAGCTTCTTGTGTTACAGTTCAGGAGATGCAGGTACATATAACTAGGGATTGCAATAATCAGCGGTTGGGACAGGGCTGAACTTGTCAGGAGAAAAGGCTTTTGGTGCTGTGTGGGTTTTAGTCTTGCCTCCTGGCCACAGGTAGGATGTCCAGCTCCTTCCTAGTGTGAGTTCTTTCTTTTACAAACAGCAGAGGCATCACTTTGTTATAGAAAATGTCAGGAAGTGTGTGAGAGGTGGTGTCTAAAAATAACAGTGATAATTGCTTTCTGCTGGTGGGAGGATTTATTTTGGAACACAGTGAAAAGAGGAAAGAGTGGAAAGGCTGCAGCCAAGGGAAACCACAGCAGGCTTTAACCTCCATTTTGATATTGTCTCTCAGTTGTTGCAGGTATTTTCAATGCTGATTGCTTATGTTTGTACTTGGTGTAAAAATTCTCAGCACAGATACCTGATGATCCTCTGATGAGATGTTTCTGCCATTGTTTGATTAAATGAGCACTTTCCCTCAGCCGTGGATCCAGAAGCTGTGTAGTACTGGTGTGTGAGGAAGCAGCAGGCTGTTGGGTGCTGATCAGCCTTAAGTGCAGAAACCCCACATGGAGTAGTTTCATCAGAAATTCTGGGAGGGAGGAAAGTTGGTGGAAAATTATTGGATTGGGAGATATGTGTCCTCTTCATAGTCTGCAGAATTACAAGTTGAGACTAATAGTTGAGACTGATCTGTGCTAGCCTAGTGCTACAAATAGACAGGATTGCACCTTTTTACCCAGTCTACTGTATCTTTTATGCTTTAGTGCCTGAAAGAATAAAACTGAAGAAAGCTTGAGAATTTTGGCTCAAGTGGACATATGTGGTAGAGAAATATATTTATGTATTGAGTTGCATGTCTGTTGATGTTTAAGGATCACTAAAACAGCAAAGCATTTCTTTTTGTATTGTTAGAGACAAAGTATCTGTTAGTTCCTTCCTTTTTCTTAGTTCTTAGTCATGGTACCTTTAAGGTGATGCAGGTCTGCATATTTATCAATATCAAGCTCTGTTTACCAAAACTAAATGTGTTTGAGATACACTTGTTAAAGCATTTACATACACATATACTTGTGCACAAAATCTTAGAAGGCGCATGTCAAGTAGTAAACAAAATTATCGACTTTCTTATTTAAAAGAAAAAAAATTTTTGCTATACTAAACAGATTTTCTGAGATACATTCTCCCAAAAGAATTAAATAATTTAGTTTTCCAATTCTGAAATCAAAAGGGAAGGTAAGAGATGATCCTTTCCTGATTCAGTGCTCTAAGGCTGGATCAAAATTCCATCTTCTATGAATTTCTGAAATTATATAAACTAAACAAAATTCTCAGTTGATCTGGTTTAGTGTTCGATTGCCCTTACTGTTAAAAGGTTTCTTAATGGAGTCTTCTTAGCTGCACTTTAAGCAGATTACTTTTTCACCACTTCTTAGATATTTAGTGGCTTTATTCACTCCAGTTTTCCTTGCAGAGACATCTGTCTGCAGCTTTGGAAAACTCTTCTCAGATGTTCTGATCCCTCTTTCTATATTTCACTGTACTATGCTGGGTATATGCAAGACTGGTAGGAAAGAGAGCTAGAGAAAAGAAAAGAAGCAGCAGAAAAGCATAAAGAAGATAGTGAGGTAGAGATTACAGTTTTACTGGGCTTAATGGCTGATCATTCGACATAAAGAATGGGTGGTTTGGATGACATCTGGATTTGTACTGATTGGAAATTGTTATATGGTGGTTTGGTGAAACAGCCTAATGATTTTTGTTTGATTTATTGTGGTCGGGCAGCTGTGTCTGAGATTTTCCTACTTTTTGGAACAAATTTGTCCCCCTCTTGACAGTTTCAATAAAAATAACAAGGAAATTAAGATTAAAGTGTGAATTGGCCTCCTTGTAAGTCAGAAGAGCAGTACATAGGCAGTGAAATTTCTGGGGCATTTCTTTTGGCTGTGTCAAACTTGTACTGGGTAGAAATACAATATTGTTTCTGGACTTGTCAGTCATACACCTTTCAGAGTTAATGAAATGCAAGAGGGTTTCTGAATGAGGTGCTATTCTGACACTCATTCCAATTTTGAATCTTTTTCTGCTGTGGCAGAAGTGCCATATTTATTTTCTAAGACGGAATACAAAATTTTTCTTCCTTATTGCCATGTCAGGCTACTGTTAGCTGTAGCTGTTCTAAAGTCTTTAACATAATATGTAGTGTACAGACAGCCACACCAGAAAGCTGTATCTCTCAAGATTCTTCATTTTGGCCCCTCTCAACCTGTAGTTGTTTTGTTTTTAACTGGTTGATGTTCAAAAAAATTTTCTTAGCAGATTTATATGGCAGAATGGTGGCAGCTGATGGCAGTCTATGAAAAGTTCAAGTCACTTTTTATTGTTAAGTTTCCATATGTTTTAATCAATTTGTTAATTAAGAAAGATCACAAATCAAGAAGATATATAAGTGAAGAATACATCACTTTAAAAACAATTATTGAGACACCATGTGCTTACTGACTTGTACTGGAGTTTAAAAAAATCATCTAGAAATTCAAAGTTATTATTTAAACATGATTTTATTTTTTAAATTTGGTAGCTCTATATCTGTTTAGGGAATAATTCTTGTGGTCTTGTAACTCTTTCGGAAGTTATATGGATTTATTTTTTAAGGGTATCAGTCTTACCTGGCTCTGAAAATGCAGAATTCTGCTAACATAATTGTGAAGGCTTTGTAGAGAGACTTGCCAGGAAAGTGTTCTGTTCATGAGATGCTGACATGTTGATGTACTTTTCCATCCATACATTTCTTTTACTAATACAAAACTATGGTTGATGCAAATGGGAAAGTAAAAATTATGTCTGATCAACAAAAGCTCAGGTTTTCTCTTTTCCTGATCCCTGGATTTGGGATGGGCATGGAGAGAAGGTCTGCTCTGCTTCCTCTGGAATCTATACCAGTATCAAGAGCAGAAGGTTAAGTTTCAGATGTCACTTGGATTTCTCAAATGCAGAACCCATGACACAGACCTGTTGGTGGTATATGTTAATTCTGGCATCAGATTCCCTCCTCATCTGTGTGCACAGGAGGTTGGACAGAGCACAGTCATTGTACTGTGTGTGAGGCTACCTGGTGACAAAAATTCTTTGCTATGTCCACTGAACTGTTGTCTGAACTTATTAGGAGTCAGGAAGTGGTTTTTAGCGCTGTGGGGTTACGCCAGCTATGCAGTAGCTCATGGAACTCCTGTGCTGGAGCCCCTCCTGTCCCCTTCTCTTTCAATTTAAAGCAAAGTCAGCCAAATCAATAGGTTTTATTTTAGTGTTTCAGTCATTGTAGCACATAGGTATCTTTTATTGCAAGGTCTTTAGCTGTCCTGTTGTGATCCTGCACATCCTGTGACCCTCTAAGCTCTTCTACCCATCTACTCTGCCTCACTTCTGGTGCTCCATCTCTTAGATTCTCTGAATTTAGCTTAGAATCTTATGAGCAGTTTTTAATTTAATTTTTTTTTCAGTGAATCTTCTAAAGCCCTCCACATATAGACAATTTAATGCTGCATTTAACAAAGTCAGATAAGACGAAATGTTAATACGTATGTTAGGTGTTTTTCAGGAAACAAGAATTTTCAAAGATTATTACAAAAATTGTTTTAGCACTTTAATCTGTCTGCCAGGGTAGAGTAATCTCAGCAAAAGACAGAATACCACAGTATCCTAGGGAACTATTTCACTTAGAATGACTTATTATGTACCAGAAATACTGAATATAAAGCTGAGAAAAATCTTGCATATAGCATGGCTATATGCAAAAACTTTTTCTTATTATTTAATACTGTACCATCTTTAAGCATTCATGGAAATTGTTGTACCTAAAAGTTGATTAGGCTATAAGGTGGCTGAGATTACTGTTTTTGTAAACACTCACAGACTTCCAGGTGTGCCTTTTCTATCACAATGTGGAAATAGAAATAAAAAAAAAAAACCATATACTTTTATAGGTAAAGACAACCCATATTCCTGTATATTTTTTCTAGTAGCTTTTGCAGTACATTTAATCCTTTTTCTTTCTGTATCAAATGTGTTTTTATTCTTTTACTAAATATACTGTCCATTTCAACGTATTATGATTTCTGAGGTAATTTTTTTTTAAAGAGAAGAGTACTTATGAATGTGGAGCTTCATTAGTTCAGGTACAGGTGACAAGCAGTTTATAGTCATTGTTGAGTCCAGGAAGTTGCTGGAGCTTTGAATTTTTTGGCATTGTTAGAGACACCTGGAAAATTAGAGAGATTGTGGAGACTTTTTTGTAGTCTCTTTCTGTTTATAACGGGGATTTGGGAGGGTTTGGGATGTTCTTGGTTGTGGGATGTTTTGTGTTTTGTGAGGGGTTTTTTGTTTGTTTTGTTTTGTAAAAATCTTCTTGATGACTAATACATGATTAACTGCAGGTCCAAAGTCCTTTCTTCTGATTTAGGTGGTTCTTCCTCATCTTGTGTTTGACCAGCTGATCATATTCTTGTGTAAAAGCAGCACATTGTTGGCTTGCATCTTACCTACTTTAGGTCACATCCCAAGCTTGTGATTTAAATTCTAATCCTCTTCTATAAAACAACAAAATTGCCAGTGCCTGTGGATCTAAAAAGGAATAGTCTCCATTTCTCTGCCTTGTTACTTAAAATGCAGGATGGCAGCAGACCTAAGCCACATATCTGAACTGTCTGATTTGGACAGTTTTCCTGGTGTGGTAGTGACCCATTTGCAGGTGGTGTTTTGGTACTGTGTTCCAGTTTTGCTGGTGGTGTAGTGGGATGCCTGTATGACATGGTTTGGAGTCTGTGAATACCTGCAGCAAGTTTTCCTTTGTCAGCACTGTGGGAGTGATGGCAGGCTGCCAGTATTATTGTCTCAGCTTTCTCTGGTGTTCAGGGTTATCCCACACTTCAGTTTGTGGGGTGACAGAAGAATTTTGTAGGACACTAAGTGTGGCATTTTTTCTGACAGGGAGAAGCCTTTACATTCTGTACATCTTACTTTGGGCTCCACTACCTGAAATCGGAGGCCTACTTAGTAAAAATGTGGAAAAATGCCTTTGCACAACTCAGGTGCTTATAGCATCAATATAATTTTGGGTATTTTTAACCTTTATACATTGTGCAGGAAAACGTTGTGCCTAAATTCTGTAGCACAGTCTATGTGCAAGACATGTGACAGTGTCATGCAATAGATGTGATGTAGATTTCCCTTTTTTTCTGAGACATCCTATTCTCACTTTTCCTTGGTAAAAGAAGCATTTGTTGTTTTGTTCCTAGTTGGTCTTGTCTGAAGTAGACACACAGGAGTGGAGGTGGGGGAGTAATAATTCTTGCCTGTACCTGACTCCATTTTCATAACAAACTTAGAGGATGACACATGAGGAAAAGACCAAAAGTTGTTACATCTTTGTGACTTTCCTATCCATTATACTTGGTATCCTGTAACAGAAGCAAATTAGATTCTCTTTGACACGATTAGCTCCTGACCAGAAGAGCCAGTGTTGGCTATTACTCATCAGTCTGTTGCTTTGTCCATGTTTACAAGTAGTCAGTTTCACAGTTTCTTCCAGTATTTTTTTAAGGAATTGAGAGTTTTCCAGTACTTTGGATTTACAGGGAATTTACAAGGAGAAGTAGTGTAAATTTTAAAAGGTAGGTATTTTTTTTTTGTCCTTTCCCAGTCATCTCACATCACAGATTTTCAAAATGGTTATTAAAAGGTTATGCCATAAGCATACCTCCCTCCTTCAGTGGTCTGTGATTAATTTACCTCTGCTAGGAAGAACAGCTCTCCATTCTTTCATGTTTCTTGGATTCCTATTTATTTGCACTTCTCTGCTTTTACCAGCATGTCTCCAGTTGCAACTTTACAGAAGGGTAACAAAAGAAAATATGACAAAGTGCAGTAGACAGCTGTATGTTGCTATATCATTTATTTCTAGATAAGGAAGAATAAGATTTGTGAGAAGCAGGACATGGGGTCAGACTTTTCTCTGCAGAAATAAATTTTGGATTATATATAGTTGTCCACCATTTTTGGCAGCAACTGCTACTTAGCAAGCCAGCCACTATGTTTTGTATTTTGTCACTTCAGTTCATTATGAGAATTTTTTGGCAAGGTGAAATTCCTGGTGTTTTGTATCAAGGACATGAAAAAAATCAAAACCAAACCAAAACGCCAAAACCTAAATCAGAATAAGAAATTACAGCCCAAGCATCAAACAACTCAGAGTCCTTTCAGCTTAGAGAAATCATGGGTGCAACTGCTTGATTTACATTTATATTCAGCTGTACAAGTCTAATGTTTCATGGCTAATCAATATTCTCAATAAGGATCCAGCTACCTTTTAAAATACTTTGTGTGCAACTGTTCTGCATGCAAACTGAGAACATAACTTAGAAGTAGACCTTTCCAGATGGAAAATATTCTTCTGTGCAGCTAGTGCCCTTGTGTCCAGATTGATACGTAATGGGTCAGAAGTTATTCTAACACAGAGTGCAAACTGGCATCAGCAAGTTCAGCAGCTTGATATCAAAGAGTAGAAACTCTCTGATAACTTCTGTAGTGGTTTGCTCTGGTAACATGTGGACTGTTAGAATCAGACCACAATACCTAAATTAAAGTTAAGAGTTCTTAAACTCTCAGCCAGGTAGTTAAGAAATCTGGCTCAGATTTTTCAGTTTCATGCCTTTGCTCTGCCTCATGTTTGAATTGTTGAAATAAAATGGCCTGATAGTCTTACAAAATGCAGAAATTAGTTTCCAAGAAACTAGAAGAAACTATAGTTTTTCTGAGATGGACTTCAAAATTTTCAGAATTTTAATTTCAGGAAAAGGTAAAGTTACAAATTTCATTCAGCTCTGAAACCAAACATTATTATTCACAAAAAATCCTTGTAGATTTATAAAATAAAACAATAAGCAAGCCTGCTTGTTGGAAAAAAAATTTTAAAAAGCAATGAGTACATGTAGCTAGGCAGACAGTTCACTTTTGAACATTGATTTCATCCTTTTTTTAATATTATCCAAAGTTCCATTAGAGAGATTAATTTAAAACTTAATTTGTACATATCTGCAGTGAATTCAACTTGTCATGTTTTAAATAACTAATGGGGCGGGGGATTTCCCTCCAAAGTCGTGGTAATCCATGTAGATGTCAAATGTGAAAGTTAAAATAATTTCAGATTAATGGTTTTTGAAAGACCAACTGACAAGTTGTGTCTGTACTGATTGCTTTAAAATATTAGTTCTTTTCCTGTAGGTTTCCTTGAATTACCTTGGGGGGGAAAAAAAATAGCCATAACTGTAAGAAGGCATAAGGGGTAATAATTCTTAATATAAATTTAATTAAGAAATTATGGAAGACTGAATTAATCTCATGGGTGTTTGGAACAAATTATACTGCTTTTGCTAGGCAAGAAATACTGCTGTTTAAAATAAACAAACCTCACAGGTAGATTTTCCTTATAAAGGTATATATCTTCTCTGTGACCCTGTAGTTACTCAGATAACTACACTGTCTTTAAAGTGGTGGCTGTTTCTGTGTGTGTGTGGCACACACACTATTCTGTTGTAGCTAAACCAGTCTTTTTCAACTAATATTTCTGTTATAATTGTTACAAATCTTACTTGTAAAATACTATGTCCTAAAGTGATTTTGGAGTGATGATTAAGTTGCTTGTTGCATACAAATTAAATAATGGTTTCCAGTTTTTTTTACAAGAGGGTCTGTGAGTGTATAAAATATCATAAAACATTACTGTTTATTAGTAATAGATTTCGATGGTTATCCAAGGTACTGTATTCCTCCTTTTTTCTGTTGATGTGCTGGCCCATGTAAGAAGCATGTGAGTTAAGCAAATGACACAATGAGATAGGAATCACAGTTAAAACATATCTACATCTTCTGTCCAGAGTGCAGCAAAGCTTCCAGGGCAGTGAAGCATTACACTTCCTTACTTCTTCTGTGACCTTATTCTGCACATGGAGCTGAAGCTCCTGGCTAGGGCAAGGCAGTGGTTTCTGATGAGTGGAGTCTCATGAGACGAAGATTAGGAGAGCTTGCAAATTCCCAAAATGTGGTAAGGGCAGCAAGATACTGGATAGTCTGTTAACATGTGGTGCTGCCGTATTGGCACCATCTGCTTTTATGATACAGGGGGAAGAAGTTTTAGCTGGAAGTGTCAGTTTCAATTACTTGGAGACAGACACACAAATCTTGAAGTGATTTCTGATCAATCTGCAAGCAGTGGGAAAACAGTAGGGCAAGACTTCCAATTCTCTCCCACATATCGTATCTGCAGCCTCACCAGTTTCACAGGACAGTAAATCTGCATGGCATCACCCCAAAAAACAACAAACCAAAACCAAAGTCACATAAAAATACATTGTCAAATTTTCTCCTTATGGTTTTAAATGTGATCATCATCTAAATTCTCCTGTTTTTATTCTAGTAAGTGTCTGAATAGCTCTGTGGCTTGGACTAGATTCTGCAAGCAGCATTTCCTTACCAATGCAGAGAGCATATCAGGTGCAAAACCCACCCAAGTTTTATATAACCAATTTATTATCCATGAAGATGATTTGCAAAGGCTGAGCTGTGTGTTACTGTGGAGACCTTATTAGCAATTTTAAGCTGGATTTGGTGTATCCATGTGAGCTGCCGTTGCAGCAGTAACTGCAAGGAAGAATACCCTCAGGGAGAGATGATGGGATTTTTCATTTTCCCTAATCTTAAGTGCAGTTTTGTCAAGCTTCTTAATGAATGTTTAGCTTCAGTTCTCCCTGATGCTGAGGAGGAGTGTATTTTTAAACAGTGTTTATGTCACTGTGAATTCTGGAATTTCTCACAAACAGGTTGTTCTGCTTTTGGTGACGAACTGCTGCTGCCGCCTCACCTCTGCCTCTCTTCATTGTGGCATGTATTCCTGCATGTTCCTGTGCTCCTGCAGCTGTGCTGATGAACAATAATGCATATCGCACCGTATTTTAGCTCCTGCCTCGTTTCATACACCTTGTTTTGAGCCTGGCAGTGGTCATATTGCTTATCTTCACAGACATTATTTTTAGTTGCAGGAGCCTGCCCAAGAACCTCTCTGAATACTGCCTAAGATGTACAGAGGGAAGAGGGTGACCTATTTTGACTCTCTAGAGGATACTTGCTGCATTTTCACTAGGACTATTCTTTGCTGCTTAAAGAGAAAGTTGCCTTAGGCTGCCGTTAGTACTATAATGAAGGTAATTTACTTTGTACATAGGCAGGTATTATCTGTAAACTCTTGACCGCCTTTTAGAGACATGCACAGATGGAAATCAATATTCAAAATGTGCAGTCCCTGCCAGAGTTGCATAGGGAGGGAGACGGACTGTGCTTCACCTGTTAATGTTCTGTGTTTCCAAACGGCTTTGGATTCAACTTTGTTGGGATGTATGTCCTCAGATAGGCCCTTGGCATTACTGCTTCCATAGTCTGGTCTGCTGATGGGGCTGAATTGTTGGTTGCTTATGGGATTGCACATTTTGTATGGTTGTGTAGGCTTTGGCTGGGTAGTGGCCATTCTGCATGAATCCCTCATTTGCTAGTGATCCTTATATGTCTTATGGAATAACAAGAGGGTAAATCTTGCTACCTTTTCTGGCAAGGGTTTCCTTTGCCATCTTGTAGATGTATTTTTGAGTACACCAGATCATGCCTTTTTTTGCATAATCTTTTCCTTTCTGAAGGATCACACTTGGTTTTAAATAGTAACTGCAGAGTGGTGCCTAGCTGGCAGAGGGCCTCTTCCTTAGCTGTGCAGCTGGCAGGTGATTAGTGAAAACCTTTTATAAACTTGGCGTTGACAAGCTAGTGTTTAGTTTTGTGACCAACAGCCTCAAAGTTAATTTTTGACAAGGCCCTCTTTCCCACATAATGCAACAGCTTGGGGAGAGTTTTAGCAAGATTATCTAAGAGCAGCAATGTGTCTGCCTCAGCCATTGCAGTTGGGAACTTGAATTCTGATTGAATTTTATGAGCTACCCTAGCAGTGCCAGTTTTATTTAAAGCCTGACAAATTTACATCTTTCAGAAACAGTTTTTCTCCAGTTTAAAGATTTTGGAACCAGATATCGAGAGTCTGAATGCACACAAGATCTGCATAAACAGTTGTTTTAGCAGTTAGTCCGTTCAAAATCAACAAAACCCAGGCTGCAGTGCAGTGGGAGAAATGACTTTTGAGGTCTGTAGCAGGTCAGCACAAATGGCGTACATTATTTTTAATAATATTGTCACGATTCTGACAAACATCCTTGTTCCTGTCTGTCCTTTCCTTGGTGTTATGTTCAACCTCTATCCCCATGGTGGTCCCTAAGGTGGTCAGCTGTAGTTGTGACTGCAGCTGTGGTCAGTTTAGCTTTTTAGTCAGCATGCACATACCATGTGCCAGGATAGTCATAGTGCATATTTCTTCCTCCTCTTTGCCAAAGAATCTCTGATGTTGCTGGGATCTCCTTCTCATTCCTTGAAACCAGAGGGATGTGTGCACCACATTTTACACCTGGCTCAGTTTTATTGGTCTATCAGAATCTGATAGGTGTGGCAGGCTTTCCGTGTGTTGGAGAGTTGGTTTTTGTTCCCTTTTGCTGCCTCTAGGAAAAATGCTTTTTCTAGATCCCAGGCTTTTAATAACTTCAGCTGATGGCAGGAGGGTTGCTTATAGACACAGGGTCTCCACTGTAATCCTTTACCCCATTCTTGTGGTACAGTGCTCATACTATTTTGCACTTCATCCCATTTGCCCACTTTAGAGGCTGCTGTTGCCACACCATGCTCTTTATTTTTATTTATGTCCTAATGCAAATGACATCATTGTAACGAGGTCATAAGTATTTAATTCTGCTCAGTCTAACTGCTTGTCGCTACCGACTATGCAAAAATTATGGTTATGCCATGTGATTAATCAAAAATAATTAAAATTAAAAGAAAAACCAAGTAGACAGTAGGCATCTAGTATTTTATAGCTAAACCAGCAACCCCAAATCTCTGTGCAAGCCAAGACATACTCAGACAAAACCTTACAAGTCCCAAGGCCTTTCAGTGTCATTTGGACATGTATTACTAGCACTGGTGATGCTGTAGTCACAAGGCTACAGAGTGACAAAGCACATGCAATGCATATTTCATATGATGAGTAATTTGTTGTATAACACTCTTAAAGAATTCTTAGCACTCAGGAGCTCTTTTAAATGAGTCTGAAAGCCAGCTGTAAAGCAATTAAAGGCCTGGTGGAGGTAGGGTAATAAAAGAAGGGTTCAAAAACTCTATCATTTTCCAGCTTGTAACACAACTTCAAAGGCAGAAGAGACGTGCATCATCAAAGTTATGTTTTTATTAAACAGGAAATATCTCCCCAAATTTCATGTAAAAAGAAGTAGATCTAAAAAGTGTTATTAATATTGGCTCTAAAGGAATGCTCCGAAACAGGATAGGAAACTGACCACAGAGAGGTTAGAAGTGCTTGAAGGTGGGACAGCAGAGCATGGGCAGTACGTAACAGCTTTCAAGCTTGCTTTAGGGGAGGATTCAGGCAAAAAAGCTCATAGTAGTTATGCAAACAAAACCATATATGTGGTGGTTGGTCCATGTCTGCTGGACCTGAGATTGGAGAAATGCTGCAGAAACATAGGCAATGACTCTATGTCCATACTGATTTGTCATGCTGTTTCCATTCTTATAATTGAAGCCTAATGTTAGAACTTCATGGGATTTCTTTGGTTTTACTCTTTAGCTTGCCTGAAACTGCAAATTAATTCAAATGTGATCATTCTGGGCCCTGTTCTTTGGAGGAAATGTGTCCAGACCAGAAGTGTTCCGTGCCTTCTTGAAAAGCTTGCTATGTGGTCAGTGTTTCTAGGATTTTCGTGTTGTCCTGCAATATGAGTCTTTTTTACTGTGTTCAGACACAACAGAGAAAGCTTTGCAATGTCAAGCAGACTCTGAAGTGTCCTACTCACATTTGCCCAATATTTTCTAATTCTAAGTAGCCCTATCTTTTTAGTACCCTACAGAGACTAAAAGTACTGTTTATGGGTTTGTGTGTATATCTTTGTTCATGGTGATTTGCAGCATCTTGCTCTTCCTCATGTTTTTTGTAACTTATTTTCCGCTGCAGTCTTCTCACAAGTTTGTTGAGTCAAATTAAATTACTGGGTCTCTACTGAAAGTAATCTTAGGTGTGTCCTGTATAACTGTAGGCTTAATTTCTCTTTATATACTGAAATATATAGATGCTGCTATAGCTCTGTGAGAAAGAATAACTAGAGGCCATGGAATAAAGAGATTAGAGATAATATGGGAATGAGCAGGAAGTTCCTTTCAAGTAGCTGGGAAATCTTCTATGATTCTTATGCTGTTTGATAGGTATAAAATAGGAAAAACATCTTTATTTTAAAGATCCCTGAACTTCAGAGTATAGGAGCAAATCCACTACTCCACAGAATACCATTTCCCTTTTTTTTATATGTATATTTACTCTTGAAGTTGCCACTTTCTCAAGTGGTAGATTTGTATTCGTGATGTTGATTACAGGATGCTTTAAGGATACTGGTTTTTTTTTCCTACCTGTCATTCATTACTGAGGTTTCTACACCTGAGGTGAAACCTAAATATTTCACCATCTGCAACATTCAGGAATTGGGAATTATTTTCCTCTTATTGTATCTTTTGTTGTTGCTGTTGTTGTTACTGAAGACCAGATGCTTCTTTCTCAAATGAATATAACCATTTCCAAAAGCAGATAAGACATATTGTTAAAATTTTCATTCTCTGAAAGCTTTTGAGTGAAACCATGCTTTCAATAAAATAGGGCATGTCTGGGCTGAGAGAAGCTTTGTAATTGTAGGATAACTTTGTGTTCAATACTACATTAAACCTGTATTTACTGTGCAACAGTGGTTTTGCTAACCGATATTGTAGGAAAGAGCTTATCACCATGGGCTAGCAGATGAACAAGAAGTGAGCCATGTTTTTCTTCTTTACCTACACATGAGAATCAACTAACCAAGCTGCTCTAGAGGAGTCCCATTTTAGCCCAAGTGTAAACGGGGCAGATGTACTTTGACAAGACAGTTGGTACCACTTAAAAATAAAAATCACACCTCTCATATCTGAAAAAGCCTAACCCAGAACCGTGAGTTTTGGGGTGTCTGTACTTTTTAGGTCAGGTGATGGCCTGTGAATTGACCCTTGATTGTCTCCCCAGAAAAACTAGTCAATTGTACATGACAGTTGTGTAGTTGTCCTCTTTTCTCCAAATATATGGATTCTTTTATGTGGGGACAGGACCTCGGGTATGGATTTGCAAATTTCAATATAGAAAACAAACTGCAGTACTGAAATTCAGTAGTATGGTTCTCTGTAATTGTTCTGCTGGTGAAGGGAAGTCTAACATCTCTGGATTCTCCCATACCAGTGGGATGAATAGTGAAAGTCTTGCAGGTGATTCATCATGAGCTTCTACACACTGAATTCCTTTGTTCTGAATTCTTAGTGCTCTTGAGACACCACTGTTAAGTGTTTTTCTGTTTTGACTCATGGTTTTCTTCAGTAAAAAACAGGAAACAGAATAGAGCTTACTTATTTTAGAAGGGTTTATTTTATTTATAAACATTTTCTTAAAATATTAATATTGGAACAATATTGGAGAATGTTTTCAAAAAAGACAGAACGATACTGAAGCTAACATTTTATATGTGATTAGATAAATTAGGTTTCTGAGATGCTGGCTATAAAGATGCAATTTATTTCACAGAAAGCAGACAGTAATAGCATTTAATGGTTCCTTTTCTAGTTCAGGTGATAAAGAATGTCTTACTATAAGATCAAATACTGCTTCTGAAGTTAAAGGCTGATCGCTATTAGCTTTCCTCAGGAATTCCTGTGTTCTCATACCATTTTCTGTCATTGTTAATTTTACAAAGTTTGAGAAAAATGTGACAGAATTTGGTTTAAAACCTTTGGATACCAGATATTACGTAAAAATGGCTATTTAAATGTAAGATCTGGGAATACGCCTAGCAATCTCCCCAAAGGTCTTTAAACATAATTAAAACTCAAGTAGCATTGTGTACTGACTGTTCTGAGCGGTAGGCTGAACTGTGAGAGTTCCCCAAACTAGAGATTGTTGGATTGAAGTTTAGAGAATTCAGTGGAAAGATCAGATCCCTCAATATTACTGAAATAAATTTCAAGTCTCTCTTGCAGATTTTAAATGTTCATGACACCAGTCTTGCTTTCTTGAGTATCTCAGTATTAGTAAGTTGGGAATGGCAGAAAATGATGAATCAGAAATGACAAATCCTGTCATAAACTTCCTGCCTGAAAATCAGCATCTACCAAGGGAAGCTATCAAAAGCTAAAATAGGGATAATATTTTAGTTGCCATTAAAAACCAAAGAATTTCGGAAGGCTAATAACCTTGAAAATTCTGCATTTTATGTTTTGGCTGAAAATGAAGTTTGTGCTTTTCAGGAGGGCAGACACGGAAACAGAGCAGCACATTGGCATGGGAGAACCTGACCTTTTATGAGAGACT
>VWYP01019129.1:53783-67773 GCA_013400435.1 Pycnonotus jocosus
CTTTCTACATTGATGTGTAACTGCTGTGCTATTAAGGCTTTGTCCCAATGGCAGGCATCAGTGAGTATCTAGAAAAGTGACGTTTACATACAGTTAGGTGAGAGTCATCCATTTTTGTTATGAAATTAAAAATCCTTCAGATATTGTCTATTTGTGTAAAATGCTGTCAGTGTTTTCCTCTCAGTTGTTTAGAGAGGAAGCTACTGCCATAATACTGTAATTGTTTCTGTAGCAAGGACTCAGTCATCCATGCCATAACCTCTCCAGCCTCTCTACTGGTCACTCTCTCTCTTCTCACTATCACATAAATGAAATCTAGACTTGTCCCCTGCCAGCTTGACTGACCTCTCCTCTTGTGAGTATCAGAGCTGGTTAGGATCATGTGTGCAGTGGCACTGGATCTAGGTCATTTCCACCCTTCTGCAATGTCCGTGAAGGAAGCATGTACATGTAATGCCATGGGACATCTTGCTTCTAGCAGGATTACAGCACAGTACCTCAAATAGAAATTTATATGGAGGCCCCAAATCTTTCCAGCCTTGCTTCTCAATCAGTTGTTATTAATAACAATATTAAAACTATATTCAGAATAATAAAATATTTAACAGAATTTTTTATAACAGTTTTTTCTTATGGCTGAAACACATAAAATCTCAGCATTTGCCAAGTTAGTATTAAACAAGGCAGCATC
Organism: Pycnonotus jocosus; assembly: GCA_013400435.1. Lineage (NCBI taxonomy): Eukaryota > Metazoa > Chordata > Aves > Passeriformes > Pycnonotidae > Pycnonotus > Pycnonotus jocosus. Next base: position 54,475 of record VWYP01019129.1, read on the forward strand.
TCCTGCCATGTTAATGTGAATTCTTTTACAAATCATTTACAGATAAGCAACCCAAAACAAAAACTCACAGCAAGACCCACGGTCTCCTACTAGGAGCCCAGCACTGTGACTTGGGCTCTAGCTGTGGCTCATCAGTGCTGAGTGGAAGAGAATGATCAACTCCCAGGAGGCTATTGACTGTCCTTGCTGTAAGGGCATGCTGCTTGGTCATGGTGGTGTCCAACAAGTCCTTCTCTGCAAAGTTTCATTCCAGTCACTTAGCCACCTGATGCCAGAGGTCATGTGTTTCCGGCCCCTTTCTGCATGGGACTCCCCCTTAGAGGGAGGCCTGTGAATCCACAAGGCTTTGAAGGAGGGACAGTCCATCTCTTTCTTCTCACCTCTGATAGTGTCCAGATTGCTCAGTCCCTCTGTGGCAGGAATGGATCCTCCAGCACACACATGCTGCAACTTCCCTGCTGTCATTACCTCCTGGAAAGCTGGGGCCAATGCTGGTATTTCTTGAGAGCTTGAAGAAATGTTAAAGTTATATTTAAGACCCTCTCTAGGAAATTTCCAGTGATCTCACATCCTCTTACACTTGTTTTTTGACTGCATGTTGAGCTTTTTGGTTTTTTCATAAACCGTCTTTGTGAATGCATCTTTGTAATATTTGGAACTCTTTTGATTTCAGGACTTTTTCCATTTGTCAGTACGTGAAATTTTTTAGATGCAAGGATTCTTAATTTTCTGACTTGAACTGAAATTTCACAGATGTCACCTACTACATTTTAATCTTTTTCTGTGCAACTAGGGACACTGTTAGTCACAATGTTGGCTACTGTGCTGTCTAAGGAGGTTTCTGAATTTAGACTCCTTTCTCAGGAGGGTAAGTAACAGACAGCTGGATGAGAGGAAATGTCACTTATTCCAGCACGGTACAGAAGTCCTGTGGCTATGAAATGAGGGGAGATATTCTCTGGCTTGAAGATAAGCTTCCCCATTCATGTAGAATTAAACATCAGCAAATAGTAAACTAACTGAATATACATTAAAGCCTCTTCTCCTGTGGCATCTGACTGAAACTAGGTTCTACTTGGTTTAAATCCATTTGCTAGGGTAGCCTGCAGCTATGAGGAAAAATTAAAGTTCTTTAATGTTATATGATGAGAAATTCATGCCTTTAATTCCAGAAACTGGAATAGCTGACCTTTCTGTGGAGGTCAACAAATACATAAGGCCAAATAATAAATCATATCAAAGATGATAATTGCTATCAGCTCCCATTTACAAAAATATGTACTCACTAATGTTTTTGAATTAGAAATCCCTTTCCAGTAAAAAGATTCATGGAGCATTTTATTTCCATGCATGAGAAATTAATGGGGTAATTTTACAATGGCATATAAGGATTCTTGATTCTAATGTAATCTAAGAAATCTCAGCTTTTGTAGCTCAGTTGTAGTGGTTAATATATCCAAAGTTCCAACTACCCATTTTTTGCACTTCTCTTAAGTCTAATAATCCTTTATGTGGATATCCACATTTCTGAATGCACAGCCAGCTTCTGAGAAGATTCTGCACTCTTGAGAGACTCTTTAGCCTATTTCCAGTCAGTATTATTTTGGAAACCTGAGTTCAAGTACATTCCCATAAAAATATTGAACACAAACATTAAGAAATCTTGCCTTATACATCGACATAAGAAAAGCAATGCTTCAGGCAAAGTAGGACAATAGGAAAAGGCCAACTCTTTCTTGGGAGTTTTGAGCCATGCAGTCATCACATTTGTTATCTTAGAATCAACATGATGTGAATAGAAGTCAGATGCTCATTAATTCAGTCAGTCCATCTAAGCAAAGCTTGTACTGTTTGAACTCATCTGCTCCATTTGTTTGAATGTTTTAGTCCTCCTCATATTACTGAAAATGTCACATTTTTCCAACAACAGAGCATGATGGCCAGCATATCAGCCTCCAAGTGTATTCACTGCTGGTTTTCTTTCCATCAAGCTATTATGTTTTTGCTTTCAGGCATCGTTAGAATATATAAACTCATTATATGTTTCCCAAATGTAAAGGAAAATACATGTTCAAGAAGCATCAATATGCAATATTTCAAACTTTCTCCAAAATGAGAGTCAGAGGGGCTTCATAATTAAAATCTGAATGATTGCCTTTAAATTGAATCATCTGTAGGGATAATTCCTGTACGTTACGGCCAAGGCATCCTGGTCTTCCTTTCATGGAGATATTTCCCAGAAGATAGTGTTACTCAATTATGGCATTTAAAATAACGATTTTTTCCTTAAAACCTGTGTTCAAAGCATTTAAGAATTCAAAACAAGTTAGGCAAGGAAAGGCATAGTGCATAATTGGAAAAAGAATCTTTAGACTTACTAGATGAGAATCCAGGGTAAAAGGAAATGAAAATCTTCTTCTCCTCGCAGAAGAAGAATTGTGTTAACTCCTGAAATTTTATTCATTTAAATAAATTAAGTTTCAGGAGTAACACAATTCTTCTCCTCTGCTGCAAAAAGTGGAAATGGAAGAAGTACAGAAATTGTGTTTATGTAACTTGTTCTGTGGAAAGGGTAGCTTGAAGCTCACCAGCTGTAAGATGAAGTCTAAGAAATTATTGCCAGCTCAGCAAACATGTAGAAGAGATGTGAAACAGAAAATTAAATGTACTTGATGCTTGTGCTGACTTTATATTTTCATGTCTTCAACTTATGACTCATCAAGTTTGTTGGTTTTTCTGTTACTGCTTTATTATTTCTATTTCTTCCTTTCCATTAAAGAAAAAAAAAAAAAAAGAAAAGCAAGAAAATTAGTATGTTTTGTGCTAGGAAGTCACATATTCTGAAGGTAGCCAATTGAATAAAAGCGTAGGTTAATTTCTGTGTGTTAACCTGGAATAATTGTATTCCCTTAAGATGTGACTGAATTTACATGGCTGAATGTTACAATAAATAAAGCAAATACTCTATAAGTGTTGTTCTTCTTAGATGTGAATGCCTTTTCTTTCTTTTAAACAATGTTTTCCTCAGTGTGCTGGTATTGCAGATGAACTGAACTGATGCATAGCTTCATCACAATGAGCTGATTGTATCAATTTTAACATCTGAAATGTGTAGTCAAACATGTTACTCCATTTATCCTGATGGACATCTGTCTCTAGGCTGCATGTGCTCAAGGGGGGTGGTTGATAGGGGCTGCTGGATACACCTGTTAAACCAGCAAGTGTCCAGACATTGTTTTACCTTTGACAGTGCACATATCTGCACCTGTGTTCACTCTTATCTTTTCACTAGTCCTTCCTGTTTCATGTTTTTAATGTTTATTCACACAAGAGAACAGGACAACTCTTCCACTCTTTGGAACAAGCTTGGACTTATATGTCCTTAATGCAGTTTTATATGTCCAAATATGCAGTTTTTTTCAGTAAGTCATTGTTCTGCCTTTTTGGGTGAAGAAGTCAGGGGATGGTGCATGGCTGGAAACCCAATATTTACCCTAAGCCCTAGGACTTCCTGTATTTCTACTTCCTTGCAAGAAAGAAAAGAGGAGAACAAATAATCCATTGAAAACATTCAAGTTATAGTTCAACCTTCTTATGGGATTTTCTGAAATGAAGGAGTTTAGGAAATGTAAAAGAATGGCTGATTTTAGCTAAGACAAGAATTTTAGTGATGCTGTGTCTTGAAATTACGTCTTGATAGTTTCATTTAGTTCTTACGTTCTGCATTATGAGAGCAAGTGACTAATCTTTTCCTTGGTGGTTGTGAACAGGAAAAAGATTAGTCACTCGTACTAAGGTGTTGGTGAATTGATTTGCAGTTTGTGGTTTGATTAAACCTTCAGCTATCACTTGTCCAAACAGAAGAAACTTAGTCTATCTAGGGTATTTTATTTTTCTTTTCTGTACAGAAGCCCTTTCAGTTGCCCTTCTAGTACCTTTTCTAGTTCCACTGTGTCATCTTTGGAATTAGAGACCAGAATTGACAACACTGTTCCAAATACAGCATATTTTGGATATATTTGCTGGCCTCCTGCTGTCAGTGACTAAATTCTTGTTGGACTTAAACTTTATATCTTGATAGCTCTCTTGATTTGTAGATTTGATCACCCTGTGCTGGCACCCTTCCTAACTGAATTTCTAAAATCTTCTTTACAATGACAGAGGAGGAACAAGAAAGGAAAGGAGAGAAAGGGTAGCATGCATTTCAGCTTGGTGCAGTCGAACTGAAGTATTCGAGGAGTTTTATACTATTTGTAATGTGTAAGGTTAGAGTTTATTTGGAAAACAACAATTGTAATAATTGGCCTATTAATCTCAAAACAAAAAGGGGTTGGGGCTGTTCCTCTGATTCTGATTTTTAAATCTTGCTAAAAATAGAAGCAGCGTGACGTGCTTTTTATCACATAACAATTGTTAAAGTTTTAATTATCTTTTTTTATATCTGTTGCACAAAAATTCCAGGCATTGTTGAGTATTTCCAGGGGGTAACATGAGAAAGAAAAAGATTTATGAGGAATGGTGCCCCATGCAGCCAAGTTTCTGCCAGGAAGACCTACCACACCACACTAGGCAGTTTTGTGTGGAGGTCTGTCTTAGTGTAAACCTTAGCTATTTTCTAAGAAATTGGTGTAGCAGGCTGTCATTTTAGCTGGAAAGTGGCAATAAAGAACATCAAGAGTAAGTAAAAGATGAGTATGATTGTCTTTCTCATGGTGGACATTAATCTGCCGTTGATTTTGAGCACAGGAATTTTCTAAGTTTGTAGGATGGATGTTTAAAGGAAAATTTATGAACTGATATACTTAGTATTTCTGGTGATGAACTCATTGGATTTTCTTTTCATTAGCTTTTATGAGTAAATAGGTCATTTATAATCACAAGTATTAATGAATTAATAAATGCCTCTTTGTGAATTCAGCATACAGATCTAAGCATGGGATTGCAGTAATTTATGCTAGTACTATAAAATAGTCATATAGTAGTCAACACGGAGCTCTGGCCTCAACTATGGAAATCAGGCTTATTAAGCCCTTTGTAATGATCCTGCATAAAATTTTACTGCATAAGGTCTTGGCAATGCTTTGTCAAGCTTATTTTTTAAATGTCCCAAACTGCTGTGCTTTTACAAGCATTTCCCATGACTGACATCACTGCATACACTTTTATTATTTTCTCTGTGATAAGTTGCATAGAGAGAAAGGAATAAAAAGCTTTTTAATTTTGTTAATTCTTCTCTGCAGCAGGAGACTGCTTTTGCAATTTTTCTGTGTTCTGGTCTGAGACTGTCCACATTACTCTCATTGATTCCTGGGACCTGATTCTTTCCACCTTGCTCCCTCCCTTGCTGTAAAAAATTGAAAGGCACAATGGGATTTTTTAAAAATTATTTTCTTTTGTTTAGTTAAGTTTATTATAGTGTCTGCCTCAGTGCATGCATGGGAAACCTATGCAAGGGATACAGGTAGTGCATAAGAAAGGCTTGAAGTTCCCCTTGGAGCAGCTGCTGCTCCAGCCACTTCACTGTTCCCCTCGTGGCCTTGATCTCACCAAATCTGCAGATTCTTTCCTTAGCTTTATGATCCTGTCTGGATCCTTACAAATAAGATCTCAGACTTTGGGTGCTTTATATATGGAATTTCTTAAATCTACTTGATGCTTTAATAATTTAAAAACTTCTCAGAAGCTTTTACTTTCTAAAAACAATTTAGGTGATCTCAAATGATCCAATATGTTGCCACATTTAGACAAGATATGTGTACCATACTCTGAAAAGTATGTGCATCTTTAAGGAAGGGAGTTTATTTTATTTTTCATCAGTGACAAACTAATTTCTGGGAGACAATATATTCCCCATCACTAGCACTAGCTAAATTTTTCCTTGTCGTTCATTCTTTGTTAATTGTCATAGTTAGGCATTTTGTGATTCTGTAGACTATTATTTTGCATGTAATTGCATGAAATTACCTGAATACTTGATGTGTTTATATATGAGTCTGTGTCAGTGTTCATAATATACCGTATATAATATGCGTGTAAATTGAAAAATAGTTCTGTTTTGTGACAAGCTGCCTTTGTGACACCCAGGACAGATACAGCACAGATTAATGTTTTTGAGATGAAGCAGTATATCCAATAAGGGTGAAATACTCTAAATGGCTTATTCCCATTTCTGTTGAATTTAGAAGCAGTTAAAATTCCCAGCTTTTCACAATATCCTTGGACATACAGAGCCCGTCAACACTTCCTGAAATATGGTGTCTTTATTATGAAATGGGCTTTCAGCTTTATGTCAGCACCCTAATTCTCCTGTGAATTGCCTGGATAATTATTTTCATTTTCAGTCACCTCACAAATGCCATTTGACCAATGAAATATATTAAAAAGCTGACTTGTGTTTGGCTTTATCTTCTCAAAGGAAATAGTAGCGACAGTTTCTGTTACCCTTTAGTCTTTTTGCATAAATCTCTGGTACGTAAGAAATGTTGCAGGGAAGTAAACCCAGATCGTGTTTTCTACCGTAGTACTAGGCCATTTCTAGGAGTAGGAGCACAAAATTGTGTTCATTTTTCTCTCATGCTCTAAGAATAACACCTACTCAAACTTACTTTGACAAATGTAATATTTGCACTGGTGTGTGAACTTGCATAATTCTACGGCTTCTGCTTGGGCAGTTACTCATCTCTTGAAGGTGAACAAAAATAGTCCAAGTAATGTGCTACACAAAACCTTTCACATAGCTCACCTAATTTTCTAGAGTCCTCTTTTTCAGCTACAGAAAAATCTCACTAAAATTTTTTCTAGCTTGCTTTCTGTAACATAGTATTACTCCCCACACTCCATGGTCTCACTAAACTTTACATAAAATTATAAAACAATGTTATACAACAGTAGGAAGAGCTACAAGTAATTGCAAGCAAGATGTTTGGGGGGTTTGGGAAAGTAAGGAATTGTTTCTGAAGTTCATTTAATCTGTAAAAAAAACCCAGGCGTCTTATCAAAAGTAGTATTTGGTGCAAATGTAGTCTAAGAGAAATCAGAAAAAAATGTTGAATTCAAACCAAATAAATCAAGATAATGCAAATACATCTATTTTACTCTTCAGAATAGTAAGTTGTACTGTATGTTAAACACAATAAATTGTGTATATTTGTCAAATGTATAAAACTATATTTTGATACAAGGTCATTTTTAGGGCATTCAAAAAAATTTAGTAAGAATACTTATTTTTCTGACTATATTTTTAGATTTTTTCTTATGCTGACTGTTCTTTCATTCAGTACAGACAAATTCTTTGCTACAGTTTAAGATTCAAAAGTTAGTAAAAACCATGCTTGCAGAATCCTCCCTTAGAACTGATCCTGGTCATGATCTATGGTATTGCAAGGACAAAGAATCTTTATTGACTGATCTGTCCCCAAAACTGACAGACCAGAGGTAAAAAAGGAAACTTCAGTAGGGTAGCAGTGTTTGTGAGCGATGCCAGATCCTTCTCCCAGGTATCTCAGGAGAACTAGCAGAAAATGCAGAGCTGGGACTTCCAGGCTTGAGGGAGAAAGTGTGCAAATGTTGCTGATACAGCATGAGCGCTAGAGACTCGACATTTTGCCTACTTATTTTTCAGTTCATGTAAATCACTTTTAAAGTCTGAAGTATCTCCAAAGCTACAGTGAAGTCTTCTGCCTTCATGATTGGCTGAGACTTTTCTAAGCCACTCTTCCCTTTGTCACAGACCACTGGAGAAGGCTTTTCCACAGGCACGGCTGTGCACAGGTTCAGCAGAGACCACAAGGCAATACAAGTTTCCTTTCATTGACATGGTGCTGGCTGATCCATGGCTTTGCTGTCAGAAGAGTTAGGCTTGTCCTTAAGGTTTACTGAACGTGGTTAGGCCAGCAAAACTTTACAGCTGTTCTGAAACATGATATGTGATGATGGTACAATGTGGGCTGCTGGGTGGGCAGCACAGGGGGCAGCTTGGGCACGTGCAAAGGTAATTTTGTGCTGCCTCGCAGCTGAAAAGGGAGCTGGTACAGGGGTGGGGAATAGGGTAGAGTGGAGGCTTCATTCTCCCAGGGCTTCACGATATGTCGCAGCCACTTCACATTCAGATGGTGAACAGATTTTTTTTTCCATTTCCAGCAGTAATAGATTCGTAACATCCTCAGGAGAGTTTTTAAGTTAAATTAAAAGATTAGTATGTCTTTTAGAAGTTTTGCTCTTCAAAGTCTTCCTTCTATCGTCTTTTTAGCATTGTGCTTGCAAAAGTAAGGAAGAGGAAATATGGATATATATATATGGATAATTGGCTGATTTGTCCAGCGGTGTTACTTTCATATGGCTGTAATCACTGCAGGGTAGTTTCCTCCCTTCAGTCTCCCTATTTCAGTGTTTCTAGGTATCAGACATCCAAGACAAGCTGGTACGTTACTTTGCCATTGCTTGTTCTCTTACTGTCTATTGGAATGACAAGGATATTATCTGTCATTCAGTGATACACTCACTACTTTGGAGATTAGGGCTTGTGTGGCTTTGAAGCATGGAACATTATTAAGGCAGCATGTTTGTTTCTTCTTACAGTTGGATGCTACTAATGATTGCTAAGGTTTGAGGAATCTGAATGGATGTTACATTTTAGTTGCTACTTGGTTGTTGCACATGCATGGACCAATTGTGTATGAAAGCTCTAGTGACTGTTTTAGTATTATCTGCACTTACTGCAGTACTTCAGAGTGATGCAATCTGGAATATTGATGTCATGGTAATAATTGCAGTTCACAAATCCCTGTGTTCAAATTTTAGGAGCATGAACATAGTAGCTTGTGCTGGTAACCAGAACAGGAGCTCAGTGGCAAAAAAACCATTAATTTTCTTTTATTAGTGCATTCTAATAATGTGATTTTTATTCAGTAAAGCCATAGTAGCTGCTTTAAAACCTGGCCAATGTAAATGTCAGTTATGCTTTGAACTAACATGGTTTTGCTCTTACTTTGGCTTAAATGTTAGATATTTTTTACCGAACCTATGGCTGCAGGAAAGTTGTTTGGCAAAAGATAACAGTGAAAGATTTGGAATGCAAATAGGTGTCTGAAATGTCAGATACTGAAACTGTGAAAAGTGTTTAATTTTGATCATGTGTTTAATCAAAACAAGGTGGACAATTAAAGATAATGTGATAGAAGTGGGCAGTGTAATGAATAGCTGCAATTGGCAGCTATTGGCGTATAATAGATTTCAAAATATTTGAGAAGGCAATATGAGTCAACAGAAAATAGAATTTAATTTGATTTTCACTGAATGTTCCTTCTTTGATCAAAACTTTTCATAACTCATGGATTAAAGACAGCTATGTCTTCATTTTCTGTGATAAAAGGAAATTCTCCCCTGACGTTGGAGATCACAAGAATTCATTTTCACCTCTTCTTTTTTGGTTGTTTTTGGTAGAATGCACAAAATGAGAAGTTAGAATGTGCAGTTTTAGTAAAGAATTTGGGTGAACAAGTCTGATTTTTTTTTTTTTTCTCTTTCAATGTTTCATTTTATGGAGAGAAGGGAGTAGATATATATGAAGGAGTTATACCACTGGTCAGAATGTTGGAAAGAAATAAAACCTAAAATCCTTTTCCTTTTTCTTCTTTTCTTGCTTAGTAAAGATCTTGTATGTCTGAAAGCCACAGAGTTTTATTCCAGCAATCAACCAGGCTTATAAAGATATTACTGCTTGCTTCTTCTTGTGAACAAACATGTTAATCAGAAAGTGAGATGCATTTCAATGTCTAGACAAGCTTAGGGTTTCTTTCGGTTAAACCCTAATGTATAGTTTTCAGTAAAATCTCCTGATTTATTATGGATACAACAGATAATTACAGACTCCTAAATGTATATTCTTTGGAAGATTAATTTCCACAGCCTAGAATAATTTATTTTTATGTCCATGAATTCTCTTATTTAAACTCTGCCCTAACAGAGAAGGATTAAACATAACCCTATGGCTATTAATAGCAATCTAAAGAACTGTATTAGTGATTTTGTTCCTAAATAAGATTCACTCTTTACTACAGTCCAGTGAAGAAAAATACAGATTCTTATGCTCTGCAGTTCTTTTCTTCACTCCATCATTAAAAACTGTCAGCATGAATGAACATGTGCTGTGTCTCTGCAACGTCTTGGCTCATGGATTCCCCTTTTTATTGCTTCCTTTATATTCTCATGGTCTCATTCTTTATTCTCTTTCTCTTTTTTGACATAACAGTGCCACCCTTTCAGGTTGTCCTTACTGGTAGTAAAAAACCTAGTTTCATCTGCAGAATCAGAATCTGATGTCAGTGAATGGAAATAGGTTGATTTAATTAAGGAGAGAACTAAAACTGTATTTCATTATCTGTAATGTGGGTGTACTTTCTTAAACAAATCATACAGCAGTTGTAATGCTTTAAAGATGTAATCTTTTAGATGTCAGGACTCTGTTCGGCCTATTAAGTCAGTTTATTCTAATTGGAAGCCTATATTCTGCAGCTAGACAGTCTGAACATAAGGATGTTTCGTCCATGCTTCTTCTGAAACAATCACTTTAATGATTTCATAATTACTACACAAAAAAAAACCCCAAAGAAACCTCAACAAAACTCATAACCAACCAATCAAAAAAAGCCACACCCCCCCAACCCCAACACTGCCCAAAAAACCCCACCCCCCTCCAAAAAAAAAAAACCCACTCCAAGATAAACCAACTAAATTCTCTGTCTTCTACCCTCTGCTTATTTAATACTACCATGACTGCCTGTATGTGGTACATTACATTATTCTCATTCTGGGATTTATATTTTTGTCTGTTAGAGGTGCTGGGAATTTTGAATTCTTTATGTACATGTGCATAAGACAGCCCACACAATGCAATCTCATGAATAAGCTGAGCAATCTTAATGCTTAATTTGCTTAATTACCTTTCTGCTGTGACTGTTTGTATATATGGATTTAACATACAGAGTTTTTTTATAATATTTGATGTCATTTCTGCTTTGAAATGAACACATGTTTGTGTAGCATATAATTGTTTTTGCTAGTCACTGGGCACCGTTGTGGTGTTTATTTTTGTTCTTTGGAAAAAATGCTCAGTATGAGTTCTGATATTTCTCTGTGGGAAAATGTAGTATTTTCTGTAATGTATTAAACACAGCTATTCCTGTGTGTACTACAACTCTTATGCAGGGAAATATTTAATCTTTCAATTAATGTGTATAACTATTTTGGATTGCTTAAAAAAAAAGGGGGTCCTGCTTTCTTCTTGAAGTTTGGGTTCTTGGACAAGTGGTTTATATCACTGCTTAGGCAGATACGAGTAACGTTTGAGTGCAGACGAGATCTAAGACCCAAGCAGTTCTGGGTGTGCTGATCAGTGTCTGTGAGAACATCACTTAGTGGTCACAAATGGTTTGATGTGTTCAGAATTGCCATGGAGACTTTCAGTCTTACATAACCCAATATGTCACATACTTACACCCGGCTCTGGAAAACGTAATTTCTGCAATAGCTTACAATAGATGTTATCTGAAAAATAACTCCCCTATATGTTGTTAGATGTAGGGAATTTTGAGTGTTTTGTTTTGTTGTTGGTTGTTTTTTGGTTTTTGTTTCCCAATAAATGTTACAAAGCATGTGTTTCAAGGAATTGTCAATGAAAAAGGTATTGAACTTTAGAATACCTACACTTGGTACTTGACTGTGAGTGTTTTGTTTATCCTACTGTCAAGAGAACCCATTAGCCAACAAGATTAGCCAAAAACATCCCACTCTGCAGTACTGTAGCAGAGTCGTAGTAAAAAGTAGCACACATTTTGCAGGAAGGGTTGCATGTGAGGAGTGTAACACTTGCTCCAGAGCATCCAATATAAATGCATGAGAAATAAACAGTAAAGAGAAAAATGATGCCACATAAATATGGAGCTCCTTTCTTGAGTTGACACAGCAGTTATATGAATAGCAGAACTGGAAATTAGAAACCACTGAGCAGACTCCTATTTGCTGTGATCTCCTTTGAGATAACCTGTGTAGTATATGAATACACAGCAACTGCATTTAAAGCAACTGTGCTTCTATTTTTCTGTTTAGAAAAAGTATTATTTCTACTGCTGCAGTATCTCTGAATGGATGAACTGTTGAAGGACTTAATGGCTTTGGTTTTGCAGTATCATCATGATGTTTTTAAACTTCTTTATCTGGATGAGGGAGAAATGTTTGATCTTAAAAATACTTTATCAAGAGCAACAAAATTACCTGCTGTAAGCATGGGAAGAGGAACATCAGTACATCAGTAGACTCTTTTTTGGTTGTTTTGTTTTGTTTTAGGGTTTTTTGTTTTGTTTTTTTTGGTTTGGTTTTTTTTTTTTTTTTTGGTAATGGTTTTGTCAGTGCAAAAAGGCAACCATTGTAACCGTTAGGCTAAAAATGTAATTCTGCCCTTGGATTTTACTAACAGAGCGGAAAGAAAGAACAAAATACAGTGGTTACCAGGTTACCTGGATATAGTATAAATACTTGACAGCAGATGTAAAATAGAATTTAATAGTGCATATAAGCATGTAACAACACTTGCATAAAAATGCATATAAAAGAGATGGATGAAGAAAATCCATACACCTAACAATGTCTGTGGTGTTTTGTAAAGCCGCTTTTATTTTAACTGATTAGATGTTAGGAATAGTACAAACAGCTATGATCCTTGCTTATACATTAAGGCTGAGGTTTTTTATCTCCTGACATTTTCCTTAGTGCTTTTAGTTAAGAAGGTAGTTGGTGTGTTTCACAGTCCACAGATATTAAATAGCAATATTTTGTAAGTAGTGGTACAGCTAATGTTGTACCAATAAAATGTTAGCTGGCAGTAATTTAAATGTACTTTTTTTTTTCTCTAGAATATTACAGTATCAGAGAATGGTTTGGGTTGGAAGAGCCCTTAAAGACCACCTTGTTCCAACTCCCTTGCCATGGTGGGGACATGTCCCACTACATGAGGTTGCTCAAAGCCACGTCCAACCTGTCCTTGGACGGCACCAGAGATAGGGCAGCTGTTTCTCAGGAGGGCAACCTGTTCCACGTTTCACTGCCTTCACAGTAAATAATTTCTTCCTAACATTTAATCTAAACCTGCTCTCTTTCAATCTGTTCCCATTAGTCCTCATCCTGTCCCTACAGTTCCTGATGAAGAGTCCCTCTCCAGCTTCCCTGCTTCCCCTTCAGATCCTGCAAGGTTGCCGTGAGGTCTCCATAGAACCTTCCTTTGTCCAGGTTGAACAGCCCCAACTC
>VWYP01019131.1:0-19566 GCA_013400435.1 Pycnonotus jocosus
ACACCGTTCCTGTGTCACAGTGGAGAAGGAGACATTTCCTGAGGCGACTTATCGAAATCAGCGAGAGCCTGCGCTTATCCCTGGAAGACAAACGCCTGAACCACTTCATCGTGGGCAACCAGAGGCTCCCTGAGGAGATCAGTTTGCCTCGAGATGTTCGAAATGCTGAGCCACCCAACCTTTTCCATCGTCTGGCAGCAGATCCAGTTGCCCACTCCCAGGGGCTGGGCGAGTACCTGGATCTGCAGCGTCGGCTTATAGGGATCCTCAGACCTGAGAATTGAAAGAGAGTCTCCTGCACTGAGCTGTGCTTGTGCTGCTCACACCTGGCAGCAGAGACCCTCTATATAGTACAAATATGATGCTTTAAGGAGAAGAGCATGTGTGCAAAAGCTCTGGTGAAAGTCCCACAGCCTCTCCTGCCTCCTCAGCAGGTGCAGGGCCATAGAAGGATTTATTTTACCTCCTTGAATCATTTAATCTTCCAAAAAAAAGGCAGCCAGATCCACATTAATCATGCTGTAATTTCCCCGCTCCTAAGAGTGCCTATGAAGAGAACATGCCTTACCTGTATGGCCAAAGCCACCAAACCCCTCCTGCAACATGCAGTTGATCCCGGCCTTTGAGAATGGCCCAGAATTGGAGTCTGAAAGAAGCAGGGATGTAGGTCAGAAAAAGAAAAAGAAACAGGGCAAGAGAGACAAAGAGGAAAAACCAGCGCTGCTTGCCCAGGATCATTCAACACATGGATTCTGTCCTTGTCTCTGGAAGGGACACCTTTAGGTCAGCATTGGACCAACTGGATTGGAGCTGACCTGAAATTTTGTACATATAAGAATCTAGATTTTATTTCATAGATATATTGCGTATACCTACCATGTACTATAAAGTTCATCAATTATCATATAGAATAGAAAAATATGATAAAACAAAACAGTATACTAATGTAAATAATATCAAGGACATAAACCATGTTATTATTATATAATGAGAAAAATAATTCGTAAGAGTTGAATATGTAATTGTGTTTAAATAATAATAGAGCACATATTTAGTGTCACTATCTATTGTGACAAATAATAATGCTCTTAGTGCATTTATGTCTGGAAAGATTTGCATAAAATAGATATATTAAAAATATATAACATACATATAATATATATATATACACTATATAAATTATATATTAATATGACTGTATAATATGTATTTTAGCCAGTCTTCTCTGCATGCAGTTTCTTTACAGGTATTGCTTCTCTAAAAATTAAGGACCAGCAGTTAGTCACAACTATTCATGTTTTTATTAGCATTAGAGCTTTGCCTGATTTGTGTATATCATTCTTCCCTGCATCTGCACAGAAATATTTGTGATTCATCAGTGTAGAGCAATCTGCCTCCTTAGATAATTGAAATTATTAACTCAGTGTTTCTGGCTCAGTTGATATGCTATTTTTGTTTTGTTTATTGATATTTTCATACCTTTTCAAAAAAAGACAGGCTAATAAAGTTATTATCTTTTTTTGAGATAATTGGTAGCTTGTTGCGATTTTTTTTCCCTAATTTGTTTGCAGGTGCAATATTTCCTGTAAAGATCCAATTCAGCAGTTGTTTGATTTCTTCTCTTGATCTCAGGCTAGTTTACAATGCTGCCAAAACAGCATGACTGGGACTACTAATTCAAAATTTTCCTTTTCCAGTATCAACCCAGCCAGGCAATCTGGGTTCTGTAGAGCAGCCGTACTCCCGAGCTGCTTGACACACTAATGTATTTTCATTTAGTTCATACTCATGCAAAACACTGAGCCCATATGCAAGGCCACCCAGTCAAAAACTCTATGAATTTAAATAAGGCTAGAGAATAATGTTTGTGAGAAGCAGGGTTTAATAACTGTTCTTTCTATGAGCAAGTATTTTTTAAGCAAAGACACTTTCTGTTGTAAAAATACCTGCATATTTTTTAGGAATTTTGAAATAAATTCTGAAGTTTGGACTAGTTGTTAATCACTCTTCAGTCTAGAGAGATTTTGAAAAAGGTGGAAGTGGTCAAAATTTGGTCCTCATTTCTTTCATCATGAAAAATAACTTGCTTGATACAGCAAATCATTAGTCTCTTTTACCTCTCCTTCTTGTGATGTAAAGAAATTACAATCTTTATTTTACTTGTGTTAATGAAAATAAAAAGCTGTAGTGCAAAATCATCACCAGCTTTCCAACTGTTAGTGAGAAATAACAATCTCATTATTATCAATATTTCAAATAAAATTTTCCATTTTGCGGGTTAAGAAAAACCAAAATAACTACCAAGTTATAAACCCAGGTATAACAGTGCTCTTCTTAGAATGATTCCAAACAATCTTCTATTTTCCATTTATGTATCAACATCTCAGGTATAAAGTACACAATTTACTGACTTTTTTCTCCTATAAGAGTAGACTTTGTTGCATTATGCTAAAGGAGTCCCATGAAAAGCTACAGGAGAGTCATGAAACCACCATTAAGCATTGACAGCCCCAAGATATCTGAATACCTTTACAGATTGTCAATATGTAACGTGACTGAGGGCCAAAGCAGCACAGGATGGGAAAATTGCATCAAGCAGAGGGAAAGAGATTGTTTAGACATCAACCAAATATATCAGATTTATCACATCTAAATTTCCTAGTGAGAAATAAGCCAATGTCTTTGTAAAAACAGGGCATAAAATTGTTTTTTTGGGTTTTACTCTTGTGGTTTTTACTAAACTATCTTTAGGCTATATCAAATTAAAACACAGAAGAGAAAATTTGCATTGAAAACCATCTAAATACATATTCCTAAGAAAAGCTCTCCTTCTTTATACATATTTGGCCATTTCTCATAACTTTCTTGAGACCTAAACTAGTATCAGTTCAAATTAATAAAAACCAAGCTTGAACATAATCTTACTAGGGTTGAATATGCTAAATAAATATTATAAAATAGCTTCTTAGACAGTTATCAATATATCTTTTTTATCAGAACTCTGCACGTCTTTTTTCATTTGAGTTTAGGAATTTGGGGGTCGATTTCTACAGCTACCTGGATACCTAACTGGGCACATAAGTATCACTAAAATCACATTGAATCCCAACACTGCACTTGTTTGTTTCCTGTTTTCTGTTTGCTGTGCTTCCTTCTTCTAATCTGGACAGAACTGGATGTGTTAATGGATTTCTAGTGATTGCAATTCCTGTTAGTAGGCAGGCTGCTTGTTTAAGAACATAAACTACCAACATTGAGCAGATTTCCTCATTTCATGAATATTCTGGGATCATTCACTTGTATTTTTGTTTTATTCCAGATTCCACAGTGCCTTGATTCAGTAATGTCTCCATATTCCTGCAGTTTCCTCTTTTAACTTTGGCATCAGTTACAAGTGTCAAAAAATAATAAAAAAAAATCTATAAAAAAACAATCCCAGATGTATTAAAAATAATTCTTCTGCAACTGTCCCTCTCTCCTTGCTCTGACAGCCTCACTTCCTTTTAGCCACACCCATTCTTCCTCCCCAAGGAGAGTGGGCTCTGCATAATCACCAAGATTACCACGATGTGATTATTTTCAACTGGCAGAATCCCTCCCAGTCAGTATTACCATCGAGTTGTTGCTCAGCTGAAACCTCTGCTTCAGCTTTTAACCAGGACACTGATGCAAACTGATGCAATTCCATTAATGTGCAAATTTAAACCTACTTAGAATTTATTTTTGGGACCACTGTGAGGAAAAACACTATCATGACTGAAGTCCAAGGTATGGTAATGGAAATTAGTGTGAGTGTTTTATATCTTCATAGATAACTCAAGTTAGAATTGTGTTGCTTTATAACAAACACATTTGCAAACAGTATGGAGTAGTGGTGTTCTTTTCTTTGTTTGGGGTTTTTTTGTTGTTGTTGTTTGGGTTTTTTAAAACTTTTTAGTCATATCTAGTAATTACAAACACAAATATTAATGCCTGAGAAAGTTTTAAAATATAGCTGCATACAGATTTTACAGCAAACTCAGTATTGGTATTGTTTGTCTTAGATCTGGGTTCTTCTCAAGTCCCTTTGGAACTTAGAAATCAAATCCTTACCTTAATCAGATGTGAGCATGCAGCAGACTAATTCTGTATTATTAACTGTGATGTTTAGAAATCAGAAATGAAACTCAAAGACATGAAATTGGGGTGTGAGACACAAATAATTTAAATTTATGTCTATTTCTTTTAGAGCAGTGTTTTATATGCCCTGGCTGTGACTACTGAAGCCACAGGCTGTCCTGTCAGGACCAAAGGACTACTCCCACACAACAGAGAGCACAGCTCACCCCTGCTCTACTTGCACAGGATTTAACCTTTTGTACCATAAAATAAACTCTGGAAACAGTAAAACCTCAATCCCATGACTATCCTATTTACTTATGGAAGAGTTCAAAGAGTTACTCTGTCCTTCTGAAGATCTTGAGGTTTCAGCTGGATATTTTCTTTAAGGAGTAAGAGAAATTGTTTATGGAACAGATACATTAGTATTCTGTACAACTGTTTTTTCAAGTTCTATTTGTTTTTCTGTTGCTACTGTAGAGATATCACTCATCTACAAACTACTGTCAAAATATTTTTCTCCAGATACAGCAATGATGAGGAGAGTGAGTGGTTTGAGAAGGCAGAGGAGAGTTGCTGCATTGCTTGGCTACATCTGCATTTGTAAACTCCTGCAGACTGTGAAACTCTTTAGGCAGCTGAAGGGATCAGTGAACTGAGAGAGATCTGGGTAGGAGTAAAGCAAAAAAACAAAGAGAAGCAAGAAATTCACATCTAAATGGAGATGGTTTGATAGCATAATGAATGTAGCCATCTAATGGAGATTTTATAGCAAGGGAAAAGCTGTTTGTACAAGTGAGAAGATAATTCTGACAGAAAAAAAAATGGGGGGAAATTCTTCATGATGAAGTGCACATATCCTTTCTGGTCTTAGTTACTCTAATGGATCCTAAATCAGATATCAATCTCCTTCAGGGTCATGTGTAATTCTTGTGTCAGTGTGTGTGTACACACATATGTGTGTTTGTGCATACATACACTTCTGAAAATAAATACACTGGGTTAGAAAGTTACAATTTCTTTCCTTTATTGGTTCAGGCTGGCAGATACTTAATATTTAAAGGTCAAGCTGCTGGAAGATATAATGCTAACAACAGCAGCAGAAACTGCTGAGATAGCAGATGTTAGGAAAATATTTCTCTAAATGCTACTATTTGTTACCCTGCCTAATACACAAAAGGCTCAAGAAAATCGCAGCAAGATGAGTGTCCAGATTGTCAGATGAAGGCAGTTCACGTGCAGGGATGGGTGTTTGTAGCTCTCCTCTGGACAGGAGGGGACAAGGTGACACAGAGAGTGGCAGCAGAACAAAGATCACAAGCCTGATGGAGAGGACTGATCCAGCCTCATACATTTGTTCCTGGCACACACTTTTTTCCCAGCATCTCTTCACAGCTTTAGGATGCATTTTCTTTCCCCCTTTCTCCCTTTCTGTTCCTGTTTGGTTCACAGCAGGTGCTCTGAACCCAGCTTAGGAGTGCTTAAATTCACAGAATTACAGAAAGTTTTAGATTTGAAGGGGCCTTAAAAATCATGGAGCTCCAAACTCCTGCCACAGGCTGGGACACCATTCATGAGCCCAGGTTGCTCAGAGCCACATCCAGCCTGGCCTTGAGCACTGCCGGGGATGGGGCAGCCACAACAATTTAAACAGGTCACCAAAGCTGACATATTACTGCAAGACAGTTCTCCGCCTTTAGACAATTCTTTTCTGGACATAATATAAAAAAAAAAAATCATAACCAACCAACCCTACCTGAAGGTCTGTTTCTTTTGTGAATCATCCTGACTTTTCTGAAGATTTTTCCTTCCCTCTATCCTTCATAATATGGCATTATTTAGATAATTAACTTGGAAAAAAAAGTCATTGTTCAGAGCACAAGACTCATGAAAGTCTGAGGCTGAGACTTTGTGGAACTCCCATTAAAACCTCATTTCACAGTCATCATTCACAAAATAAATGTTTCAGAACTTTCTAGAACTCATGTAGCAATATGTAAATATCCACATAAACACAAAATTATTATTCTAATATAGCTGATAAACAAAATAGTCCTGATTGTTATAGAAATACTGCATGGAAGACTAAAAATATATCCAGGTCTGAATAATAACAGATGGTCATCTTTATCAATTTTTCATTTTTAAAATTATTTAGCATCTCCATGTTTATACCTAAGAAAATTAATGTTTTGCTATAAATAAAATTGCAAAATTTTCTCTTTCTTCTTCTGCACTATGACAAATATTGGTAGTACTGCACATTGTCAGCCACAGCTCTGAAACCCATGATCTTTGTAATCCTCTTTCTGACCTTTAAATGAATGAAGGATTCATGATACTTCCTAGAAAATCTGGCTTAGATATCAGATAAGTTCATAAATATTACAATGCAGTAACAGGTCAGACAGTGAATTACAGAAAAAACCCCATTCTGAAACTACTTTAGATTTCCTGGAGCTCAACAGAAGCTTTTCCTTTTGCAGAAGCCACTGAACTTTTCTTTTTAACTTGTCCAATTTCCTTTGCTCATAGCCCCCTTTGAAAAAAACTTTCCAGCTTTTAAAAAATACCGTGAAAAAATGGTTCTATTGGAGATCTTTTAAAGTGAGCATAGAAGACACCTTGAGAAAAAAAAAAGAAAATAATTTAGCCAGTAGTAATTTTAAATATATCTGAAGGGATCAAATAAGATACTTCATATGAACCTGAATGGTTCCAGCAAAGTTTCCTGAAACAATGAAGTTCAAGATTGCCCTGTGTTAAATGGCAATCTGAAATTTCAGATTGTATGTTCTCAAACAGCTCCAGTTTTCCCAGTTCTAAAGCAGATTTGATTTGATTCAACCTCTAAACCAGTCAGTTTTCCAAGCACTTTTTGTTCTGCTTTGGTAAGGATGGGCCCATCTACGGCAAAGATCCAAAGATTTACAAGATGCAACTGGAGCTAAGGCAGTCACAGCTTCAGGGTAAGGGCTCTACCAAAATTGCAGAATGCAAGAAAAGTGGTTTTCTTATGTTGAAATACAATCTATGATTCTGCATGCATGAATATATATAAACCAGTCTTAAGAATACTGCTGTTCTGGGTAACTGATTTATTTCAAGAAGAAAACAATTGTTTATTTATAAAGAATGTTTAAATGGAAAAATTTGATTATATAATTTACAGCTGGTAGAGCAAAATTGTGTTGAGTACAGGTTTTTAACTTTATGTTGTCAGTTTCTCTTGGACAGTGTAAGAGAATTTATTTTTCAGAAATCCATTTAACTGATCAGTATGTAAATCAAGAAAACTTTTTATCCTCTGAATTCTAAAAACAAAGGTGCTGCCCTGTGTAAATCTGTAAATCTGAAATAAAAAATGCTTGCTCTTTGATTACAAATCTTTCACAGACAAAAAATGGTCTATTAAATAATGAAAGGCATTGGTACAAACAAAGTAGAAATTAATGTTTTAAAATGGTATATATTTACTGAGATGAAACAGATTTTATTTAATGTATATTAAAAATTTATTCCACAAACAAAACATGATAAGTTTGCATGTTTAATTATTGTGAAAAGCATGACTATAATGCTAAATCTGAATGCTGAAATTTGTTTTGAATTATTTACACTGTCCTTGAAACATCGGTGTGCTGTCTTTCAAAGAGTAACAAAAAAAAAGACTGTCCTTTCAAGATAAGTTTACAGTTTTGCAAAAATACTGCTGGAATCAAATTAGCTATTCCCCAGTCATTTGTCATAAAAATGTGCATGCACACATTGACACACAGTCTTTACATATGTCATAAAAAATACAAATGTCACATTGCAAAGCCTGGCATAACACAAAGGGGCTGCATCTTCAGTGGTACTGTGAAACAATGGGTTCAACAGGACAGGAGCTAGGCAGCTCAGACAGACCAGATGTAAACTGCCTTTATCTGAGTAACTTTTCTACAAAGTGCTTGTAAAATCAGATACAGTTCTCTTTCTAACTGGAGGATTTAGGAGACATCTTGTCCATAAGTGCCACCACACTCCTGGAGCATGTGCTGCAAAGAGAGGAGAGTTGATTATTAATTATTTTTTTTTATTATTATTATTATTTTCCCAGCATTTGTTCTAAGCTTTGCTACATGTGTATGCATAGTAGATTCTTCATTTTTTTTAACCAAGTATGTTAATAGCTGTTAACAAGGCAGTAAAAAGAGAAAGGGCAATGCTGAAGGCATTCCCATACACTGCATATGGATGCACAGCTCTGAGCACAGGATATGCCCAGTGACACCCTTGCCAGTACCACAGAATCACAGGATGAACTGGGTTGGAAAAGACCTTTGAGATCACCAAATCCAACTTTGACCTAATGTGTTGGTGTTTTTCACAGACGGGGAGGGACTGCTGGGAGATGTTCCCATGAGCTTTATTGCAGCATCAACCTCAGTACAGGGTGAGACAATTGAGAGATGGCCACAGCTCACCTCTTGCCAACAGCAGCCAAAGATCTCTTTGTTACAGGGCATTTTAAAAGTTTTCCAGCCAATAGCATATTGCTAAAGCTCACAGACAATTGTTCTAGCCAATCACTAAAAGCGCACACACACACACACACACACACACCTGCTTCAAACACTGCTTGCTTGTATGCATTCTATTAATAATACCCAATACTCCATTATTAAGCTTAAAACCTTCTACTATCTTGCTAAGCATATTTCTCTGCAGTCTTAGCAAAACCTAAAATCTCAAACCATTGTTTCATGTCCTTGCTTGCTGAATTATTGTAATTTCTCTACTTTCAGGCTTTGTAGCTAGCTCCAAGTTCTCTGCTCTGTTTCTGAGGACTGCTTTCACAGCTGCTGAAAGTCTTCTTACCTTCTTAGCCTATTTCCCACAACCTAACACCTCCTCATCGACTAAAGCACGTCAATCTTTTATTGAACACATCCAGGGACAGTGAGTTTAAGGCCTGCTGTGCAGCCACGGGGCCAGTGTGTGTATGGGCAGCCACTCCAGTGGTCCATGGCCTGATTTCCCAAGCAGAGCTGCTGGGAAGCTGCAGTTCCACTTCCTTGGCAGCTGCTTTGGTTCATGAGCACCCCTCAGAGAGATGGGAACCAGGATTGCTCCCCAGGCAGCTCAAGGCTCTGCAGAGCCTGTGCTGGGGCAGTGTCCTGAGGTCCCCAGGGCTGGCTCAGCTGGGTTCACATCACTTCAGCTTTTTTGGAGATCTAAGTGCAGGTACAACCTGCAAGCCTCTGACTTCCAGCAGCAAAACCCCCAGTCTGCAAACATCCCTGAGTAATTTCCCAGCCAGTAGGAGGCTGCAGGTGTCATGAATCAAAGTGCTTTGGTTCCTTTTCCTCAGGAGCTCAGACTCTCCTCAGAGATAAGGTGGGAAACACCAGCGATGCCTGGCACGGGGACAGCAAACAGCAATGCCAGGAGCTCTGAACAGCCCCTGGCACCTCACCATGCTGAAAAACCCCTGCTAAGGGTACGAAATGAGCCAGTAAAACAAGGAAACTTAGTTCTGTCCTCCTGTACAGACACAGTATTGAATATTCTTGGACTTTCTGACCACCTCCTTAATCAATCACAGGACAGATTCAATATTCAACAGATAATAAGAACACTAATTTATTCTTCCCCCTCATCCTCACTATTCTGATATTTCAGTTATAAGAGAAATCCACTACAGGTCATCTTCCAGTTTTCTTGCATCAGTTTTTAGTGTTGTAAAATCTATTGAATGGTGTAATAAAGCACATATCTCTATAACTGTAAGCATCAGAGCATGACATTACATGCATTTTAAGTGGAATTTGCACTCTGACAAGCAAATAAAGATTGTGTTCACTTTTCACTACCCACTAAAATGTTGTTTAAGTGTTTCCTATTAAAAATTAAACAGTTTTTAATGCAAGGATATTGTAAATTATTGATAAGGTCTATGGAAAGGCTCCTTGGACAGTGTAAATATGACAATTGACACAGTTTAGAGGAGTCTCTTTGAAGTATTCAGATTACTAATTAGATAATAAAATAACATATGATTACATTATATGTAATTATTAATAATGCTTTGCTCCACCTCCTTTTCTTTCCACTTCTAGTGGAAATCCTGAGAGAGTACATTCTTTAGAGAAGTTAGGAAGGCACTGAGCACTGTCAAGTAATATCTTGGAAATGTCTGGATTTGCTCTTCTATACAGTCTCCCACTAACTCCCCTGAGAGGAATATACATCCTTCTTAATGCAAATAATTATAATCTACAAAGAATGTGAGTGGCTACTGTCAGAAAGTCACTTTTATTTCTCTCTCCAGATTATGTCTCCTTCCCATTTCTTACAAGGGGGCGGGGGGGGGGAGGGGGGACAGAAAACGGNNGGGGGGGGGGGGGGAAAAGAAAACGGAGAACTCCAAAAAAAAAAAATTGATGTAGTTTTCCACAGATGCTTATCTGCTTTTTTTCCAGTCTCACTTTTTATTTAGTACTTTATCATTTTATGCTATCCTTACCTTGTGAAGATATTCCTGGCCCAGGTAATTATTAAAATACAAAAATGTGGTTAGTTGGACCTGAGAACCCCATACTCTCCCAACATTAAGTGAATTTGAGTTCAAACACTCAATTGGCAAGACTCACAGGAGTAAACTGCAAGCACATTCACAAAGCTTTGGAATACACTGATTTTACTTGCAAATATTTTCTGCTGTGTAGCCTTTAACACCTTTCAAGTCTGATTCAAATCTTACTGAAATTAATGGGAATTTCTGCACCAATTTTATGTTTTTCATTCAGCCATTCATAGAGCTCACTAATTTACTGCATCTGACTCTAAGGTTTTTAATATTCCTACTCCTCTCCTTTTCAAGAGCAGATATAAATTAGAGAAATTCATGCCTTAAAACTGTAATTAAGATGTCTACTTAAGTTTCATATCTTTTTTTTATACAGTAGTCTCCATTTAAGAGCATATGACAGTATTTACAAATGTAAATTTAAGAAATATATTCTTTTCTAATTCTTTAAATTTAATTCCTGCTGAATCAATAGAGGCCAATTAAGAGAAAACATAATTTTAATTCTCCTTTAGTAGAATTGATTCAAGAGTGAGGACTATATTTGGTGGACTAGATTTAGAGTATTTTGTGTTATTGCAAATTTATAAACTTAAGGAGACATGCACTGGTTTAAACCAGTTAAGGTCTCTCTCAGTCTTGCCATTGACTTCCACATGTCTGTCAATAAAAAGGAAACGAATGGCATTCCAAAACATGGGCCTGACTCAGACTTTTTAAACTTCTCAGAGGAGGCTTATTCTGATAACTCATCCAGAATATCTTCTAACATTTACCAAATGGAAGGAAAAAGATAGAGTTGTGCCAATACTCCTTAGAATTCACCTCTAAAAATGGCAATTTGCATGTAATTACAGACTTCTGACCCATGCTTGGAACTGGAAGTTGAAGGCTCCTTCTGCCTTTGAGCATTTTGCTCATTCATACACAGCTAGTAAGAGTCTCACTCTCAGCACTTCTCTCATTTGTGTTCATATTCTTTCATTAAATTACAAAAACTCTTACCTTTCAATTTTCATACATACATTGTAAATTCAGGAACTGATAAGCTTAATAAACAGCAATGAAAATAGAATTTTGGTTCCCTGAAGGTTAAAATTTACGGTAACATTTTTCATAAAGTGAAATTAAAATGGGTAAAATCAACTGCTTAGGGAATCATCATGCCTTTTGAACAAATATAAAGGAAGTAGATTTATCATCTAATGAGCAAAAATCAGTGTGGTTCACTTTTTTCAATCAGGAATGTGAGAACAGAACCTGGGCTTGTGCTGACACTGAGATGACTGAGGCCAAGAGCAACTAAAAAGTAAAATCAGAAGAGTTACCTATAAGGGAATAATACAATTAATTTGCATGTGAAACTAAGACAACTAAGAAAGAAGAATGATGTATGAAATGAAATGAAACAGCCTATATAGACTGGGATCAAAAGACCCACCAGGTCAGCGCTCCCCTGAAAAGCCAAAAGTTGAAGAGTTGCAGCATGGAGCTGATGGATGAAGGATTGCAATGGAGTGGCAAGTGCAAGGTGAAGGAAAGTGAAAAGGAGATGGAACTCAGATGGAACTCAGAAAGTTGAGTACAATAAAGAAAGAGATAAAGAGATAAAGATCAAAGAAAGGGACAAGGAGAAAGCATATCTTGGCAGACCAGGATCAAAGAATGAGGCATTAAAAGGATGACATTAAAAGGAAATGGATTAGCCACAACTCACCTGGAAAATTTAGTGACATCTAGATGTACAGATGTTTCAAGAGAAAATGACAATACATTCATCTGAGTAACTTCCATTCTATATATGAAAATAGGGAGGAGAAGAGTAGACTGAGGAAAGGCAGTGAATTAAAGACACTTCAGATGGATTGTATAAGTGGGAAACTTAATTTGAGAACTGAAAAAATTAAACTTAGGAAAAAAGTAAACTCTAGTAATAAAATATATAATGTTGAAAAATACTTAAGAAATATGAGTTTAGCACATAAAGAATATGTCTGTAAAACATAAAAGAATGAAAACCAGGAAGGATCAAATACAGTTGAGCAGATGTAGAAAAAAATTATAAGGTATAAAAATATGTACACACTAACTCCTCTATGAAACTTGTACAAGTCTGAAAGCAGCAATAATTATATTTGGGTCTATATTCACTTTTGGGCTGCTAGAGGAGAAAAAAAAAAGAAAATAAACCCCTGCAGGAATGGGATGCACAGGAAACAAAGTTCCTATCTTGTCCAGAGTTCCTATTTCATTAATTCTGAGGTAAGCACATTCACCAAGATCCCCTAACAACGTCATCCATTCTTCACACTTCTACAGCTTCAGGAACAGATTAAAAGCAAAGAAAAAAAAGGAAAAGGATTTAAAAACCTGAAAATTTCACATCTAACATGCTTATATCATTCAGTGATTTCCCCAGTGGCCTATAAGTTCACTCTGGGTGGCATATTTTAAGTTTAGGGCAAGTCTTCTGCTGGAGGTCAGGGCTTTAATTTCATATTGTGGCTCAGCTCAATGTTCAGTTTGGCTGCTCTGCTGTGTAATCTTCTGCTAAGAGCACTGTATGTTGTTAGTGTTAAAAAATATGTTGCTCATGGATATATAAGGCATAAAATTCCTCTATAAATGTCTCTTTTGCTAGAGGTGTTGAAAATGCAGCCCAGTTTGTCAAAAACACAGCTGCTTTCCTTGGGGTTTCAGAATGCTCATAACAAATAGACTTTTTTATGAATTTGTGAGAACACCCTGAGGAAAACAGCTGCATTATTATAGAACCCATGAAATCAGACGAGTCTCTACTATTGTATTTTAAAGCACTGCTACTTAAAAGCCTTTTTAGTTTCAAGTAATAACATTATTTTATTTGACTTCTAGAAAGATATTTTAAGGAACATATGATGGTGATCCTTTCTACTTGACTGGGAAAAAAAAAAACCTGTTAACACTGTAAGACCTCAAGTGTTTGAATGGAGACAAAGCAGTGTGCTACACACAAAAATAGCAGAGATTTGTGCTGCCAGGGAATATTTTCTGCCAGGCACCCAACAGCTGGATCAGGAATGAACCAATTCCAGAGGCCCTACAGACAGGTAGCATCACCTCTCAACCATTGCACTAATTTCCATCTAAGCCTACAGCTAAGCCTACAATGTCCAAGGCTCACTCCATAGCTGAAGTTCTCCGGGAGGAAAACTTGCTACCTTCTTCTGTTTGCCCTGCATAATACTAACTTAAAGAATTGGGGCAATCAGCACACGTATTCACAGGGCAACAGAGCTGAGACCTGGGACATTTACCCCTCAGTTGTGCTTTGCTTTTTGTGTGATCTTTTCAGATACACTTGTAATTCCCTAATGCCCAGGGATTTGTGCCTAGAGGCACAAGAAAATATTTCTAACCCTCTCCACAAATAACACTGAACTCTCTCAGCCCTGGAAGGAGCTGAATCTCTCCTGCAAGAGCCTTGATAGGAGTTGGCACTGGATCCTACCTGAGCACATTCACTTGCACGGCTGCTGGTGTTTGCAGAGTCCCTTAAAACCACACTCACTGAGGCAGGAAGTGTAGGTCAGCTCCAAGAGTTACTCAGTACTTTGGATTTGTAAGGCTGTAATTTATGAAGCACTGGCAGAGTCTGCAGGTAAAGAATGCTCTGCAAGTGTGAAGTCATCTTTGCAGGAAGGAATTAGCTCTGCTAAGTTTTGAAAGGAACGGTGTTTGGCTTCAGCAGGTAGACTACCACTTGACAAAGTTTATGCTTCTGTCTATAAATTCAGAAATACTCTCTGGCACATGAAAAATAATGAAGAAAGAGGGTAAAATCCCTTCTTCATAAATATGTCCTAAAATATATCACACAGTGGTAATTTGCAGAATCACTGAACCATTTAGGTTAGAAAAGACCCCAAAGATCATCAAGTCCAACCTTTGAGTGATCACAACCTTGTCAACCAGACCATGGCACTGAGTGCCACATCCAGCTGTCCTTGAACACCTCCAGAGATGATGATCCCACCACCTCCCTGGACAGCTCATTCCTACATTTCAGAACCATTGTCATGAATAAACTCCTCCTGATGTCTAACCTGAATCTCCCCTAGAGATAAAAATGAACTATGAACAAGGTAAAAAATATCCAGGAAATAAATTAATGTTATTTTACTCATATACAATTTATTTAATTGATTTATTGCCAGCAGGAGAATTAAATGGCTGTAGGTCTCTCTGTGATGTCAGACAAGAAACTGATTCAAGAACAGTGATCCTGAGCTGATTGTTAAAATTGAATCAATCAGAAATCATATTGAGGTGTTACAAAGTCTGGCATTCCATGGCCTTGTTGTGCTGAGATGTTAATTTAATTTTTGATACCAAAGCCTGGCTCCCAACAATACAGATTTGGCAGGTAGATTTTATAACGAGCACAGGTGAAAATTCCATTACCTAAATTTCCACTGTAATTCACTGACTTTTTTTTTTTAAGCTTAGTTCTTTTTGCCCAGTCACAGATTATTTTGTAAATATATCTCTGAAGATCATTTTTCAGTTCCTAGAATGGCTCCAGAATTCAAAATTCCAGAAAGCTTCTAAACAGAAGAATTTGTTGACAGGAACATGGTGGGCAAATGCCTAGAAAAATTCCAGCTCATGGATTCTTAGAGAACGTGCATAACACACAAATCTTAGAAAGTATTAAGTAACTCAGAATGGTTCTGAACAGAAGAAGCCCTAAGAATCAGCTTTAAAATCCTCAAACACAATGAGGAATTCCTCAAAAATGCACTGAAATTCCTAAGTCGTTCATTGAACTTCCTGTAAATTTTCTAGCTACTTGAGATTTTAGAAAGCACAGTGATCTTCCTAAAAACCATTCAACGACTTTTAGAAGTGTTCTAGAATTTGGAACTGCTAGAAAGCAGTGGGCAATTTCCAGAAATGTTGTGGATAGAAAAAAAGTACATGGAAAAGTACATGGAAAAAGTACATGGAAATTCAAAGAGAAAGCAAGGCACATTTCAAAAAAATGTTCTGAAATGACAAATTCCTGAAAACGATTAGGAAATATCTAGAAAATTATTAGATAGAATTTCTAGGAAACAGAGAGAAATCTTGGAAATGACAAATACCTAGAAAAGTTTTAGACAGAGGAACTCATAGAAAATATTCAGAAATTCCTAAAAAGACCCTGCATAGAAAAAAATTCCCTTAAATCTCCTGAGTCTTGGCCCTGTACAGCATTTTTAGTTTCACTGCTTCTTGATCATATATGTTAGAAAAGGTCTGGGAAACTCAATTAAATGGAATTACCCTCAGAGGCTTTATCAACTGAAGGATTTTTAAGATGGTTTATTTTTTGGACAAGGCACATTTTTGTACAGACACATTCTTTTTGGCAGATGAATTTAACCAGAGTTTTTTCAAGCAGACAATAACTATTTTATTTTAATTATTTCTTTCCATGCCTCATTTAGTTAAAAATTTATTTCCTTGTGAGGTGAACACTATCAAATTGTAAAAACAGAGTAAACAGCACTACATAGGAAAATAGAACTACTTGGGAGGGGGGTGAAAGACTCTCCCAACTCTGTTTGTGCCATGGAAGTGATTATCCAGTGGCTTCATTAGATTGTGAAGGAAAAAATGAGCTGAGAGGAAAGTGTAGCTTTAGTTCAGAGTGTCCAATAATTCCCTGTATCTCTTGAGCATCATGATCAAGTACTCAGGAATGCAGACAACTTTGGGCAGTTTTGAGTTAAAGAACAGATTTTTTTAATTTAATTCAACCCAATCTTTTTCTGTGGTTTTTAAGAAAGATTGCCCAGCAAATTTAATTTCTAACAGTAATGAAATGCACCATTATTGCCACCTATGTCATTCTTCTGCAGGCAGACTAAAAACCTCAGTCAAGATCCCTGATCTTTGGCACAAAAACACATTCAGAAATGAAGTATTTTATTAGTTGTAATGAATTGAAGTGCAGAGAGGTGAGATGATTTAAAGTGTCATTGTGGGTTGCCTGCACAGTGAACAGCAGCCAATAACCTGGGGAAAACGTTGCTTTGAGAGCTGTGAATTTAAGAATGCACTTTCACTGTTGCAATAGATGCTGCTAAATTTCCAATTCGTGCATCTTTAAGGGTTTCATAGCCATGAAATTAGACAAGTCTGACATTCCAAGATTCCCTAGACATTGTTTAGGGCTCTGGCTGTATCATTCTCTGCCTCTCTTACAGACTCTCACTTTTTAAACCCCTCCATTTATGACTAAAATCCAAATGGAAGATATTTGTGCACCAGCAAGCATTCAAACTTGTATGTATGCAATAAATCCACAACTGCACAGCACTGAGAGCTGTGCCATAATTCTTCAGTGCTTTAATATCCTCCCACTGCGGTAAGGATGTGGAATTCAGCTTTAAGTCCTTGCAACAAGTTATACTTTATCTTATTTTAATACCCTTTTGTGTCTGAGTAATCTGTGTGGAACTGCCTATTTCTTTAAATCCCAACAACTGCATGCATAAAAACCCTGCAAATTTTCATTATGCTGGAAAAACCTTTGTGTTTTGCAAATATATAATTAGATTTCATTTATTGATAGGATATGTACTGAAGGCAGAACTGATATTAAAAAACACGCAAACAAATCTAAATGTAGCCATTTTGCAAAGCATTTTTGTAGAGAAGCTGTGCATTGATAGCCCTGTATCCACATGTGCTGATCTGTTACCAGCCTTTTCAGAATGGAAATGTCATTTTTTTAGGCACAGTTTAACTGTGCCATTTCAGTATCTTTAATTTTTTTCCTCTTCACTTTACTGAGTTGGATCTTAATGCTTTAATCATATGATATTATTTATTTTTTCACTTTTATAAATCTGGTAGAAATTTATATTTTAATTCTCTTACTATTTTTGTTTTATTCATTATCTGCAGTTTCTTAAATTCATATTCTAATCAGTAGACTTTATTTTATTTACTTGTATTATTGTATAATTTGTATAAGGGTTTATGTATTGTATTTTTATTGGTCACTCTTAGTGTGACAACTGTCATTCAATTTGGTTTTGTACATACCATAAAACTGCCAGTTAGGTGACCCACCTGGTAATTGGAATTTCTAGTTTTGTGGAAATTTATCTGTTAGATATAAATTTTATATGTATGTAAGAAACCCCATAAACATAACATTAAACATGTAAAATTAAAAACTTACCCTATTGTCTCTATATTCATCCACAGTGTATATTTACATACAGTCTGTAACAAGGAGTTTCCTGCTTCCACTACAGGTACTTCTACAGGGATTTCATAATGCAAAATTTTATATACTTACCTAGAGTCTTGCAATAAAAACTGTACTCATTCTTTGGTGTGTTCCAAGTGACCAATAAGAATATTGATTACCAGGCTGGAATAAGGCACAGGCACAAGGCTGGAACTTGAGGCATTCAGGAAGAACCTTTGGAGTTTTCCAGTGGGGGATCAAAGCTGGCCTGGGCAATCTGCCCACTGTAAATGTGTGGAAGGGAACCAAGTGGCCTGTGTGCCTGCTTTCCATCGTAAATGCTAATTGATTCAACACATTCCAGTGGAAATTTGCCCTTTGACTTTACTGTATGTAGGAATCAAATGGGAGGAGTTGGTAGATGCTCTAGTGCTCAGTCTGTGCGGTTTCACCAGACCATTGAATATCCTCTTTTCCTTTTTTGGGTTTTTTTTGGGTGGGAGAGGGGGATGGTGGTGTTCTTAGATTCTGTCCATACACCTAATCAGACAAATACTGGGGCTGGTAAATTTGGTGTAGCAATTGAAAAGAGGTTATTAGAAAAAATGAACATGAGGACAAGAAAAACTTTTTTTTCAGCCAGAGTTCATGCCAGCTTTAGTCTTATAATTTCCCCCCAAAAAGTACTCCTGAGACAAAAAAAAATTCATGATTAATATTATTGTAAATTTATGGTTATACAAAGCTTCTTTTCCTCCATGACATGTCAAATCAAAACCAAAACAACCCTTTAGAAAACTTTACAAATCATTAATAAATTAATTATATTTTCTCAGTTATCATTCAAATAGCCATAAGGTTTCAAAATAAAAACTTAATTAATATGAATAAAGCCTACACTGCTGCTGTGAGAATAGAAGCAGCATAAACCTATAAAAATGTATGCTCACAGCTCTCAGTGCCATTCTACCCCTCTGCCTAAGCCAGCTAGAGACAAAATAAGAGTGTAGAATTAATTCTCACTCTGAAGTTTGGAACTCAGGGCACATTTAATTCATGGTGAAGTTGGAGGACTGTTTGTAGCTTCAGTGGGATTCCTAGACACCTGTAACTGATTTAAGGGCACAGATCCCTTTGGCTTTCAAATGCAAGTCATGCTCTCAGTCACCCAGACAGTTTTCGTACTGACCTTCAATCACACTTAGATCAAGCACAAAAAAATGATAAAAAGCATAAAAAACCCACACCCAACAAAACTGCACAAGTAACTGAAACCAGCTGGCACCTCCTATCCACTCTTCTGTTTAGTTACAGGATCTCATTTCCACTTGCAAACATGAAGAGCAAATTGACAGACCTGCAGGCTGAGGATTGCTGACACACAAGAGCCAGTTCCTGGGAAAACACTGGCTTCCAGGAGATCCAAACTCCCTAAAGACTCCTTGTTCTAGATTTTGAATGGGATGAGGAAAAGGACCTTGTGGAATATCTTAAGCTTAGATTATATAAACTCTACATTTTTGAACTACATTTATTCATTATGAATATAATATCATCCTCTCTTCAGTCTAATGGTTCTCTTTTAAACATGACAGCATTTCAACACTAAACCAAAAGCACACAATATTGATGGAAACTGCTTGCAGGGCAGAAAGAAATTTATTTT
>VWYP01019132.1:0-40176 GCA_013400435.1 Pycnonotus jocosus
TAGCTGCAAATTAAGACTTTGCAAAAATGCATTCTATGGCAATATAATTGCCCTCAGGAGAAGTTTCTATCTCCTCGCTAAAATAGTATTACTTCACCCAAAAATAATGATCTAAATTATTATAGCTGGCCGTATAGGAAAACATGAAAAGCAGGAGGAAAGGAATGGAGAGAGACAGGAAAGCAATATATTTCCCAAAATGTTAATACAGGCATGTAAGAAGCAGCATCACAGGATGACTCTCAGAATGGTTTCTAGATAATCTCCATCAACACTAAAAAAACCAACAAATTTTAGAAATAGACAATCATTTTTGAAGTAGAGCACACAAAAATAATGAAACTACTCTGTCTGTCTCTGGTTCTGCTTACATATGTGCATGACTTTTTGGACTGCTTCAAGGAGGCTGATGCAGATAAATCAAACAAAAACTTCTTCCAAAATTTAACTCTCTCTCCAGAGGTGTTTCTTATCAGTTTCTTTGTGTATGATCCTGGAAACAGCTGTGAAGTAGAGAGTTGCACAGATTAAAAGAAAAAAAACCTAGCAGCTTGAAGCTAAAAGACTGTAGGCTGATTTTCCAGACAGCTTTGTTGTTTTTTAAAGCTGTCATTCTGGTTTTAAGTGAGAATGAAGTAGTCCGCATGGAAATGTTTCCTCATTTAAAGAACCTTGTATACATTTTTATTTTTGAACATAATCACTGGTGAATGTTATACACTTCATGCATATCCCTAACTGTTTTTATACATAGTTTTATCCACAAAAGTAATAACTGTAGTTTGCTTATATTGATGATGAGCATTCATGACTGCAAGACCATGGTACATTATTTTCCTTGTTCTGTAAATATAGAATTCTTCCTGAGAAATCCTTTCACTCCTGTAACAGCCAGCCATAGAACTTTTTAAAGTGCAACAGTGGTAATATTTCAGCAACATAGAAGGGTCAATGCTGAAATTCTCTCTTGATATTTAATTGAATATACTCAATAACACTGGCAAGTAAGTACCGACTGTACTTCAAAATGCTCTTAGGTAGGTGGAAGCAATAGCACATAGGGAAGAGAAGCTCTGTAAACAGAAGGTAAACATTAAGGTCATTTATCGAATTAAGAGGGGAAAAAAGGAAACATTGAAAACACAGCTGGCTTTCAACATTTCCTTCTCCTTGAAAACAAATTTGTCTTTTATAGATTGCAGTAAGAGTAAGATATCCGGGAACTGCGAGAAATCCTTTATGAAACAGGACAGGGAGTCAGTGACGGCTGGGAAGAAGCAAAGACAACTAAAGTGAAAGGGATATTTCTAAGTGGCATCTCTGTTCACAGCATGTCTCTTGTGGATGTAAAGAATGGCTTGACAATGAGAAAGACTCTGGTTCCAAACCTGATTAAAAGAGGCAAATTCAGTTTTGGTCCCACTATTCAATTTTCTAGAATATGTTCACACATCTCATTGCATGCAGCCTGCACATATAAATGCCCACAAGACCTTGTCTCTGTCAACTACAGCATTCTCCTCTTGCTTTTAAGATAGTGACATGAAGCACATTGAACTAGTCCCTCTCAGCTTTCTCTGGTGAGAAGAAACAGAAGGCTGTGTTTAAGGGGTCATTTTTTGTTCCATCTACTGCTAATTATGAATATACTTGCTTAGCCTTTCTTCACCAAAACAACTTTTTATCCTGTCTCATAGCACATCACTTACTGCTTTCCGAAAGGCTGCTACAGTTAAAAATAATCTCTGTTTCCAAACTGCATCCATTTTAGCTCTCTTGAGTGCCTTCCTCTCCCACACAAAATGTTACTGATTGGAATTCCAATCAGATCACTTTCTTACCTATTTAGATGCTCAAAATCAAAGTGCCTTGAGATCCAGGATTGCCTCCAAAACCTGGAAGTTGCCTGTCTTAGTGTGAAGACGAGTGAAAATATGAACATATGGCATTACAGCCAGTCACAGAAATAATAACTGGGAAAGCCAAGAAACTGTGGTGAGATTACTGGTCATTATGAAAAGCTCATCAGACAACCTAGTCAAACCCAGGCAAAGCAGAGCCATGGATGTGACAGATGTGACACAGGTGTTGGATGGCATTGTCTACAGAATTGCTTAATATAGCTAAGATTGTGTGCTCCATATGGAAAAATATGAATTTCATATTAAATCCAACAACAATGAAAAATGGATATAACAAGAAGTTCAACTTCTTCAACTGCTCCAACAGTTCCAACAGCGTCTTGCAGGACGAATCTCTTTACAGGAACCTCTCTGGAGATAAGTAGCAATATTTGAGGAAGTAACAGTCAAATTACGAACAGTTATTAGAAGACACAAACAGGGCAAATAATGAAAGAAGCATTTCACTGAAGAAAAATGGGACGGGACAAAGCATGAAAGAAATAATTTTTTTTAAAAAAGGCAGAATGCTTTTGGAAAATAAAAGATTCAATTAAAAATGAGGGGAAAAACCCCTATATAAACGACATGCATAAGATTCAGCTATTTGGAAGCATAGACAAACCAGTGGTACAATCAGTAAAAAAAGACTAACTGACAACAAGTGCCAAGGAAAAGCCAGAAGGTTATAAGGAACATTTTGACAAAGTGCTAATCCCTGCTGACCATATAGATTCAAAGAGTGGAGGCATGCTGGAAGGACAGGAAAGCTTTCAAGGCAGAAGGCAGGAGAGCCCTGCGGTGCCAGCAGAAAAAGGAGGCAGAAGGAATGCTGGTGTAGATCAGAAGAGAGTTGATGGTGCAGACAGCAGAACTGCTGAGCTGTAAATAGATAGAAGGACAAGTGTGACCAAAGCATCAGAAGTATAATCCTTTAAGCTTTTGAGCAGAGGTGATATGCAGTGACTGACAAAGCACAACGGCTTTGTCAATCTACAAGGCTACTTAACTAATTCAGGAAATAACAGGTATGAAGCTCATTGTCAGTTTCTAGGGGAAAAAAACAAACCATGAAGAGTAAGACTTTTAACAGATTCAGACAAGTTATAAAGAGAGTTTTAGAGGAGAAATATAGTTTCAGATCAGGTACTGCTTGGAAGTACTCATCCAGAGCTGTAGAAGGACAAAACAAGAAGTAGGGATACTTCAGCAGTATGAGAAAGAAAATAAGCATAATTTTCCCAATATTTTTAAAATTTATTTGGAATAAATTGTTGAGAACCTAAAAAAACCTATTAGATCTCTATTTGCTGAGGGTAAAGCTTAATTTCTACAGTGTTTGATTTATGTTCTACAAAGGGTCTTAGCAGAAACAATATATCCATTGAGAACAGCTTAAAGTGCAAAAATGCTGTTCCAGTTTAACAGGTTCATATAAACTAATAAAAAAGCAGACACTTCAAGGAGACCCATTTTCGCTGTTTTTTCTCCTCTTCCCACATGAGTTTAATTCAGTGTTAGAAAAGACAACTTCAGTTACCTCACTCAGGAGTGAATGAACTCTGAACACATTAGGCATTCATGCTTGATTTCCTTGAATCACTGATTCTGGTTGGTATTCAAGGTCTGAGGCTAAAAATGTAACTAAATTAAACTTTTCACTAACTTCCACAATAAAATTTCAGTGAGTGTGAATTGGCATCAATGCGAAGCGATGCATAGTGGCTTGGCTACTGGACAGCTTTATGGACAATCAGAAAGGAGGGTAATCACCACAGTGCCACTTGACTATCAATGCTGCCGTTTGTCTAAATGGCATGATAGTGTTATGGTCACACTTTCTGGGGATAAGTGTAAACCTCTATGGTTTTCCCCTTAACTTCTACCTGCCAGCACTTGAATGCAAATCAGCTGATGAAGATTCCCTGCAGTTATTCTCAGAGCCACATTCCTTATGTGCTCCCTCTGCATTTAAATGTCATCTAGATCACTAAGCAGGCCAGACAGCAGCTTGGTCTGGAAACAGTGTCCTCTTTCACAACAAACAAGGATCAGTGCTTCAAGTGCCAGAAGGTGGAGGTCAACATGAGTACCAGAGCCTGCCAACACCCTCCAAACTTGAAGGTTTGTGTCAGACATTTCTGTGCTGTCATAGCAGTTGGACAGAGAAGAAATTGTAATTCATTTCATTGTTTCTTCACGAGTTTCCATGGTGACGCAGGGGGAAAAAAACCTTGCAGTTACTCCTCCCTACTACCAGTATCTTGGGAGACAGAGATGGAGGCTTATATTGAGGAGCGGGAGGCTCAAAGACATTTCTCTCCTCAGCAACATTGCAAACCTGTACAGGTGATGTGATACAACAAACACAACCACACAACCCAGTAATGCCAGAGGAGCTGTTGCTGTCACTCATCAGTACTGGGGTACCTTATGTGTGTACATTTATTCCAGAAATTATTTGTCTCTAAAAGGAAAATAGAAGTCCAGCCAGCAGCAGCTTCAAAAATTAAACTAGAATATTACCATCAGTCTATTTTCGTCTGTTCAGACACCTGTCTTAGTCAACAGGAATGAGACTACTTTTGTGGATAATCATTATTTAGAGAAGGAACAGAGGCAGATCACACAGCAAGGTCTTACACTCTTCTATTTTCAGGTCATGATTATGACAGAGAGAATGCCTCTACAGGACAATATAATGGGTTAAATAATTTTTTTAAATATGGATGATATTCCTCTGTAAATTGATGAAAGATAAGGGCCTGAAAAGCTACAAGACTCAGCTGAATTCCATAAGCTACACCTGCCAGGATGCTCAGCACCCCAGGGAATTTGGTTTAAATATTTTAAGACAGTTTTAGGAGAGGTTTTTTAACCTAATCTGAAAGTTTAAAACCTCATGCTAAGGACTGTTGACCACTTGCTATTCTCACTAATAGCTCCACTATTAGAGATGTTTTGTAATTTGATCATTAAGCAATCTAACATATACTCTTTGGAGAAATAGAGTTCCTTATAGCTCTTTGAGACAGCATTATGGATTTCATGTTATGATTAATGTAATTTGCATTGTTTGAGTGCTATTTCCTACTTGTCTTTTCCTGACAGAAAACATTCATATCACTGATTCTTTCAGCAGGGCAGAGAAAAGCTGCAGAAGCAAACACTGCTTATTTCCCAAACCAGGAGCATTTGAACAATCCACAAAGGAGAGTTTTAAACATGAGACTAGTGACTGACACTTCAGCTGCAATAAGGTATATACATTAATTCTTGCACCCACTAAAAATGTGAAAATAACAAATTTGGCATTCAAGCTTATATTGTTGACAATATAAGTATAATAATGCAATCAAAACATCATTGCAAACTAACATCCACCCTTTGAGGTAGTTTATCAAAGACAAAATACTCATAAATACTATTGAAGGTACCCTAACAAGAATTTCCTAATGTAAATACTTCATCAATGTCATCTGAATAAATTATAAAATGCAGTTAAACAAACCCCATTTTTTTTGAAAACAAAATACTTTGTAATATAGCATTAACTTTGCAATAGCTGCTGAACATCGTTGTTTCTTCAATAAGCATAGTCTGGAGAATGCAGAAAAATTTTGTCACCACGTCACAGACCAAAGAAGCAAACACTGAAATACGTAAATATTTCTAACAAAAACAAAATAAGGTGTATACAAAGTTCTTAGAAATTTGTATAATATTTATAAAGAGAGATGACAGAATCAAACTAGATCACAGAGCCAAACTAGAAATTAGGCTCTCAGTGACTAAATTTTATCAGAGCTCTGTTGGAGACCCTTGCAATGAAAATCAGAAACCTCTCTTACTAAAGCCAGTTCTCTGATTTCTGAGAAAGAATGCTTGTATTGGTAAAGGTTAGGTCACTGGGACAAATGAGATCCATGAGCCCAAGAAACACACATTGACCCAGAGTACCTGGTGTTCACACTGAGAATGCTGCTGGCTCCCTGTACCAGCAGAATATGATGCAGCCTCCAGCAGCAGAGAGGACAAATTTGTATAATTGTCAGAACTTTATTTTTCCTCCAGTTTTTTTGGTTTGGTTTGGTTTGGGGTTTTTTGTTTGTTTGTTTGGGGTTTTTTGGGAGGGGGGGGTTGTTGGGGTTTTTTTGTTGTTAAAAGAATACTTTTAATACTGATTTTGAAGCAAAGCTATGAAGGTGATTTTTGGACCTGACACATTATGCCAATTGAAATAATGTGCAAGTGAATTTGTTCTTACTTCATTCAATATGGAATATTACATTATTCTGGAATTGAAATTTTGATGTTTTGGTTCCTGACTTCACCCAAAATACCATTTTTTTAATTTCAACAAATAGTCCCATATTGCTTTGTAGGAGGAAAAAAAAATATCTCACTTTTACATGTGTACACTAGTAAAGCATGTTTACAAACTGGTACATGAAACTGCTATTTTTGCAGGACAGCAATTCTTTTGAGTCTCATCTTTTTCAGTCACTACTGCAACAGATTACACTAGTGCTATTAGGAAACTTTTATATATTAAACCCTAAATATGGGTTTAACCCTAAACTGCCTCTGGATGACAGCATTCATGGGAAGCTTGGGAATGGCTGAATATCCAGGGTGTTTGCTGCCTGCCTCCTCACTTGTGGAGTAGCTTTGGGCCCTACACTGACACAAGCAGTAAGAGTTCAACCCCTGCTTGTTTTGTAGAGCTTTGACAACGCCACTTCACCATGCAGATAAAATAGGTTCCCAACTGTGGGAAAATAACAGGGGATTGACAAGGAAGATGGTAAAGACACTAGTGACTTGCAGCTGGGGTGTAGAAAAGCACGTACATCATACTAACTGTTGTCTAGTCTTACATATTTGACAATCACAGCATCTGTGTTTAGATGACATAGGTCTGTGATAGACACAGGGGTACCCTATCAAACGTGGCTGGGGCTCCTGCCCTGCTGTGGGAAGGATCTAAGTACAGTGGTACATTTCACCTGTGTGAATCCTCGATACACAGGAGGAACCAGCAGGCTGGGTGATCTCTGGCATGGACCATGGTGCCTGCATCCCTTCTTGGGTGTCTGTGTCCACATCCTGCTTCAGATATTCCACAGCTGGCAAGAGAACAAAAATGAGTTTATTCTTTGCATTTCATCTGCAGTTTTATGGTTGTCCCACCATCCTGCCCATGCCAGCTCACACATCACCCATGTTGTAATTCTTATCTGGATCTCCCTTTAGTGGTCCAGCTGCTCCTGTGCACTATTTCTTCATGTAAAGCAACTGTTTAATACTCCTGGGACTCTGAGAGCCTGTAAATCACATACTCTTTCCCCTGCCTGTACTGCATTTCTACCCTCTCAATTTATATTCGCCTGAGAAGTGCTGCTAAAGCTACATGTGTAGAGATTAAAGGCAGAATCTGCTGTGACTTAAGGACATCAAAAGCCAAGAGCAGGATGATTGGAGTAAATTGCATGTTACTGTCTTTTTTTAGCCTCTAAAAGCCTCTTATTATCATTCTTGCTGTAAGTGTTTGCTACTGCTTCTCTAGTGATTGTAGATGCCCATCAGAGGTGATAAATGCTACCTCCCAAAAGAGCACAGGTGATTTAATTGACATGCAAGGGCAGGAACTGAGGCGTGTGGGCTTAGTGACCTGTGAAAGCTGTTGTTTGTGACATGTTGCATGTTAAATTTCCTTGTTAAATTATTGTTTGCAGAAAAAAAAATGCCGTTTGTCTAAACCTGGATTTCAAACAGAAAAAAAGAATCTAGTGCTGGTAGTTTAAATACACTATAAAGCATTGCTCTCACCACTGTCCTCTGCACTTGATGCAGTTATACTGGTGTAAAAACACACCTCTATGGTTATATACCTCTCTCACTCTCAAGTGGCATGTACCCATTCCAGTGCAAGCCACCTTCAGAGCAGTGTAACGAAATGCTCACTCTCTTAAAATTGCACCCCTTGAATGCATGAGAATGAGCATACTGTGTTTTAAAGGCTCATCCATCCTAGTGCCACATCTCCAGCACTAGCTGTCAGCAGATCTGTATGAAGTGTAAGACTGGAACAAGAGCATGCAGTATTCCCCTGAGTGCTGTCCCATCTCACCAATTCCTACTGGAGGGATTCTCTAAGTTTGATATAGTTTCTATATTTAGAAGATTAAGTTACAAACTATAACATAATTTTACCTAATAACTCATGATCTGAGAAGATCAGATATAAACAGTTGGGGTGTTTTTTCATTTCTCTGATCAATTTATTATATTTTACAGAAATCATCTACCTGCAGTTCTAATTCAAGGCTTCCCTGCTGGTATTTGAGATGGTTTATGGGTTGTTCATTCCCTTCATATCTAGCTCATCACTCTCCCAATATTTCATTCTTTTCTGTCCATTTCCTGCAAATTTCAGAGGTATTGTTTTGTTATTTGTTCCACCATGGTGATCTCATTTTGCTCACTCACATTATATCTTGCTTGTTTTGTTCTTCAGTCCATAAGTGATTTTAAGTCCATAAGCATAAAACTCTTGCAATACCTATGTGTAAACACCAAATTTTTTTCTTTCTGTATGAACAAATGAGGGTTAACTATTTTGGTATGTTTCTGGTGGGACTCTAC
Organism: Pycnonotus jocosus; assembly: GCA_013400435.1. Classification (NCBI taxonomy): domain Eukaryota; kingdom Metazoa; phylum Chordata; class Aves; order Passeriformes; family Pycnonotidae; genus Pycnonotus; species Pycnonotus jocosus. The sequence continues at coordinate 8,550 of VWYP01019132.1, forward strand.
ACATTCAATATTGACTGTTCTTGAATTTATTGTAAAAATGATGTTTAAAGATGCTGAGTGCTGGGGTTTTTTACAGTTCAATTAAAAATAAATATTTATATTATCTTTGGATGGCTTTAGAGACTGTTTTTATGGTTTCTTCCTTTTACATCTAATTGTTTGGGATAGTAATAAAGTTATATATATTTAATTACAAAACCTGTTTTAAATATCTTCTTCAGAAAAGATATTTAAGATATGTGTTACTCAAGCTTACAAATTAGCACACCCTTTTTGCAAAATTTTATGTATGAAGAAGAATTTATTTAATTGTAACTATGTATTATGCTGTAGACAAGTTAATGGCAAAATATGGAGAAAAAAGTAAATAATGAATGACAAGAACAGGATGTGTGTAGGATGGCAATGGTGATATGAAGAAACAGTCTGGAGAATGACAAGTCAAAAAAAAATTGTGAAAAATTGGGGGAGGGGTAATTAACTTCACATGAGTTGTTATTTGTTCCTGCTAAATATTCTTTATTAATGTCTGCTGGATGCAATGCCTTTATTTACACGGATAAAGACACTTGCTCTAGTATGTTATCTGCATTGTTTACTAACTTGTACAGTCAATCATACAAACTGGGTGTAAGATGCTTTTTGCAGAGATTTGTCACCAAATTAATGTTTTGGCCGCTTAAAGAAACATTGTCAAAGGTATTGGCAAAAGCAGGGATTATAGGAATTTGCAAAAATGTGGTTTTGCAGAGTTTGGTGGCAAGGTTCATGGCTTGTGGTAGAGGCTAGGGACACTTCACTGCTTAGACAGTCCTGTCAAGGCTTGTCAGGAGCTTCTTAGATCAGGCCTGAGGATGGGGGAAGAAGAGCAGGGGGGTGCACCACCACAAGAATGACCACTTCCACACAGCCTCGGCTTCAGTCTCTTTTCCTGAGGTAGTCACCCAAAGCTTTTAATTATTTTCTGTGAGTTTTTGAAGATGAAATAATTGGAAATCACCTCAGGTTTGCATGTCAGGTCTCTAAACCAGAGTTCTTCTAGTATTAGGCTACAGATAGAGGACCGTGGGGGATTTAGGGTCTCTGTGTCAGAAAACATCTCTACAGGACACAGTTCTGGGAACTACCTCCAGAAACACTCTTGGCTGGTGAGAGCACGGTGCTAATAACACCAAGGTTGAGGGTTCAATCCCCATACAAGCCATCAATTAAGAGTTGGACTCAACAATCATTGTAGGTCCCTTCAAACTCAGAATACTCTATGATTCTATGATCCACACCAAAGGGGAATACAGGAATGAACACAGTATGTACGAGATTGACATAATTTGGGGCAAAACAAGGAAGTAAATTCTTTGCAGTGCATGTATACTCAGTGAGTTCTCAAATAGTCTTGAGGGTTTCCAAAGAGTGCCTTTTCCTGGAAAAACTTGGTATTATGGGAATAAATTAGAAGATGCAAGAAGTGGGCAGTATACTTCATGGCATAGATTTGAACAAGAGCAAAAGGGTAGTAGCAAATGTGAAGGTAAATGAGAAAAGGTTTGCATGGTCACAGTAGGAGAGGAATACAATAGGAACTAGAACTCTGAAAACATGTACAGAAACCTATGGTGATCTCTTCAAATTGAATTTGTCTAAAAGAGAAAACAAAATCAGATATGACACTAGTGGGTAATGGATTTGCAGATTTATGTTACTATAGAATATATAAAAATGTATAGAGGAACCTGTGTGCACTGTTGAGTATTACCATATTATCTTACTCTGCTTTTCCTGTATAACATTTGCTCTGTATACATTTTTTCTAGTTTCAGCACTATAGCAAAATAACAAATTTCAGAAAAAGCAAGATAGCAAATTCCTCTCAGAGTGTTAGTCTAGTAAGTGGTAGAAAACCTGCCACTTGCCAATTCCCAAACTCCATTCTGATTTATTTCCTTTTTGTTCCTTTTATATGCATTGGAGGTTAAGCTAAAACTAAAAATGTAGTGGAGTAGCAAATATCTATCCAGTCCAGTCTGATAAATTCCTGTGTGAAGCAGGGCACAGGAAAGAAAATTCAAAAATTACCTGTTAGAAGAATGAAAGATGAAATAAAATGTAAATAAAAATAACTCTTTCAAACAACCCAAGAACTCAAAAATAACGACAACAGATAAAACCTCTAAAAAACAACAGGAAAAACCCCTAAAATTGTTAGTCTCTGCTCTTTGACATACCTTTTTTTTGTTCATAGAGAGCTTAGACAAGCATTATTGATCATTACAGGATTTCAGAGTGGTAAACCAAAACAGAAGAACAATATTTTGTTCACTTGACAATGCAGTCTAAAAATTTCAGAACAGCTGTTTACCCCTGTTGGGTTGACACTGACTGGATGCCAGGTGGCCACCAAAACTGTTCTGCCACTCCCCTCCTCAGCTGGACAAGGGGAGAGAAAATATAACAAAACATTCATAGGTCAAAATAACAGCACGTTGAGGTCTCTCACCAGTTACTGTCACAGAAGAAAACAGGCTTGATTAAGAGAAAAATTAGTTTAATTTATTAACAATCAAATCAGAGCGGGGTAGTAAGAAAATAAAAACACCTGTCTCCCAGTCCTCCCTTCTTCTTGGACTGAAATTCACTCTCAAATTCTCTACCTTACCCAAGTGGCCCAGTGGGACAGGGAATGGACATTGCAGTCAGTTCATCACATATTGCTACTTCTTCCTTCTTAGGGGAACTCCTCACACTCTTCCCTTATTCCAGTGTGGGATCCCTCCCATAGGAGACAGTCCTCCAGAAACTTCTCCAGCATGGAATCCTCCTCACAGATTGCAGTTCTTCACAAACTGCTCCAGGGTGGTCCTTTCCATGATGTGCAGTCCTTTGGGATCAGTCTGCTCCACTGTGGTCCCCACAGGCTCACAAGTCCTGCCAGCAAACCTGCTCCAGTGTGGGATCCTCTCTCTCCATGGTTACACATGTTCTTCCAGGAACCTGCTCCTCCCATGGGATCACAGCTTTCTTTGAGCATCCACCTGCTCTGGTGTGGGGTTCTCTAGGCTGCAGGTGAATCTCTGAATCTCTGTGGATCGCCATGAGCTGCAGAGGAATCTCAGCTCCAGCACCCAGAGCATGTTCTTCCCATCCTCTTCACTGACCTTGATGTGTGCAGAGCTGTTCCTCACGTGCTCTCACCCCACTCTCCTTTGGCTGCAATCGCTCATGCACTGCAGCTTTTCCCCCTTCTTGTGTTATCCCACCACCATCACCAATGGCTCAGCCTTGGCCATCTGTGGGTCCCTCTTGGGGCTGCCTGAGATTGGCTCTGTCAGACACGGAGGAAGCTTTTGGCAGCTTCTCAGAGAAGCCACCCCTGCATCCCTCCAATACCAAAACCTGCCATGAAGAGACAATACTAAACTAGAATATCTTACAAAAGGATAGAATTGCAGAGTATTATGTCATGTCTTTCATGAGTTTTCTCCTTCCTTGATATACCTCCATAAATATGAGAGGTTGTATTTGGGTTGTTTGGTTTGGATTTTGGTGGGGCTTTTTCGATAGAGTTTCTTTTTGAGTTTATGGTTTTGCTTAGTTTAATCCAAAAGCACACTTATCCAAATTTAACAAATAAACTTCTGAACATAAGGACGCGTTATATGACAAAAAACAAGAAACTCAGCACAGTGAATAGCTGAATGATCACTTTGTAAGTTTATCTGTAGAAACATGAACTGCAGAGTTAATTGCTCTTAAGGAAGTTTTGTTCTGAAAAATAAATTACTTTGAAAAATCAGATATGTCATATTTTGGAATCCAACTCTATTAAGTTTAATAACAATAAAACCCCAAAAGTTTTGGTAAGATTTTGACTGGGAAATGAGAAATCATGAAGATTTTTTTTTCTCATTGTAATATCTTTTAGAACTGAGTCTTGGACTCAAACTGAGCTGCATCTACTTCTTCTTTTGAAAGAAAGACATCTTAAGAATGGTTTCTGGGTGGGATCAAGAGAAAAATACTTTTTTTAGCAGACATTGTCTGTATTTCTGCAAGAAGTAGCAAAATCCCACCACCTGTCTAAAACATTTATATTTAAAACCTTCTATGGTCTATTCAAAAGGTATTATAATTAGCACTTATCTGTCATTTTGAAATCTAATTAGTTAGCCTTGCATTCTTATTAAATTATGAAGAGTTGAAGGTCATGTCATACATCATTTCCAAAGTAAATGTCCCCTAAGTTTTTAATACAGTCTTGAAATTTACCACTTTTACAGATATGACATTTGGCATTAAAAATTTCAACATCATTAAATGCAGGTTTAAAAGAAAATTCCAGTGTTTATAAAGTGCATTGATTTTCTTATTTCATAAGGGGAAATTTGATTTTCCCCTTTATAACCATTTCCTAAAATCACTGAATACCATGATTCACCATTTTCAGATGTTTCATACTGGCTTTTCTCAATTACTTTGTTGGAGTTGCTCCTGTGTGTTTTGAAATGGTCAACACAGAAATAGGTCAATTTACCTGTCTGTGCTTTTCAACATTTGCCTGGCCATATTTGATTAACACCAAAATTCCTCTGCTGCCTGCCTCAGCAATTACAGGAAGCAGGATGCTCAAATGGCAATGGAAAGCCCAAGTGATTTTCTGTGCTGCAGGAAGGTACAGAGCTGTGAAAGTGTCCAGAGAGCAGGCAGTCTCTGAGGCAGAAAAAAACCAGAGGTGTGGGACACAATTTCCAAACAGACATGGAGGGACATGGGGAAAGGGCTCTGGGTCACTCACAAGAGAAAGGTGGGAGCCTGCACCACGCAGGTCTTACTTGTGGGTGCCTCCAGGCAAATCATTGTCTTGTGGAAGGAGGAAATTGCATTCAACAGACATTGCCTTCAGATTTTACACCCCACAGCTTTGGTCAGACACTGCTAGGTGCCCTACAGCCCTGGCTGTGGAGTCCTGGCTGCTCAGCACCTACTGGGTGTTCCTGAGCCCAAAAGGCAGCCTGATGGCACCTTCTCTCTGCTGCAGACAGACTTCTGGGCGTGAACAAAACTCCACATCAGCCTGAACACGTCTGTGTTTATGAACTGCATGTCTAGTTTTGGTACAGGAGAAGACTTTACACTTGGAAGAAACTGTACATTGGAGAATCAGCAGCAGAGTTTCAGCAACTTTGGTGGTTTGGCTTACTCCTAGAGTTGCCATAGCTGAACTCTCAACATTTGTTTATACTGAATGCAAACATTTATGCAGTAGAATTGTTTCATTTTTTTCAAAGTAATTTAGAAATAAAAATCAATCTATGTTCTGATTTGCATTTAGTTAGTGCTTCAGACATTACATTTGGCCTCTGTCGGTATAGATAAAACCAATAGATTTAACAGGATAAGAAGAATTTGGGGGGGGAGGGGGTCGGTAATTTCTTGGTTTTGCAATCCTTGGCTCTCTCACGGGGTTTTATTTTCAAGGTTCCATGGTGTGTTTTGATGCCAAGGTAACAAAACAAATGATGAAAACCTGTTCAATTGCACCTTCAGCAGCAACATGTGCAGAGAGAAGAGATGGAGATGAGAAGGAACTCAACAAACCAAGCTGACCAAAGTGATAAATCCAACTGCATGTCAATGTGGAGAAATCTTAGAACTCCTTCAAAAGAAGGTTGGCCTCTCTTCCCTTTCTATCTTAACAAGTTGACAAGTGTCTTGATTGGCTTGAGCAGATATTTCAGTAATTATTCCAGAATTATGGTCCATTTAAGGGGTCAGCCCCTCCTTTGATGACTACAGCTGAAAAGTTGCCACTGAAGATCATTAACTGGTTCTAAGCTTAGAATTTATGATGGAAAATAGGGCACACATCCAGAAATATTGATATAACATTTTTCTCAATTTCTACATGGAAATAAGAAGTGGAAGAAATAAAAGTTTAAAGCTGGGACCCCTGGGAAGAAACACAAAATTTTTCCTAACACAGAGAAAATTATAGGCTATTTCAGTGACTTGGAAAGAAAAAAAAAAAGACAGCACCCCCTTCAGAACTCCGTAAACCTTATATTTACAGCCCAGCGATATCAATCTGAAACCCAGAATCTCAGAACAGAGTACGTTCATCTGCTGCAGCCTCATTGCTTTGTAAACAAAAGCTGATCTTTTCACTTGCAGTTAAAACAAAAATAAACTAACAAAACAAAAATAATCAAAACAAACTAACAAAAATGCCACCAAACCCAAAATAAAACAAAAATTCAACCAACTAACCAACCAAACAAAACCCCAAACCCAAACTAAATCATAATCTCAGATAAATCTCAGTTTAAATTCAAAATTAGACTCAGGTCAACTTTAACGTCTCAGCTTTACACAAGAAAAGGAATATTAGGTAAATAAAGGAATATTAGGTTAAAATATAAGGGCACAAATTTTTTGCTTGTGGCTTGTGCATAGAAGATTTTTTTTAAACCATGACAAAGGTAAATGCAAAATAAATTATGTTGGCCACTGTGGAAGCAGGGAAAGCTGTCTCCATGCATCCCTGTTTAAAAAAGAAAACAGACATGCTGCAAAGCCTATTGTAGCTCTCCATCTGCTGAGGTGAGAGGCTGAGGATGACATGACTGTGCTACCTCCTTTTTCCCCATATGATAAATTTGAACTAAAGAGTTTTTGACATTGTTTAGGAGAAGTCAGGGTCAAAGCAAGCCTGGTTTATGTCTTAGGCCTAGACAAGCAGGGTAACCTGAGGACAGCCATTAATCATCAACAAATTGCAAAGCAATCACAATGCCAAGACAAAGGTAAAATCAATTATAGTGACAATTAAAGTGGCCAGATATCAGACCTGAAAGTTTTGCAGTTAATAAATGTTCTCATACAAGATAGTAGACTGTAGCCCTCCAAACTTTCAAGCAAAACCCTAAATTGTCCCTGGAAGGAAAAAAGCTATTAGTTAATAGAAATTATTTGGATAGTAAATTAAACCAAAAACTATGTATAGAAATTAAACTAACGAACTAATCTTCTCCATTGCAAAGAATGGGTGGTAGTTAAAACAACAAAAATACTGAATGTTATAAATCTTTCAACAATGACAGTTTCTTTTTACTGCTATTGTATCACAAGGAAGATAAGAATAGAAGTAATTGGCACCTTCATTTTCTTTAAATTGAGNCTTTCAACAATGACCGTTTCTTTTTACTGCTATTGTATTACAAGGAAGATAAGAATAGAATTGGCACCTTCATTTTCTTTAAATTGAGTGATAAAAAGTCAAAAGAAAGTGTGGATTTGTGCAGCATTAAAACAAAACAAAACAAAACAAAAAAACAAACAAACAAAAAAAGAAAATGAAGGTAAGATAAGCACCGATGGTTAGGTGGGAGAGAATAAATTGTAAACAAGTCATAGGCTTCAACCTGGCTAAAACCTGTATGTATATTTATTATTGAAATGTAAGCCTGGACAAAGAATGTTGTAATGTGGAGTGTGCCAAAACCTGTCGCCAGAGGAACTACCACCAAAACTAGATTAAATAATGTAACAGGTAACTGGAACCCACCCAGAAAGTTTGGTGAGAGTGAACAACATTCTCTGTGAAACAGTTTAGACTGCAGAAGTGGAAGAAGAGCAATTCAGCAGCTAAAAAGATTAGAAAGTCCAGTGAGATATTCACCCTGAAAAACAATGTCCAGCCAGCAGAATCTGTGTTATATGTTGATATAGATAAAGACATATGTTCTCTCTCTAGATTGCAGTGTAATGTTGGAACAACTTGACCTCATTTTAAATGAGCTAGCTCTTGTACTGGGAGCAATGTGAATGCTGTGCTGTGCTGCAGTACTCATTCTGCAAGGGCAAGTAGAACACTCTGCTTCTATGGGTGGCTTTCTTCTAATGAGTTTGCTTGCTATTTGCTTATCAAAGCAATCTACTTCACTGACAGCTACTTCCAATATCTCTGCAGTCTTTAAAAGCCATGTAGCCAAATGTCACAATAACGTAAGACTGAAACAAATGTTATTGAGACTATACTGCCAGTTTCCTATCTGATTAAAAAAAAAAAAGTTAATGAGGAAATTCTACTAAGACAGCAAAAATAAGAAAATAGTCGGAAAAACTATGTGAGGGCAATATCAGCTACCCAAAATGATTGCCTCTGTTAGAGGCTGAAAATCACACAGGCAAATGAGTGGATCAGTTACATGCTATGAAAAACATTTCCTGGGAGAAAATGGTCTTTGGCCTGGTTTCAGTTCTCACTACCAACCCCCTGAGTTGGGGCTGGTCAGCCCAGAGAATAGAAAGTTCTGGGGAGACCTTAAAGCAGCTTTCCAGTACCTGAAGGGACTTAAGAGAAGGCTAAAGAGACTTTTCACAAGGACATGTGTAGCTGTAGGACGAGGCAGAATGGTCTTAAGCTGAAGGAAGGTAGGTTTAGATTAGATATTAGGAAGAAATTCCTTACTGCAAGAGTAGTGAGGCACTGGAACAGGTTGTCAAGAGAGGTTGTGGATTCCCTATCCCCTGGAGATCTTCAAGATCAGGTAGGATGGGGCTCTGAGCAACCTGATGTAGTGAAAAGTTCCCTGTTCATATCAGGGGGGTTGGAACTAGATGATCTTTAAGATCCCTCCCAACCCAAACCATTCAGAGTCTATGAATTTCTTCCCAGCAACACATAAAACTTGTGAAACTAATCTAATGCAATTTAAATTAGATTTTGTTAATTTAAATAGCAATTTATGGTATAGTCATTCATTCTGGCAAGGGAGAAGTCTTACTTGTGATGTCCAACATGACAAAATTCAGTCTAAATAGATAAAATTCAGGAAAAACAGAAGAAACTGAATATCAGATCTTATAATGGAAATTGTCACAGTCATCCATTTCTGTCACACATACAAAATCATAAAATAATCAATCTCTGTATTTTTTTATTCTTTCCTACAATGCAACACAATTTTTACTATATAAGCAGCCATGTGAACAGTAGACCTTATATTATTACATGCACAGCTACCTCACACAAAAATGGGGTCCAAAACCTTGGGTAAATTCCATCCCTAGTCACATGTTCTTGTTGCATTAAAAAGCAACTAGAAAATGAAAGGAAGAAGCAGTGCTATATAGCTGACTTAAATCCAAATAGGTTTCTTTGAAAGAAGATCACTAAAATTAGAGATACAAATGGAGGAAAAATAAAAAAAATATGACAGGGAATGATGAGAAAGAAGAAAAACTTAGGAATAAAAATAAAATAAGGGAAAAAAAGGAGAGTAAGGGCTAGAGAAAGAATAGAAGGGATCAGCCAAATGAACAGGGAGAAAATAGGGAAGGAGATAAAAAAGGGAAACACAGAAGGGAGATGGAAAAGGATAAGACACAACTAACCCATTTATTGTAATGAATCCAATTGATTTAAAAGCTATAAAGAATTATATTAAATCCCTAGTATATGGTAATAATACTCACTCATAACTCAACCTCGCTTTTGCAAATTTTTAAAGGCAATGACCAATACAATTGTTTAGGGCGTAGTAAACTAAAATAGCCTACAGATTGATGATATTAGTATCCCATTTTTCTGAAAGCTAAATTCAACATCTCCATGGGAAAACATGAAAACAAAGGCATTTGATTATTGTGTCTGTAAAACTAGTCAAATGTTGCAAGTCTTTGTCAGTAAAAAGATATCAAGCTTTAATATCCAGCTGCAATATGACATGAAAATCTTGTTATTGTAGCAAAATGAGTGGAGGAGACACATACTCCAATCTGAGTTTCTATTTTTACACTGTGTCTATTTAATCAGCTTTGTAGATAGTTGAAGTAAAATTAGTGTCAACTTGGGAGCATTAATGACTGCAATCTGAACTGAAGAAATCCTGATACTTTAGTCTGAATGAAATGTGGCAATATCCATTTCATTCAAGAGGCCTTGATTTTGTAATTTGCTGTTCCTTAGTCTTAACCTACAGCAGATTCTCTAAAATTGCTTTATATAGAAAGGAAAGAAAAGAGCTGTGAAGTGTTATCAGCTTGTAAACTATTTGCTGAAGGAAAACATAAAATGGGTCTGCTGAGTATACACTATTTCTGCATTTTGTTCCTGAAATTATGTAAGAAGGCAGTTTATAGCTAAACAAGGTATGTCCGTCTTAGTAATCACATGCTGCCATAATCCTATTTGCTGGGATATAATCCATTTTTATGGGGAAACAAAGAATATGGAAGCGTGTACACTGATGGCCTATAAATAATGATCCCAGTACACAACATACTACTAAAATCAAGTTGCCACTTTGAGTTTATTGCTTTCTCACTAGCATTCACTTCACATTTTTCTGTGAGACACTATGCAAATTCAAGATGAGTTTATTTCACAGTGTTTGTGAGAGGATAGATCCAGACTAGCAAACAAGAGGCACACAAGCACATTTTAAAATGTGATCAAATTCACCAGCAGAACAGGAATTTCTAATCTCTGAAATTTAGTTGGTATGCCCATTTTAGCCAAGGACCTATGAGACATTCTGTTGAATGTCAGATACTGATACTTAAGTAATAAGGTCATGTTTAAAATCTTTTTTTGACTTTTCAGAATACACAGCTTCACAGCCCTCTAGCCCTCTTCTATGTTAGAAGAAACCTTTTTCACACAATGATATGTCAAGATATCATTTCTAGGAAAGTGGAAAAGTACATATTCTGGTATTTTTCACAGTGCAAGGGAATTATTCATAGTAAGTCCTGAGGCTTGTCAACTCCTTATGTCTGTCTAGCTGTATAAAACATTATTCACTCGGCCCTATCCTAATGGAAAAGAAACTCCCTCGCTTCTACTCCCACAGAACTGGGACAATTTACCAGAAACAATTTATCTGACTCTGCATGTGTGTGTGGAGGTCTGAGTACCAACCATAGGAGTGAGGCTGCAAAGCTCAGGGCATTCAAATGGGCAGATGCAGACACCCAGATGACCAGGGATGTGAGGCCAGCTGCTGGGTTGGTTGGGTGGCTGAGGTCAGCAGTTGGAGTGTGTATGTGTGCACAAACATGCATGTGTATGTATATACACACCACTAGTGTACTTCAATCCTGAGCAGCAGGAGGAGAGGAGCAGCACTGGGCAGCTCACACTGTTCATGTTTACACAGCATCTATACATCCATGGAGGTGCAGGTAGGTCCCTACTTTCCCTCTGTGCTGACCCATGGTCTGTGAGCACTCCACGTGCATGACCATCCATAACAGTGAACTGAGCCTTGCTGCTGGCTGAACCTGGGCACAGGGAACCACACAAGTCCCACAGCTTTGGGGTTAGTAAACACAGCAGCCACTGTGCTGCTGGAGCTGCTGTCTGCAGAAAATCACAGCATCCCTTGGGAATTTCTTGCCATCTGACCACAAGGTTCCCAGCCCAGCTCAGCCTACTCAGGATTGCATGAGCCTGCTGAGTGCAGTGGGGTCACATCTTGAAGGAGGACATTGCCACAGTCATCTGTGGCTGAGGGGTGACAGCTTATGAATGCTAACAACCAGGTCTGGATTAAGAAGTTCTAGATCATCTGGGAAATTTAGTTCCCTGGAATACGGTGTTTCATGTTTCATTAGTGAAGACAAAACTAATTCCTATTTTTTTATTTATTCCAGCTGTTTTACTGGTAAATTCCCACTGAGATAAAACAGCTAGTATAAAGGGGGATGTTCTAAGAACATGCATTCATATTGATACCAGAATAAAAAAAAAATTAAAAATCCACAAATAATTTTTAGATTTAGATTATAGAGATAAGAATCTTGTAAGCAATCTCTCAAAATAAGGCAATTATAGACACAAGATCACTAACTTTCCTGAAGTAAGTTTACTTACAGATAAGATTACTTACTTTCCTGAAAGCATCAGCAAAGGGTGAATCTGAGGTAGATAAACAGAATATCATCCAACTGAAAACAGAAATTTCACCGCAGTCAATGACTTAATATTTCTAACATTTAATCTAAGGTCATTATGTTTCATTATATGAAATAGTTGTAGGTTTATAGAAATATTTATTTCTGACAATTATTTTAGCTAATAACCAGAAAATCTTATTAGATTGTTAAGTCTATCTGCCTTCAAAAGCAGCATACTTTCTACTGACAGGTGGACAGATCAGATATTAAACTAATAGCTTGCTCTTAGTCAAAAAGCAGGAAAAAATATGTATTAACATATAATTTTCTTTATTGAAGAAACTACAGTCTAGTTCTAAAAGAACAAAACAGAACTAATAACAGCATCTCATCTTTTGTGCATTTTTCTCACGTGCACGTTTGGGTTATTTTTTAAAGAAAAAGCCTCATAGATGCACTGTGAATACTCACCTCACCTTTATTTGACAAATAACCTTGGCAGTTATTCATGGAACTTCACTGAAAAGAGACTCTGAACTTAAAAGGCACTCTGGGTTATAAAAACACATTGGTATTCTCAGTGATCTATTAACTGACACTCCCATTGCATGGCTAAGGCCATGCATCAAGCCACATCTCTCTCTATGCAAACACACCCCAGCTCTTTTAGATTTTGTATGTATAAATGCCATCTATTTTATAAGATACATCTTATGGCAATCCATTGTAAAACCACAAGAGTACTGATATATTTTCTTTAATTTCCCATTTCTATCCAAGACATTAAGTAATTCTTTACTTTTGCTGAAATTAATTTCCCTCCTGTTCCTGAGCCCTCGGCTCTGTTCTTTCCCTAGACAGATCTCTCAGACACTTGTACCCATAATGAGCACTTTTCCCCTCTTTCTCCTCTCCACCCACTGTCCCAATCTACCCTGTTTGCTTCTTTTACCCTTTCATCTTCCCTGTTGTCAGTGCTATGTTTTTGTCCTGTTTTTCTTTGCCTGTCAAAGGTACCCTTTCACCACATCGGTGCTAACAATTCCAGTTATTCTCAGTGGAGAGTATCTTAAATGGAGATCAATCCCTAAATCTATTTTACATGTTATAGAAGAACTGATGTTGAGTAGAATGGGTTTTTCCTTGATAATTTCCATGGGCACATACTTCTCTTCATTTACTGAGTATGTTATGGTAATAGGAATAGCTATTTCTCCAGCAGATGTTACTGGGAGTTTCCCATTTAAGATTCTGATGAGAAATGTAAACCAGTCCAAATCTCAGATAATGTGAATGAACATACATTATTGTCTCAAAACCAGAGCCTCTCTGTGAGGGTTGTTGACAATCTTGAATTTGGTTAGCTGGAGCTTAAGTTTGTTTTTTGCCGGACTGAGGGAATTGTTTACCTTAGGGCAATTTTATACCTCAAGCATCATAAATTCTCAGACTGAAGTAAAAAAGAATCTTTCTCTTCCTTCTTCAACCTCTTTGTCTTCTTCCTCATTCCTGGACAAAATATATCTCTTCCACTGGGCCAGAGCTGTCCTGTAATTTTTGTTTCAGGAAGACAGAAACAACTACTTTACTTTACCTTTCAAGGCAAGAGCTTTAATCAAAATCCCTGCTGAATGACACTGACCTGAAAAACAAAGATCCTGACTCACTAATGAAATGTCTTGAAGCACTCTTACCGTGGGTGGATGAATGAAATCGCAGAGAAAAAACTTTGCATTTTATTTTACAGTTTCAAAAATGAGAAAATATACCAAACATATGAATACCCCAGTGATTAACAGGATGAAATGTGGTAAGGTTACATTCATGTAGTTTCTCTTCATTCACCCCTGCTGCTGTGCTAGTTGTTTCCTGAGTGTGTCAGCCCACCAGCTCTGCCTTCAGAATAGCTTGACCATGCACATTGATGTTCATTTGTTTGCCATAACTGAAGAAAGATTTGAAAATTTGAGAATTTGAGCTTTATAGATTTCTCTGGCGAAAGAGGAAAGTCTGTTTTTCTGAGACCAATGCGGTGGGATGGAGGAAAAGTTATATTGTTGCCTTTTTCTGATAAAGTGTCATTCCTTATTCCACTGGCAGCAATGCTCCATCCATCTGTGAATACCAGCCAGTGTAACCTCTTTTTTTGTGCATTGTTCAGGATTTCACTGTCTTCCTAACTCCATTCAGAAATGAATTGGAGAATTTATTCTCACCATCTGTCTAGTTAGAGAGCATTCACTATCTTGTACTACTATAGCTGTGGAGAAAATGTCATTTAAAATGACTTTAACTCCAATTTATTTTTCTCAGGGTGTCAAGCCATTCTCTTTCAGGTGCTAATGAGAATAGCAAAAGCAACTATTTCCACTAGCTGCTGAATCCTGAGCATCAGGTAGTTCTATACATCTACTCTTCTCTGTAGCTAACAGTAGCAAAGGCAGTAATTAATTGGTACTTTGCCACTTTTTTGACTTCAGGGCACAGGACTGTATTTAAAAAAAAAAAAAAAGTGTTCCAGCTTTTCTTCTTTTGGTTGGATTTTAATTTTAGATCTCAATAAAAATAATATTTATCTGACTAAAAATAGCAAATAATCAGGGCAGACATAGCTGGGATTATGATTAGCGTAAAAAAAACCTGACTGGGGTGACCATGATGTGAGGTATTTCATACTCTGGAGGAGGTTTTTCTAACAGAATAGTAATTGAGTCAGCACTCCTTGCTTCTCACTTCTTGTTTATAGCATCTCTTGTTACTTGATGGGTGAGACAGAGTAAAAGGGTTTCACTGAATACATGCTACATTTTAGAGATCATGTTTGAAACTCTTCCTCTTTTTCATTTCTTTTCTACTGACATATATCAGAACAGTGATCCAAATTTCAAAACTGGTTCATTTTAACCCAGCTGCTACGACTCAGTAATTGACAGAAGGCTGCTGCTTGTATCTCTGCTACAGTTAAAAGCACTATTTTGTAAAGAGCATTCTCACAAGAAAGCAAAGCTACTACTCTAATTGAGCTTATCACTGACACCAATGACAATTTATTCTTACTTTGAAGTCAGCATGTAAGATCTACTTCAGGGAGAGCTGTGAAACTTGTTAGTGCTAGAAATCACCTTTCTTTAAAAGAAAGAACTGCCTTCAAGCTCTCTATTGAAAGACTCCACTACCACCACGCCACAATGACCAGTGTTCACAGGCAAGTTTTTACATGGTTTCTCACCTCCAAGAGTCTCAGCTTTTCTTTTCAGAGTCAATACTTTGTCTGTTTCATTATGTACTTAAAAATGTCTTAGGGTAGCTAGTTCTTGGCTTATTCCCCCACCACTAGTACTTTTATCATATAGATCTACCCATTCTGAATTTCCATTTACCTGGTACCTCAGTACCCAAAGTACATCTTATTAATACTTCTAAAGGTCATAAAAAAGGGAATATTACAGAGCAGTATCCCCAGGGTGAGATGGACAAGACTGTTAATCACCACTGTCCCAGAGAAAAGAACAAACATGACTTCATTCAATACAAAATGTACACTTCTCTGCTTAGAATTAATGAGAACATCAACAGACCAAAACTAGAGACATTAACACTGGACTACTTAAAATTACAGACCAAGTCCAACCTCCATTGAGCTTAATGGCTAAGCTCTTGGCTGACTTCAATGAGTTTTGACACAACTGCTGTTAATTAAGAGCTTCTACACATCCAGCATGAAGGAAAAAGAGCTCATACAAAGGTATTCAGAGTAAAGATTTTTAGCAAGCATCTCTGACCTCGGCAGTGAGAGAGAATGTTTCCAACTATAGCTGTGACATGCTTCTGGATTTACTCCATGATTATTCTTTTATGAGTGCATTTGTCCCTTCTGCTAAAGACCTGCTTTTTTCCAATTACCTCAAGACTGAACAGGATATGCATGTTATTTAATAGTCCTCCATCTACTGTAACACACATGTTTACATCTAGACATGCTAATCAACAGGACATAAATCAAGGTAAAGATCATCTCCACTTACAGTCTTCTCTATGATGTGGAAAAGGTGATGTGTATTTCTTGGTATATTCAAAGGCACCTTTTATTTTGCAAAGTGTGGACAAAAAACAGCGTTAACAAGGAGTGAATTATTTTGCATTTTGAGAACAATCTATATTTAAAAAGTGGACATTTATAATAATTCTTCCAATCATCTTTTATGTTCCAAAATATAAAATGCAATCTCATGTTCAAAACAAATTTTAGCAAATGGTTTATGTGACTGCAACATAAATTCATAGCAAGACACTATTTAATCTCTGTCTTAAGTGTTGCTTCAAAAATATTCTGAACAAATTCTGTCTGACTTTTTAACACCAGCAAATAAATACCCTGTAGAGTGTAAAAATAGATCATTGAAAATTCCTGTGTGAAAGAATAAAAAGATCTTTTATATCCTGTTCAACAAAACCTTTGAACCTTTCAGCAGACACTTTAAGAAAATGTATTGCTATAGAAAATACAAATCAACAATGCATATTATTTCTGTTACTCTATGCATCTCAGAACTTAGAGACTGACCTGGATAGTTCCAAAAGTACAATGCCATGATATATGTCTTTACCATTTGCCCTTTTTGTAAACAGAGAAAGGCCCCAGGGAAGGTTATGCCATCTTTTGCTACTCACAGCCTTGGAATGAAAATGCATCTGGTGCCATGTTATTAACTCTATACTCTTTAACTTTTTCTAGTTCTTTGGGCAAGTGCAGGTTGAACATAATAGAAGAAATCACAAAGATTTCATAAATACAGTACTCCATTAACATTAACTCCATTACTTTAGCAAAAGTGTTCCGTCCCTGGGTAAGCAGGCAACAAATTTCCACGTCTCCAGTCTTCCCCAGACACATTCAAGTCCTTCTACAAGAATATCTTCCCAAGGCTCTTGATTAAAATTAGCAACCTCTTGATTCCAATAATTTCATGCCTACAGCTGATCCTTTCAGAGTTTATGCTCAATAAGTCATATCAGTCTGGGATGTAACTCCAAAGAACACTGGATTAGCACCAGCCATGGTATGGAAAAGAGTTCTCAGGACTGGTACAAATTGCACATTATCAGTTTTCATCTGCTGTTCTCATGCAAAGCATGGTGAAGCACTGAGCTGGCAGCTGTCAGAGAGGTATATTTTCTGTACTTCTCAAGTCCTTCCCAGATTTCTACAACAGATATTTAGTTTATGAAAAGTTTGGTTCCTATATCTGACATTTTTTTAATGTAGTGTTGATTATGACTAAACATGACTTGTCTCAGACTTTTCCATTTATAACACAGAGCAGAGCAGTCACAAACCCAATGAAGCCAGCAAATTTTCCTATAATGTTAATTTCTGGCTGTGAGCATGCACATTTACATCTGTAATTTTCATAAATATAGTTGTGTTTATTTGTATTTTAATAAATCATAGTTATAAGCATTAACAAAGAAGGTACTTAAGGCCAGATCCTACCTGAAAATTTTAAGAAATTCTTCATACAAATCCTTTTATTTGTTTCCACAGAGGGGACAATATTTTTTGCCTTTGTTTTTAAGTTAAAAATCAAATTCTTGAATTATCTGACGGTGTAACCACACTTTTATCATATAAAAACTCTACACACACATTCAGAAATTCAAAATGTACAAGAGTATAGAAAAAAATGAGGAATTTTTATTTCATTTTACATAGAATAGCTTTTGGTATGTTTTTCTTTGAGGTCTGTGACCAAACCCGTTTAAGCCACATTAACATATGCCATGTTTTGCCTGATTACAGGGGAAAAAACGCACACATAAACTAGTTGGGCTAGGTCTCTCATTGTGGAAGAAGATTTACCTGGATGATTGAAATCTGCTCATTTCCAAGTAATTTCAGATTTCCTTATGAGTATTTCACATAATGCTAGTATGCACCAAATAAAAATTCAGTGTGCAGTTATACAGGACGTGTCAAGAGGGACCATGTTTTATTCCTGCCCCTCAAATATCAGCCAATACAGTGTTCTGTCAACTAACTCCTGTGTTCATTTAGAAGCAAGACTCGTGAGAAATGGTCTGCATTGCAGAATGCTTCTGTAGAAAATTATATAAGCAGAGATGATGGTTTAAGATCTCTTCAGAGTGAATTTGACTTTCAGATACTCTCAGGAAACAGAACGTCACAGAGCAGTAATACAAAAGTAAGTTTTGCTGTAGTAGCTATATATTTAAACTTCATGAGTTACCATTGCATAATGCCTCACTTCCAATTGCATCATACATTTCAAAGCTCAGCTGTGTACTTCACATACTAAAGTTCTTTTTCAAGCAAAGGAATTTTTCCTTCTTTTTTTTTGTTTCTTTATATTTATGCCATGTTTCTTTTTATCTAACAGCGAAATTCTTTCAACATGAGCAAAAAAAAGCCTCCCTTCAAAACTTGTTTCTCAAATTTAAGTATTCATTCACACTCATGAAAACCAGCAGATGAAATGTCATCTCTGAAAATATTGAATAGAACATATCTCCTTCCTTAGATGGAATCTTTTCAGTAATTTGATTTTTAACTTGGTCTCAAAAGCCAAATTGTTTACTCTGTGTTTGGAATTATATTGTCTTACTTAAGATAAGACATAAAAGTGATTTTTGGAGGGCTTAGAAGTGATTTTAATATGGTAACTCTCATATCTAATAGTACCCTTTAATGTTCCAACCAAAGCAAATGACATTGAAAGACTACTTCAGCTATGAAAAGCAACTAATGTAACAACTAATATTGCTACTAATATTTTTTTTTCATCACTATTATAAGATATACTACAGGCAAATGTATCACATATGACAAGTAGCCATTTTTAATAAAATGCAGATTAGCATGACAACTAAAATTGCATGTAAAGACAATTGTCTGTGCTTTGAACTAGCTCCAGGCCAGGGTCGCATTCTTGATTAATATACTGCCTCAGTTTCTATTTTCCAAGACACTGACATTTCAAATCACAGAGATTTAAACCCAACAGATTTTAAATTTTGAGCACAGGCTGCTCCCCTTTCACAGCCATGCTGAAGAATACAACCTCAGGCTGATCGAAAATTCTTTAAGGATTCTCACTATGGAAGTTGTCTTTCTTGCCTTTCCCTGTCTCTACCTGTAGCCATGATCTCCCTGATTTCTCCCAGTGACAAACAATATTCTGAGTCTTCACTTAACTAATGGAACAAAAAGGTGAAGAGTTTTATGAAACTTCTCAGTCTTGAGATATCATTTGCAGCAATGCTACCAGGAAAGAAATGGGAGCCTCTGACCAAGTAGAAGATCAGAGAAGAATTGTCCCCTTTCAGCAGTGACAGATGTGTCCATCAGGCTGCCATCACTCTGTCCATTCAAAGTGAAGCAACGCAGCATACAAGAGAAGCAACTGTGAAATATCAGAGAATATATGAAATTTAATTTTTTCTTTGCTTTAATGGAGGGACAACAGCTATGTGAACACAGGCAAATATCATCTTGAAAATATTTTCTTGCTCTGTATAATAGCAGGTAGATAGGCACAGTGATGTTGCAAGACACCATTTCTTATTTGAGTTTGGATCTTTGAGCCAATTTATACAAAATTCTTCTATAAAAGAAAGAGCAACCCTTGCTATATAAGAGACAATAAAGCTGACAAAAAAAGTTATCATGAACTCCCACATAGTGGCTGGGGACCTCCATTGGAACAGGGGCTACAGATATTTTTAGTTTGCCATGTTAATCTATAAATTTTTTGGCAAAGACTACTGGTCTAGTAGCTATCAGGGTCTGGCTATAAAGTGAACTTGTTTAAAATGAATTATCTAATGAACATATATAGCAGTTTTCCAGTATGATGCTCTTGTGATAATTCAGGCTTCAAATACTTCTGTAGATGTAAATATTAGGCAGCTGTCAGAAGAAAAGATATAATTGTAATACACAATCTTGGGTTTGCAGGTTAGCATAACTTCTGTTAAGAATAACATGATTAAAGAAAATTTTTCTCTTTTTTCTTTTTTTAAAATACTGTACTTTTGGTGTCCTTGTAAGTCAGTCTCCAACAGAAAAGAAAATTGCACAGCTCAGAACATAATTTTATGACTAGCTCTGTAGAAGCATCCATCCTGTATTTGGCTGCTTTGCCTTTCACACTCCACACATCAAGTTTAGCTGCAAAGTTACTCTATTTTCACCAATACAAATTTCCCTAATAACAAAAGATTAATTTTGCCTCTTTTCATATTCAGCATCTTAATTTGGAAAAGCAACAGGCTGCAAAGAAACTGACTGCTTTAAGTTATACAAGGATGGAAATGAAATTTCCAAATAGAACTTCAACTGTACATTCCTTCAAAACATAAGCAAGAGAACTGTGAAATAAAAACAACAGAAATGATTGACCATAGGGCCGATACTGAGTTCTGAAACCTGGACTTGAAGTGTAAAATTTCATTATGTGAATAGGTTCTTTCAGGTTCAGCAAACAATTCAACCACTACCAAGACCAGGCTGCTGCTCTGATGTGTGAAATGTGACCACCCTGCAGAATCATTGCTCCCCATGCGATGGTAACACCTACTCAAGCAAACTTTAATATTTTTATGCTTTATTGCAGAGTACTTCCCACCAGAATAAATTACACACCATCCCCATAGTGCAGTGGTTGTAATCACTGATCAGTGGAACATATCCTCTGCATCCAATGCTTTTAGTACACAGATTAATCTGTGCTAGCATTAGGAGAGAACCTTGGCCTGGAGAACCTCTGGCCAGAGCATCAGGGATATTATTTTAAGGCCGGCAGGATCACTAACGATTTTTGCAAGTTTGGCTTCACTTTCATACTGACACAAAAGGTTGCAAATTTAAGTGTACTGTAATTTCTCCTCAGTGCTATGGTAATTATTGACATGCTGTCAGTGAAACTTTGAAGTATTTATGCTGTTTTTCCAGAGCAGGAACCATGGGGACTCCCAATACTTTTAATCCCGGGAGATGCTCAGATAGGAAACTCTACAGATTACCAGGAAAAATTCTGATATTCATAATTTGCAGTTTGCAAAACATTGAAACAGATAGAGAAAACAGAGAGCTATCTACGCCTATCAGAGCTTATTATACCCCTCAAGCTGCAGATCCTTTAGCACTCGATTTGGAGCAATTGTAGGATTTGAATTGAAACATGCACTTATCACTCACCATCCACATGTAACACATTGAATGGTTCACTTCCCAGAGCAGGTGTGGTGCTCACAGACAAGGTTTGTTTTGAAAGCCCCTACTTTAGGTACATAACAAATGTGCTTCATCACCTCCTGGGAGTGGAAAACACAATTGTCCAAAATAGTTTGTCCTTTTGGCAATTTTTAACCACATCCATGATAAGGACATCCAATTGAGAAGACTAGACTGAATTCAATCAAAACTAAAAGCCTCAGGACAGAGCTAATGTGGTGGCCCTGGCACCAGTGACTTCAACCTGTGGTCTGCTCTCACTCAGCCAAAAGGCTTGCCTGTGGAGATACAGCCTTAGCCTTTGAAGGAGGTCATGGGACTCTGAAAACAAACGTGTTACATTGCCAATCAAAGAAGTAATATCCTCAGCTTTTAATGAGGATGCCTATAGTCTTCTCAGGTTGTTGTCATTCATGTTCCAGAGAACGATGCAGGTCCTGGATCCCTATCGAAACATCTAAGTATAACTATGTATTAATTTTCCTTAGAAGTTATTGATAAAGAATTAAGAAGGATTTACACACTTCCTCAGGAGAAACCAATATGGGAATTTTATACCTAATTCAATACAGAAATTAACTTTTAATGTAGGCTTTCTGGCATATGAGCTTTCCTTCTAATTAAGGTTAATTCATAACTAAATGAGAATGCTTTTTTCAATAATAGTGCACTACTGGACCAGCAAAATCAGTGTAACAGGCAGAAAAATCACATTTCTAGAGGAAAGAAAAAGACAAATCTGAAATTTTCAGAGCTACTTATTTAAAATCTTATTGATGTCTGTACATTCATAATCCCCAAACTATTAATAAATCCCCAATACTTTCCAAAATACTGCTTGATAATTGCATTATGTGAAATAGTATTAACCAAAATTATTAAGCAAGACTTGTACAGAAATTCATTAGGGTATTTATGTAAGAATAAATTTACAGGTACATTTTGCATAGATTAGCTGTAAAAGAAAGACTTAAATTCAGCCTTAAATACCTGAGGTATGAAAGGAAATGTATCTCATCCCTTTTCTCATGTCTTCCCTTTGTTTCTGTGAATTTGGCACCTTCACTTGTGGTTGCTTTTCTGCCAGGGACTTCTCAGCAACGTGACTTCCCACAGCATGGCTGTCTGATACAGCATCTGCTCTGACTCTCACTCATTTGTTCCTTATGCTGACTTTGTATGGGTTATCTGATTTTGAATCAGATAACTTATCTGAAGTGTATACTTGGGAAACAATGTTAATATTCATCAGACCTTGGATTTTCAAGTTCTCAGCTGAGTCACCAGTCACTTCATTCCTACTTGTGCTGTGGTAATATTTTTTCAGTAACGTTTATTTTATGCCATTTTTCTAGTTTCTACATGTTGTGTATTTTTTTGTGACAGAACAACTGAAATTCTGGCAATAAATTAGAGAGGGATTAATTCTTTTGTTAGCATTTATAACAAAAGGCCAACCCTCAGCAGGTCAGTTGTCTCTAGAGTAAATTAGGTTATAATCCATCAAACAGATGTCAGAACCCCATAAAGATAGGAGCATATGTGTACACTGACAAATTAATTATGTGAAAATCATACAGATGATGGCATGAGAATATTTTATTCATCGCTTAAACACCATATATGAAACAGTGGCAATGTAAGCACAGCATGTTCACTTCTTGTGATAATGGCAGTGTTTGCCAAGACAAGGCAAAAACAAGCCAAGGACCAACTGAAGAAACTGGCTTTCAAACTTTGATTTTTATGTTATCTTCATCGTTTTGTGCACTCCCAGAGAGACATCCAAGCACCCATGAATTTTCTCTCTGATTCCCACACAAAGGGGATCCAAGTCCCAGGCTGGAAAGGAGCTGGTGTGTCCTGGCTGGGACACAAACAGCTGAAAGATCATGTTTCTGGGGTTTGCCATGGCACTTATACTATGCGTACCTCTAGTCTGATCCTCAGACTCCCAAAAGTAACTTGTTTATTGTAGACAGAAAGAACAAACTGAACACCCAGCTAGAAGCTACGGGGTCCACAAAGCACACAAAGCACTTGTAAACAGCAAATAGGGTAATCCCATTGAGTAGGCTCAGAAAAGTCAAAAAAACCTGAAGCTTCTCACAAAGGATCTTCAGAAGTATTCAGCCCCTCTCTGGATACTGTCAGATAACTTTGCATCTCTCTTATCTAGGACATAATTTAAAATTCAGCTTACATTGTTTTGTAGTCATACCATGACCTAAAATAGGTGCCTAACTTGGCGCTAAGACTGCAACAGCACCAACATTCGAGAGAGCAGTGGGGAAACACACTGCTACTCCTGCCCTATAGTGGCTGCCTATGGAGTCCCTCCAACTGGGCACTTCTGGCACTTCTACCCTTCCTGTTTTGGACACCATAATGAATTTGTTCCTTAACTGCATAGGGAATCAGGGTCTAGCACCTCTGGTTAGCAAATAGTCCAAATATAAACTCATTGTAAGGTGGCTGTCACGTTGGCCACTGCAGTTATCTGCATGTAATGGTATAATGGTACAAAATCAGGAGCATCACTTGTTCTACCCATTAACCCTGCAAACCATGAACAGATTGTGTTAAAGGGGCTCTAAACACCACAGGTAATTTTAAGTAATTTGCTTCAAATAATGCCTGGCCCACATTTTATTTTCAAAATTAATGATATCTCGTGAAAATTATGGCATTAAAAGGTTATACAAATAGCAGCTGCACAGAAGCATTAAAATTCCTTAAAATTCTCTATACAGTTCATTTGACTGACTTGGACTATTTAGAGTAAATATTTTTCTGAAAAAGCAGGCAATGTCATAGAAAAATGTAATTGTGATTAATAGAAAATAGAGACTCAGGCACTCAGGTGGGGTTTTAGATAACTGGCACTCAGCTGTAATTCAAAATTATATTGTAACTAAAATGTGAACATTTCCCGGAAACCTAAAAATTATTTTTAGCTTTCTGTTTAACTGGAATAATATCACCTGTGGATGTTTTCTTCTAGCAAATTAGGTTTTGGTTAATAAGAGACATTAAATCCATTTTACATTAAACTGTTAACAAGGTTTTTTTAGCTTGTTTCTATTTTGGGCACCTTTTGAGGTCTTTTGTTTGTTCCATCAGAGTTGCTTTGAATTAAAACACATGTACTCCATGAAATGTGCGATAAAAAGCACCTGACAGTTTCAAGAGGTTAAGTGGCCATGATCTGTGCACTGTATGGGCTGCAGCTGAGAAGAAGATGCAGTTTGACACAGTATCTAATTTGCTGTGACATTCAAGTTTCAAGTGATATTCAAGGAGATGGAAGTCCTGGCTCTAAACATATCCCAACGAGTGCTGGTCTTCTGTCTGTTACCTTACTAATGAACCATGATTGAGTAAAGTAATGAAGAGTTTACAGAGAGCCCCAGGAAACCAATTTCCAATTTTGCAACCAGCAGGCTTTAACTTCACTGCAGTCTTTGCTAATTTTGTCTAGGAGGGGACTTGGATACTAAATACCATTTCTGCTTTGTGAATCAGACAGACTTTTCCAGTCCCTGAATACTTACTTGCTAATGAATGTCTCTTCTACAGATCCATTTTATTTCCATCTGTAGTTGTTAAAAATAGGCTGAATAACTAAAAAATGATTACTGAGAGAAATGAAATTATAATCACTGAAAATCAGAGGCACTGTAAGACTCATAGTGAGAAGGAAATTTTAATCTTCAGTCTGATCTGGGATGAACCATGGAAATAGGTGTAAGAAAAATACAGACGGTTAATTTTGAGTGAAAAAAAAAATCAGTGTGAAAATCTTTTATATATAATGTCTCTGTGTCTCTGTCACTGTGTAAAGAACCAGTGCTTCTACCTACCCTGCATACAAAACAGCTCCATATCCAGTGCACAGAACCACATTTGCAACAAAGCCATTTCTCTTGAGCCAGTATCCTCAATGTTTGTCACACAAGGCAGTTGGACAGAACAGTGAAATAGGAGAGAAATCAAATGTCAAGAGAAGAGATACATTTCTGAGGACGAATTTGTTACATATTTCTCTGCTGAACAGAAGGGTTTCTATAACCAGGCCCCCATAAATTGCAAAGGCCTCATGTCTCTTTTTCTTCTCAGTAAAACATACCAGTGAACACAGTTTTCAAAGATGATAATACTAGTATAATATTTCAACAGTTATGTCTGTAAATAATAATGCAGAAACCCTTTTGTACTATACCTATAAAAACAACTGCAAAAGCAGTCTCTGTATTTCAGCACCTTTTAACGGAATTAATGTACTTCACATAAATTGCAATCTAAAATGCTACCCACCACAAAGAAAGAGTTTTATTCCTCCTGTTTTCGCCTGATCCTGAGGCTGTGATTTAGAAAGCTTGCAGCTTTTTCAGGGGATGTAATCTTGCAATCCTCAAAAAACAGCTTTGTTTGTTATTCGTGCTTGTGTGAGTGCAGGTTGAGATGATTTAAAATCATAGAGCACTGTAAGTTATTTTCTTAGTGAATTACACTATTGTATTGACAGAAGAATGACTTGGGATATAATGATTAAAAAATGCGTAAAAGTGAAATTGTGTATTCTGTGGACAATGGAGCGAGGAGAGAGCTATAATCTAAAAGTCATAAAGTGTGTGTTGGTAACTATGCAGCTCCTATGGCTGAATATGACTCATACAGCTCTCATGAATTCCGGGTGCTGTTTTCAGTTCTCTGTTCTAAAGGGCACTTAAATGTGGGATGTATTTTAACATTTCAGAGCATCTCCAGATTAAATATTTGAGATCATCACAAACTGCAATCTATCATTGAAAGAATCATACTGCATAATTATCAAACAGAAAAGAGGCCTTTTTAGTCTGGTTATGTAAAAAGTAAAAAAGCATTACCAGGAGAGTATCAGTCTGGATTTCTGGCTCCAGGCTATTATCTCAGTCAACTTTCTACTTATCTTAGTTGAGTGAAGAATTCTGTGTTACTTTAGGTCCTGTTGGCATTGAAGCACCTTATTCCATTTATTATCTCCATGTACTTAACATGCATTCCAGTTTCACAACAAATCCTGATGGATCCATGATCTAGACATAGTATTACTTACCAATACATCAGATTTTGCTTTCGAAGCTTAAAACATAAACAAGATATTCACTAACAAACAAAACTCTATTAGAATCTCAAGAATCTAAGAGAAACACTGTTAGAAATTATAGGCCTCTTCTTTAAAATTTTTAAAATCTTGGGAAAACATTTTCAGGCAAAGGATACTATATTTTTCCAAACAACTAAGCCATGAGCTATGCGTATAGGCTGCAAAGTTGAAAGAAAATAGATGGTAGAAACAAGATTGAAAGAAGGGAAACCTGAATCTCTCAGATTATGTCTGTTATCTTTCAGATGAGGAAAGGTAAACCATTTGTTTTAAGAGCCTGTAGAAGGCAAGTCCTTAGATGAACAAACATCTTCAGTAAACAGACTAGTGCAATAATTTTCTTTGGAGAAACAAAATTGATTCATTATTATGGAACTATTATTAATAGTTCCATGCTGTAAGTCTCAGTCTGTCTTTTTAGAAATACACAATTATTTGGGGAAAAAAAGCGTGAGTCTACTTTGTACAGAATTCCAAAATCAGTAATTGAAAATGCATTATGAAAAGGAATGCATGGCTGAGGTACTTTATCCAGTCCAGTAACAGACTCAATGACATTTTCAGCAATAGCTCTCTATTATCCACATTGTATTACTTGGTAAATTTAGCAGAAAGAAGAGGATGGGAAAATATGAACACAAGAAATATGAAAATAATGAAACTTTAATGTAGCACAAAAAGTGTGACAGATGTAATACCACAAAGAGTCATTAAATACTTCCCAGTTCATCTCTTTTTATCTCTCTCATCCTGGCACTATCAATTATTCCTAGAGTTTCTCCATGTTCCTGCAAGACCTAAGGAATCAAATTTAGTTTATGGTTTTTGCTTGTTATCTCTATATCTAAACTGGCTACTGACACTTCAAGATTCTGAAAACACATCTAAACAAAGCAATGGTTAAAGTTCTTATCTAATCTCTTTATCATACACTTGCTTCTTGTTTTTATGCCCACAACATGTTTAAGTATAACTTATAGTAATCTTTTTAGTGTGGATCAATGAAGATGAAAGAGTGCCTTGAGCAGAACTCATTTGTCCTTGTCAGCTGTGGATAACCAACTAATACACTTAAAATAAAGTTATACTGGAATAGCCTGATCTTATTAGGCTTATTTAAATTAATAAATACCATGAAGTCTTTAAGACCTAATTTAAAGTTGTAATAGTCTACAAAGGTGTACTGAGTTCACCAGTATTTCATATGGTAAACTGAAGTAGTCTAGCATATAGAATGAAATCATGTTTTTTCCATAAAAATAAGTAGCTCGTTCTGAAGACAAAGTAATGCCAAAACCAAACTAAGTATAATTTAATTCTACTTATTCTTCTCAGCTCAAAATTTTTCTAATAAGTATAACCCCTGAAAAAATAAACAATAAATAGTAAAATATTAAGAAACTAATTTTCATTTTAGAAGTCCAGGTTATTCCAGACCAATTTATTTAAATATTTAGAGGGATTCATTATATATGAATGAGGGGGTCACATAAGTGCAAGATTAGTGTTAGTCCTATTTTTACTGTGAAAGAGAACTGTTACTTCCTCAGCTTGGCAGGCTCAGTTATGGACATTTGTGTCTAGTTTCTATTTCCATTTAAAATATACTCTTATAATAGCCATTCAAATGAGATTCAAGAGCACATTACAAAATAATGGGGAAGGTCTTACTAGATTGCCTTAAAAGAAAATCTCATGATAAACAAATTAATATTTTACCATCTGCTTCACATTTTTAATGCACATAGTCTTTTTAGAATTACTTTTATAATTGGAATAAGTTGAACTGGGTCTGTGTGAAATAAATATTAAAATTTTGGGAAATATATAGGGCAAATATAACACTAAGGAATTAAAATTCAAAATCTGCAAAATACAAAACCCTTTTATACCTTATTCAAAGCACAAAGTGATATATATTCTAAAAAAGTTTGCTATGCAGAAGCTGCATGATTATGAAAAATCAGAAAGATTCAAGTAGTCTACTCTGTTGGCAAATTTGAGATAAATAGGAAATTAATATCTGTTGCCTATTTCAGTTAGAATGATATCCTAGACATTTTCAGTTTGTAGGCTGGGATTTTACTATGCAAATCACATTTCTGGTCACGAGAGAGGGAGCAGCTATTTTCAATAGCAATTACACAAGATATTTTAGACTGAGGTAGCAGCAAAAATGGATACTTCTCAGGTCAACAACAGGATCAGTTTCAGGGATTTCAGTACTGACTAGACTCCATTGAATAAAATATTTTTGTACAGCAGTAGGAGCTTCATTTTAAGCATCATAACCTTGAATAGAATCCAACTCATTCTATCCCACGCTAGTGAGCCCCTTTCTGTACTCAGTTGAGCGCCCTGGTCTGGAACCCTATTTGAGGTTACCTTGTTTGTTAGCAGACAGGCTTCTTTGGTGGAGTTGATGGGCCTCAAGCGCTGAAGTTTTTCCCTCTCTATCACAACAACCACTTTTTGTTCCTTTTTTTTTTCCTGACTACTCAATTTCAAATACGGTTTCAACAGGAGGTCGTAAATGTCATTCCAAATTTTAACGGACTTGTCAGCTTTCTGACAACCCAGATTTCCTCAGCATAAAGAATACTTAAAAACTTTCTGTTTTGAGTAATCTGAGAGATTCCTTACTCACCTGTACCAAGTGGAAGTTGCATAAAACCATCTACATTAAGCATAATTTCCTCAATCGTTTTAGAATAGCAACATGACATAAAAGCACATAGTATTGTAAGTTAACAAAGCTCTCCTCATTACTCCCCTTGCAGCTCTCTGCCTCACTGCCTTCATGGCTCTCTTCCTTTCTCTTAAGAGGATAATAAGTATTGGCATCCTCATGCTGTGTAGAGCTCTGTCCTCGGCTAGTTGCCAGGTGCTCACCAAGCTCTATCACTCCCCCTCTATTAACAATGCAAGATGAAAAAAAAAAATACAAAAAGCTCACGGGTCAAGATAAGGACAGGGAAATAATACTACAGGGAAAACAAACTCAACTTTGGAATTTAATTTAGTGTCAATAATGCGGTAGGAAAAGAAGAAATAAGAACAAGTTAAAAAATTCTTAAAACCCTCCAACTTTCCCTTCTTTCCCTGTTCGGCTTTGCTCTCAATTTCTCTGCCTCCTCACGCTGAGTGCCCTAGCAGCATGGTGAGCAGGTGTTGCAGCCAGTTCATTACACATTGTCTCTGCTGCTCATTCCTCCTCACGCTCTTTCCTCCTCATGTGCTTTTCATGCTCCAGCATGGGGTGTCTCCTGAGGAGGACAGTCTTTCACAAACTTCTCCAGTGTGAGGCCTTCCCACAGGATGCAGTTCTTCAGCATAGGCTCTTTCTATCAGAGACCATCCTTCACACACTGCTGCAGCAGGGCTCCTGTCTCCATAGGGCCACAGGCCCAGCTAGGGGTTGAAACAGAATCTCTGCTCCAGCACATGGAGCACCTGCTCCCCTCGTTCTTTGACCTTGATGTTTCCAGACTTGTTCCTCTTACATATTCTCACTTCTTTCTAACAACTGCTACTGTGAACAATTTTTTTCGTCCACTTTCTTAAATGTGTTTTCACAGAGTTGCTCCCAGCAGCACTGCTTGGCTCAGCTTTGGCCAGCAGCTGATCCATCTTGGAGTCAACTGGCACTGGCTCTGTCCAACACAGCCAGCTTCTGTAATCTTCTAACAGAAGTCATACTTGCAGCCCTCTCCCCTCCACTATCAAAAACTTGCCACAGAGACCCAGCACACACTGAAATACAGACCAGGTATCTGTGGGTCCTCCTGAAGGAAGACGTTTGTATTTTTCCAAGCTGAGAGCAATATTCATCTCAGTGGTCCAAGAAAGCCTTTCCTTTCTGAAAGGCTTGAGCTACCCATGTCTCTAACAGGGGCTAGAAACCCATAGCTGTGAGAGACAAGGCTGTATGGACTTCTTTCTTATAGTGATATCCTGGAAGATCAGAATGGGTTTTGAATTCAAAAAAGACTGAGTTATATTTTACAATATAAACTAGCATAGTTCACTCTTAAGTGAAAAATACTCTAAGGAATTGTATCAGGTAAAATATGAATAGCTTCTTATTTTGTACCATGCTGCTCTTGGATACTTTAGGTTTGCTCCATGAACCTCTGTTTGGTGACTTTGCTTCAGCTGCCTAACTCACAGAGTGTCTGAGATGCAACAAAATCGGCCCAGTCTTCTCTGATACTTTTTCCACCTTTCACCACTCTTGAAGCCTTTCTATCCTTCTTCTCTTGCCAGCAGCCTGTCAGTGTCTGTACTAACTGCAAATACCCATCTCACTCCTGTGCCTCCCTGATTACATCTCCTTCTCATGTCAAAGAATGCAAGTAAAATTCTATTTGAGCATGACTTTTCATTTCCCCACATTAGCAGGAACTCATAAAAATGGTGTTATTACAGGAAGATTTATTTATTGTGGACGAATATCTTGGTTGATCCCTGGAAATTTCACCTGAGTTGGAAACCTTGTTAAACAAAGCATTTACATTTAACTTTCTCAAGGCTGTCAGAAGAGAGCAGTAGGTTCATCCCACCTTGACTGTAAAATTTGCCAGTTAATAAGAAACATTGAAATTGAAAATTTCAATCAACTCCTAAACACTAAAACTGTCAAAATACAGGTATCAATACCAAAGGATCATAAGACTCAACAGAGAAAAATCTGAGTCCTTCTCTGCTTTGAAAAGGAGCTAAACAGGTGTTTAAATATACACAAGAGATTTGGTGCAAACAATTCTGCATTTTTTCCTCTATGTGTTCATATTCTGGACACACTCTAAGTTGATGACTATTACAAAAAAATAATGAGATCATTGTCCTTGTTCCCATTAATTCCATGGGTTTGAATTAGTCAGCTGAGAAACTGTAAATATCTATGTACTATCAGAGAAACTCAAACACAGGTTACCTTTTCTGGTCTTTTTCTCTTTTGCTCAATTATTTTACATCAGGTATTTTGTCTAGAAGGTCCATTCTTATGAATAGCACTATTATATAGCAGACTGACTAATGCATAATGCAGGTTTTCAATTAATATTCTATCTTCATATTTTTCAATATTCACATTTTTCCCCTGGCAACTGCTACATGGGTAGAGTGTCCCACGCCATTAAATTGTATAACAAACAGGTTAATATAAAAATATATTCTTTATGTGTATCCCAAACACTACTTCAGTGTTACTATGTCTTATAATCTTACAAGTGTTACTGTGTCCTCATCTTATATTCAGTGTTACTATGTCTTAATCTTATATAAGTGAACATATTTTTTTAAATTAAATTAGAATCACTAAAAATGCC
>VWYP01019134.1:0-18215 GCA_013400435.1 Pycnonotus jocosus
GGGCTGTGAGGGCATCTGACCCTCGTGGTGAGGTTGTGCATCAGGAGTCTGGCATGGATTGTACGAGTGGGGTGTTACAGAGTCAGAGAACCATCGTTCAGATGGGAAAGGACATTTTAGAGTATCAAGTCCAGCTGCCAAACCCACCATGGTCACCACCAAACCACATCCTCAAGTGCCACATCCTCCTCCAGGGGTGGTCACTCCACCACTGCCCTGGGCTGCTTTTAACAATGCCAACCCTTCTGGTTAAGAATTTGCTCCTGATATCCAATCTAAACCTCCACTGGAACAACTTGAGGCTATTTCCTCTCATCCTGTCACTTGTTACCAGAGAAAATGACCCCCACCTGGCTGCATCCTCCTGTCAGGGAGTTGTGGAGAGGAATAAGGTTCCCCCTGAGCCTCATTTTGGGAGGCTGAGCCCCCCAAACTCCCTCAGCCGCTCCTGGAGCTCCAGACCGACCCTTCCCCAGCTCCATTCCCTTCTCTGGACACTCTCCAGCCCCTCAATGTCCTTTTTGTCATGAGGGGCCCAGAACTGGACACAGGATATGAGGTGTGGCCTCCCCAGTGCCCAGCACAGAGGGACAATCTCTGGTCCTGCTTGCCCACACTGTTGCTGACACAGAATTCCAGGATGCCACTGAGATGTGGCTGGGATATTCCTGAGTCTCCTCTGGCTTATCCAACCTGCTTCACTTCTCAAGGAAGAGGATACTCAAAGGAGAAGGATAAATCCCCAGCTCTCACCCTGGGGAAGAGCTAAGCTCTCCCTTGTCACCCAAAAACATCATTCTTGTACCCAAATGTCTCTGCTCTTCTCCCAGCACAGGCACACCTAAGAGGAGTTTTCCTGCACGCTCTGCTGAGTCTGAAAGGCAGGATAAGGAGCGTGACAGCTCTCTGCAAAGTTAACTGGAATCAAAACTGAGCATTTCTAATGGGTTTTCTCTGTGTTTGCTATCAGGCCTGATCCTCATAAGTGATTTCCCTTGTCAGCACTAAGTGGCTGTGAAAATATTTCTGCTGAAATCCAGAGCTGGCACAAAGACCAGGGAGGTTCCCCTGAGGGGGCTGGAGGAGCTGTGTTAGGCTGAGTCCTGCCCTGTTCCTGTAGAGCCAGGCACAAAGTTGTTCCAAGAAGGAAATGATCTGAACCAGTTTTAGAACAGAGGTGCACATTGCACTGCCCTGATGTGGGTCAAGAAACTCAGCAGGAATTCCCAGGAATGGCAGTCCCAGGTGTGACCATTTTACTGGTGAGTTTGGGGAAGGAAAATGGATTTTTTCTCTCTCTGTATAACTCAGGAATTATGCAGCAGGATGGAGTGGAATATTTTCGATGTTCACAATTTGTGGTTAAAGTATAAAAAAAGTAAACACAAGACATAATTGAGATTTATTGAAAAAAGATGATGTTTCTCAGTGAACCTTGTAATGCAGTTTGATTTTGGTTTGGGTGTTTTGTTTTTTTTTTTTTGGGTTTTTTTTTTTTTCCTTAGAAATGAGGCTGAGAAGTGACTTGTTACAGAGTACAAGCCCCTTCAAGGGGAGAAAGTTCTTAAATCTATCAGGGAAAGGAGTGAAAAGAAGAGAGGGTAAGAAGTTGACACCAGAAAATATTAAAGGAAAAAAAAAATGCAATTAACAAATAGACTTGAGTGTGCTTAACTGGGGAAAGCCATCAC
Organism: Pycnonotus jocosus; assembly: GCA_013400435.1. NCBI lineage: Eukaryota > Metazoa > Chordata > Aves > Passeriformes > Pycnonotidae > Pycnonotus > Pycnonotus jocosus. The sequence goes on from VWYP01019134.1 coordinate 1,692, forward strand.
CAGGCTTTGCTGTGCACATTTGACTCCACTTGTGAAATGAAATAGAGGTTGAGCAGGTGTCTCAAAGACTTTTGAACTGCATTTTTGTGAGGAGATGCTCCCAGAGCAGGCGGAAATGCTCCCACCCTGGGAAGATGGGAGACACTGGAGGTGAGAAAGGTCTCCTCTCCTACTGAGAGGGATCACACCTTGCAGCAGAAGTGTTTTCACTGAGCTGGTCACACAAAAATGCTCTTTAGTCAACTGAGACACAGAGCTGCCTGCATTTGATTGGAATATTCCCATTTGGTGGCTGTATCCAGATATATTAATTCCTTTATTTTATTACTTCCCCTTCTTTTTAATTTACAGAATTTATCCACCACTACATTGCTGAATAATGTAGTATTATTTACAGAGTGTGGGCTAAATAATGTTTTTTGATGGTGAACTGGAAGCTTTTTTCCCACCTCTCACTTTCTAATCACCCACCACGTCAACAATTATGGTTTCCCACCTGGACTGAAGTAAAAACTAGATAATGTCAAATGTCTCTTTGTGTTTGTGCTACTTCACAAATTATCTGCAATGCCTCTTTGGATTTTCCTTTGTTATTAGTCACAAGGTGGGTCATGAGAAGCTGTATTTAAAGGACAGGGCACAAATTTCAGGAGGATGAAGGACGGGCTGCAGGCGGGGAGCAGCTGGAAATGAGTAAAAAAACTTGTAAAAAGACCAGAAAGGTGTATTCTGGAGAACCTTGCCACCTTTTTGTTCTCAGACATCTCGGGTTATAAATAGGAGATAATGGAATGCAACGTCCTGCAGAAATTGTGAATAATGAGATGGATGATGTACAAGAGCAAGTGGAGGTCACAGAGATAAACTGTAATAATGCCTGGATTTATTGGGGGTGGGGAAGGGAAATGAGTTGGAAATGACTTTGGCTGGCTTCTTGTTTCAAATGGTAGCAAAACAAGAGATATAAATCCTGAAAAGCAAAAGTTCAATTCAAGGCACCGGTGCAAATCGAGAGTAATTCCATTAAAGGTAATGGAATTACGTCAGGGCAGGACCGGAGGTAAGTCCAGACCCAATTACATCTTGGTCCTAAAATGAGATTTCGATATTGTTTGCCAGCATTTGTAGTGCAGTGAGAGCCCAAATGAGAGCATCACTTTGCTGTGCTGGGTGAACCCTCATTGACAAGGCACAAAGAACAGGAGGAAAGAAGCAGGAATTAGTTCTGAGTACGACAGAAAGGGGAACTGAAGCAGGAAAGAGGCCAAAATGTTAAAACAGAAGTAACCTGGCTCATTAATGAGGTTTTTTAAAAGTAGTGCTGTAAAAGGAAAAACAAGTGCTGTGCTCTCTGTGGGAACACTGTGCACCTGGCCAGGGCTTTCAGTATGGAGGAAAGCCTGTCCTTGGAGGCAGTTATGGAAAAAAAACCCCAAAACCCCCAAACAAAACAAAACCAAAAAAGCAAAACAAAACAAATGAAAAACCCAACAACAAACAAACAGGCAAACAAACAAACAAAAAACTCCCCAAAACCACGAAACCAAAAAACCTAAAACGAACAAAAAATATGCAAATAAAATTTTGAAAGTTTGTTGAAAGGGGCAGCTGATGAGAGACAGTTGGATATTTGGCTGGAAAGGAGCAGTCTTGGGTGACCTCAGTTTTTTGATCTTTGCAGGAAAAAAAATCAACAGAAAATGCAGGGTAGGAAAACATCTCCTTTTTAAGGTTATTTCCTCAAGCTTTTAAAAAATATTTTTTGTTCCTTCAGTCAACATCTGAACAAATATCAGGTAGTGCAGTCACAATGTTAAATTTCATCTTATCAGGCAGGTAAGGAATAGTTATTTTCTTCAGCAACAAAAAAATTGATTTTGCTTAAATAAGGAACACAGAAACAGCCAGCATACATGAAATAGGTTTTGTTATGATTAGTGCTTTCTCCTGAACACTCAGGTTTTTTATTATTATTGCTTAATTCTCTGTGGCTTCAGAGAAGCTCTAAGCTGCTCTGCATTTTTAACAATTAACTGAAATACCTTGAATTTCCCCCAACCATCCCATCTGCAAACAGATTTTCTCAAGAGACAACAGCTGTTACTGAACTGTTGGGCTCTTCTAACAAGGAACATTGTCTAAACTCTGCTAAACCTTTTATGATCTGCAATTTACTGTCCTGGATATTGGGAAATAGTAAAGGAGTGTTAAAAATCAACTCTCCAGGGAGGAAGAGCAGAAGGGAAGAGGGATATTTTGGCAGTATTTTCTCTCTATTAAGAAAAAGTTCCCTGATCAGGTTCACTGCCACACATCCAGACATTTGGCAATTTGAATTTCTAACATTGTTTGAAAGCTGCTGCCGTGGATTGCTGGGTTTATTTTCTGTTCTCAGTGAGACAGCACCAAAGACCTTTCTTTGTAGTTATCTCTCACATCTTCCAGCCTCCAAAATAATAATAATAAAGCACACTTCTGGAGTGGCATTGAATTAATACATTTATGCAAGAGATTGATGTGGAGTAATCAAAGGAATGCAGCTGATCCAGCAAGTTCCATCGTGGAAGTTTTAGGGCAGATAAGATCCTGCACTGATAGAGATTTTTTATCTTCTGTAAGAGATAGTGAGAGAGTGTGGCACAAAATTATCTCTCACCAAGGGTGTGAAATCTGCCGAAATTTTGCTGAGCTGAAGTTGTGACTGCCTGTGACAGGGACAGGCAGGGCTGGGAATGGCTGCAGCTGTGTCAGGAGCACTGTGGGCACTGTGACCTGATGGAATTGCTGAGAGAACCCCCAAATACCCAGCTAAATGTTGGTCTAACAGGGTGGGATGTATGGGCAGAACATTTCTCTTTGGCAAGGCAGCTAAAAATACCTCTTAGTTGTTCCACCCGGTGATGATTTAATTTCTTTTAATTTTTTGTCACTAATGAGGGAAAGCAGAAAATCAGGAAGCAGTGATTTTTGATTATTTTTTAAATTTTTAATTTTATTTTATTTAAATTGCCTGGTTGCTTCAGGGCTTTCCAAACATTTTGATAAACTCTTGGGGTTTTTTGATCAGAGATAATCCTCACTTATCTTGGAATGAAGTGGTGAAGGGAAAAGGGTGATAAATTCTGGGGAAAAGCATCAATCCAGTAATCTGAGCAGAGCTCAACACATCACAAAATCGTCTTGGTTGGGATGGTTTTCTGGATGTCATCTGGACCAACAACAAGGCCAAATCAGATCAGGCTTCTGGCAGCCCCAAGTGACAGCAGATCTCAATTAAGGAAAATGGTGGGATTCGTTCATGTCTTAGCACCTCTGCTGACTTCATGCCTCCAGCTTGCTTATCTTTGAAATTTTGGGATAAGGGGAGGGGATCCAGGTGAGTGCTCCAGCCAGAAGACAGTGCACAACTTGTGGGTGGACAGCAGAACTGATTAGTGGCATTCTCTGTGCAGGAATCATCAGCCTGGAGAGCAAAAGAGCTTTGAGGAAAGGAAATCTGCCTGTCTCCATGGAGCTGGTGTTTTTAAACCCATGGGAGGAACAGACACTAAATTCCTACAGACTTTTAGGCAACCAGAGAGCCACAGTCTGTGTTTTGGTACCTCCAGGGTGGCTCAGTCCTGGATAAGAAGTGGTTGGATGTCATGGGCATCAGGAGTTATGAGTCTGGATCTCACCCAGTGGTTGTGTTTTCTTCAGCTGGGAGAAGTCCTGAAACAAACAAACAAAAAGAAACCCCAAAACAACAACAACAAAAAACAAACAAACAAAAAACCAAAACCAACAAACCAAGAACTGCCTTGGGATTTGGGATATCTGTTGCTGACTGATTCCTCTCAATTGAAGAATTGACACTGGGTAGTAACAAATCCCTTTCCAGCCACTCTGCCCCCAGCCTGGAGCACTGCAGGGGTTGTTGTGACACAAGGGCAGGACTTTACATGTAATGAGTTATCCCCAACTTTTAATTTCAATGGTTTTATTCAGAAAGCTATGGGATTGTTGACTCAAATCACTCAAAAGCAGCCCAGAAGTTTGGAGTTGACCTGTGCCTCCTCTTGCTACCTCAGCACACACCAACTGAGAGATTTTAGTGAGCTGACAAGGAGGGGAACATCTCTTTCTGCTCTATAATAGCTGAGCCATCACCATTTATCCAAGATTTCATGTGTCTGAAATTCTCCAGATTTTCACTGTACTCCAGAAGTCCATTTTCAGGTGAACAAACTCTGCTGTTCAATCAGGAAGGAAAAGGAAAAAATTATATTTAGGATTACTCCCTTTAGCTTCTCGCTATTTCAGCCTGACCCTGTTTTGATGTAAAATCCTTTTATTTGAAAAGGAAAGGTCAGTCACATGCTTCAGTAGCATCTCTCCTGTGGTGCTTTGGTCCTTTAATGGATATTGCTGCTGAATTCATTTAGGGAACTTGTCAGCTGGATCCATGTGCTCAACTTTTTGGCAGCTGTTGCATAAACTTAGCACACTTAACCATTTTGTATGAAAGCCTGTTTTTCAGCACTAGGCCTGCATGGAAACACATTTTGGGCTGCTCCATCTGCTTTTATGGTGCACTGAGTGTGACTCTCTCTGTTTTCTTCTCTTTTGGGGTCCCTACCTGAACAAATGCAATGTGATTTTCACCACATGATTTTAAATGTGTAATTTCCTACCCTGGTTCATTTACAGTGGCTCGTGTTGAAGGCAACAGAGAATCAGTCTCTGGAATTTTTTTATTCTGCACATGAGCCTCGATTCAGGGAGAGGAGAAACATTATTGATCTTTCATCAGGTAATTTTCTTTCAAGCACCTGCATTGGACTCTTAACAGTGGTTCTTAAGCTGAATCCATTTTCCCCCAAGAGAACAAATTTGCTATCAGCAGCAGAGGTTTCTGATAACGGGGCTCACAGTTTTCACATCTGAATGGATTGGAAGACTTGGATATTTCCCTTGGCCCTTCCTGTAAACAGAGAGTTCCTGTATCTGAGTTCATTAAATGCTTCATCCATCGCCTGCTGCCAGCAGAAAGAGAGCCTCGCCTTACCTGAAACAAACCTCAGAGCCTGGTGATTTGTAATGGACTTCCTCAGGTCTTTTATCCTGTTTGTTTATCCTTTTATTATCTATTTCTACCCTTTTCTTACCAGGGCAGGATCTCTTTGAAGTTTAATTTTTTGGACGACCAGTGGTGCATTTTAATTGTTGTGGAGGCACGAGTCCTCCTGGCCACAGCCTGAGGGGTTTTTTGTCATGGACCAGGGCTGGTGATTTGCACAACTCCTGTAATAGCAGTGCCTTTTGGGTGCTGGTGCAAAATTTATTGCCCCACAAAATGGGGTCTTCATTCACATGGCCGCTCTAGCGGGTGTTTTATGGGCCAATAAAGTGTCTTGTGTTTTTGTAATCTAAGTGCTCGTCTGCTTTATGGCCTGATGTCACTTGCAGGGTGGTGGGGAAGAGTGACTTCTGGCACGCTGGAAATTATGCATTATTGTCACCTGGGAGCCTGAAGGATCTTTAGAGCGATGAAATGTGGGGATGATGAGCAGAGGCGTCTCACCAGTGGCATTTCTTTTAAGATTTTTGCCTGTTTTGGAAACGTAATCATTCCTGAAAAGAGACAGATACATCTATCTGCCTGCTAAATTAAAGTGTTGCTCAAAAAGCAGTGCCAGGCAGAGGGAAATGTAAGGTGAATGGGAAGGACAGTGGAGGAGAAAGAAAAGTATTTAGAGATTTAGACTCTATATTTTGAGTGCACTGCACTCTGTGTGGGATAAATATATTAATTTGCCTTGTACTTCACAGCTTGCCCTTATGTTCAGAAAGTTGCAGAGATGTCAGATTTAAAGAGGCATATGAAGTATAAGGGATAGAGCAATAGGTGGCAAGTAGGCTGCTGAGATCCATTTCTCTTCCCAGCACAGTTCCTTCCAGTCATCTCTGTGCTTTTGAGAACAAAGAGCAATATTGAAAACAAATAAAACCACACAAAAAAAAAGAAAAAAAAATCCTGCTCTCAAGCAAACATATTTTAAAGCTGATTCCTGCCTTATATTATGTTCACATTTTTCTGTTCTCCTGTCTTCTGCTCAAAAAAAAAAAAAAATCAGAAAAATAGATCTTGGCACAAGTGCCTCAAGGGAATGTGTTCAGAAAGCGCCAGCACTGTTACCAACATCGACTTTTACGCTTGACTTTGTACTTTAAAATGTCTCTTTCCTCCAGCTGACCTCCCTCTCTGCATAGCACTGCACTCCAAAACCCCTCCCAGCAGAGGAGGAGGTAGAAGAGAGAGAAAAATAAAGTTATGGAGTACTTGGTGTTTGGTCTTGCTGTGAAGTTGGGGGAGCTGCTCAGGAAGCTACAATAGACTCGGTGTGAGCAGAAATGGTGAGAGCAGAGAGCCCCAACCCACAGGACATGGAGCAGTGAAAGTTGTTCTCATCAGCAGTGGGAGTGATCACCTTCAGAAGGAGTCATGGGAGTAATTTTTTTGTCTGTCTGAAGCAGCAGCACTTTGCAGCTTCTCATTCTGGTCCAAATATTTTTGCACCAGGCAAGCTGAGAGCTACAGGTCTGGCTCAGGACATGATGGTGGGTATAAATGTGGGATGAATTTTAGGTGGGTGAGGAAGTGATTTGGACATCCCCTATCAGGGAGAATGTGATCAGAGGACAGGACTGAGAAGTCCTGGTACCTTTCCTCAGTTGCTGGAGCTGGACAGGTGAGGGGTGGGAGTGGCCATGATTTATAAATGTAATGGGGCAGGAGGTCCTGTCCTGGCTCGGGTGATGTGGCTGGGGAAATGTTTTGGGAATGCAGAATCCCAGAATGGGTCAGGCTGGAAGTGACCACAGTGGGGTCATCTGGTCCCACCTCCCTCCTCAAGCAGGTCAATCCCAGAGCACAAGCACAGGATTGTGTCCAGATTCTGGAATGTGTCCAGGGAGGGAGACTCCACAGCCTCTCTGGATGATCTATTCCAGTGATCAGAAAGAAGTTGTGCCTCATGTCCAGGTGGAACTTCCTGGGCATCAATTCCTGCCCGTTCCTCTTGTCCCATTGCTGGGCACACCAAGCAGAGCCTGGGCCCTGCTCAGAGCCCTCCCTGCAGACAGGGACAGACACAGATGAGGTCCCCTCTCAGTCATATCTTCTTGAGGATAAACAGCCCCAGATCCTTCAACATTTTCTTATCAGAGATGCTCCAGTCCCCAAACCATCCTCATCACCCTTCATGGGCCCCATTCCAGGAGCTCCATGTCTCTCCTGTACTGAGGAGCCCAAAACTGGACACAGCACTCCACGTGTACCTCACCTCCTCACCAGGACTGAGATTTACACAGGAATTTGGAATTGGGTATCAGAGCTTAGGGAGATTGATGTTAAAAAAATTATGGTAGCAAACTCTTGGTGCAAAACTGTTTGGATTTTTTTGTTTTTTTGTTTGTTTTTTTCTTGAGAATTAGATAACCTGTGGATGGTGTTAGGTTTTGGTGAAGTTCATATTGTTGGGGATGTGGAAATGGTATGAAGGGAAAATTTAGTTCTTTCTCTGTAGGGTATGTGGAAGAGAGGGTTGGGACCTGGGAGGTGAAATATGGGACATAAATAAATCATAATGAGACTGTGTTTTTGGGGGAGAGAAAATGTGTAATGAGAGGTCCAAAAGATGTTTTTTTCTGTTTAGAAGGATATGGACTCTGTGGACTGAATCATTTTTGAGGCAGGGCTTGTTTGCATTTAAATCCTAGGTGAATAAACCCAAAATCATGTTGGGTTTGGAGTTTCCAGATGGAAAAGAAAGACATGCCAGGAGAAACCCAACCTGTGGGATCCATAAACATCTGTCTTGAAAGCCAAAAGCTATGCCATTGCCTCTGCTAGTGATAGTACCAAAGCAAATCAAATAGAGCAGGAGCTGGCTAAATATTGGATTTCTTTGCATGCTGCTTCACTGTTAGTGGAGTTTGCATTATCTCCAACACCTGTTGTAAATACCAATTCATTTGCATTGCATAGACAACCTAAATAATTGATATTTACAGTGCAATATTTATTAACATCAGCGTGGAGGTTTATGAAGTAATTTTATAATGACTAAAAAATTAATTTCTAACAAACCTGGTGTCCCCAGTGCTGTCATTTTGAAACATTGTCTTCATATTCTCCATCAAGAAAGCCAGTGTGAATCAAACCTTCCTCCAGTTTGGTCCATGAACTTCATGGCGACATTTCCTTCATTTATAATCTGGGATAAAATTGGGGATCAGGGTAAGAAATGAGTTTTCTTTGCTGAGCTTCTTCCTCCTGAACCCCACAGCAGCTGATTCCTGCCAGGGCTGTGCACGAAGCCAACGTGTCTGAGCACTGCTGCAGGGCTCTGGATGTTTGTCTGCTGGTTCCTGAAGCTGACTTTCTTGGAGATGATAAACCACCTGGCTTTGCTCTCTGGACTGCAAAAGAATTGCTTGGTCATTGCCTTTCTCTTTAGATTTCCTGCTAGTCCAAGGGTGGACATTTTTCACGGCTGTATGAGACAGCCTGTTTGCTCCACACTGACAATTCCAGGGGCACAATTGCTGCTAATGCCTTTTCCTTCTCACTTAAATCCTGATGGAGGAACCGGGTTTAGGCACATCACTTAATTTAAGCATACACACAGGAGCATTTGTGCTTTAATGCCCCTAACTAGAAATACACAAATAACCACAGCCAGCTGAAAAGTGTCTTCAGCTGTTTGTTTGCCTTTGATTTCTTGCTCACTTCACAAAATAACAAAACTCATTGCAGTCGTTTGAGTGAAATGGATTCATTTTTCAATTAAAATTGCCTGAGTTTATGCAATGTTGGGTTTTTTGGTGTTTGGTTTTGTGGGTTTTTTTTAATGAAACATGTATTTTCTGGGATGAAAATGCCTACATCTCAGAAATTGATGTGATTTGCTCCCTTTTTGCAGATGTTTGCTCTGCATGCACTAGACACGGAAAAAAATTGGTAGCAAGAAAACACATGAACCAGCAAAAGCAACTTTTAAAATCAAAATAAAGCCTAAAAAAATCTACATCTCTCTTCACCAAAACTTTTCATCCTCCAAGTACTGGCTCTTCTATTAATGATGGTTCCATTGTAATTTCTCAAGGAGAGCTGAAGCAATCGATCATTCATTCACATGACTAAAGTACCCTTCATCTTTGCTTTTCACAGAGCCCTATCGAGTATTGAATGCATGTTAAACGCTAAAACCAAGAGAAGGAGTGTGGGAAAGTATAATAGCCTGCATTAATCCACAGTGCCATTTATTTCCTGTCCATTTGTCCCTGTCTTTCCTGCATATGTGTGTGTGTGCAGGGCACTTTTTGGCACATTTGTGCAGCCTCAAAGCAATATTTGGGACTCTATTCTGAAACACACAAGCTGATCTCTACAGGAGCATAAATTATGAGGAAACTTGTTTAAGCAGATGCATCAGTCATCATTTCTATCTTTGGGAAGTCCTTGGAATTTGTTATATTTTGGATTTGGGGTCTGTATCTTCCAGCTCGTGTTCTGCAACTGGCACGTTGTTAAGAGGGAGTTTGCATTTGTTGGAGTCCACACTCAAACAGATTTGAGGATGAAACAAAGACAACATCCACATCTCTGCCATTCCAGGGAAGGGGGACTTTTTCATCATAGAGTCATCAAATGGTTTGGGTTGGAAGGGGCCTTAAAGACCACACAGCTCCAACTCCCCTGCTGTGGGCAAGGACAGCTTCCACCCATTTCTAAAACTCTTGTCACAGTATTTGTATTTTGTCTCCGTATTTCTGGACTACAAGCAGGACTCAGAAAGTCTTTAGTTGTCCCCATCTCTCCCTGTAAGTTGACTCAACTCCTTCTAGAGAGCCCTAAAAACAGTGATCCTGAGCTTTCCTTGCGCAGAAGCGAAATCATCAAGACGTGGGATGGCTTGACTTGGAAGCCACCATAAAGATCATTGAGTCCCAATCCTGAAAAAACCTGGAAAGACAGCTCCAATCCCAGCTTCAGCAAGGAACTGGAAGCAGCAAATCAGTGGAAGGAAGGCGTGATAAGAGCTCTGTGGATGCTGTGTGCGCTCACTCCCAATAGCCGCTTTCTGTCTCTGCCGCGGGGAATTGCTGCGGGAGCTCATCCCGGTGACCTCTCCTGGCAGATGCTGAGCTGAGCTCCCCTCGTTTAATTCAGAAATGTGAAAGGCACCACAGAATTAGAAAGCACGGGGCAAAGCAATCAGAGCGGGCACAGTTTTGGTGCCGTTTATCTCGGGGAGCTAAAAGGATTATCGGGGCAATTCTGAAAACTCGGGTGAATATTTAGAGCTCGCAGAGGGCAGCTGAGGTCCTTGGGCTGGGAAGGGAGGGATCTGTTTGGGGTTTTTTTTTGCATAAATCTGGTGCACAAGGATGGTTTACCTCAGCACAAGTGAAGTTGCAAGAATAGAAAAAAAAAAAAAAAAGCAGTTTATCAGTACCTGGAGGGGGAGAAAAGTATAATTATCATGATCAGTAGGCACCAGGGTTCATCAAACCGAAATTATGGCAAATTAAATTAATTTCTGCCTCTCATAAGCTAAGAGGCTTACTGCATAATGAGGGAGAGGGAGGTGTAATATTCCTCAAATGCTACCAGGGCGGTTGCAAGGGATTCAAGGGGCTCTCCCATTAGGAAATAAAGTGAAACTTTTAAAATTAAAACTTACTTGGGAATAGTATGGGTGGGAGAAAGAAAAACAACGTGAGAGGTGACTAATGGCAGTGACATTGTCGAGCTGCATCCCGTGGGGTCCTGTTTTGAGAGCTGTCAGCAATGACTTGACAGATGGAGTCTGAGGCAGTGCTGAACTAATCTGTGGGTGATGCAGGGTTAAGGGGGGGGGTCTCATAAACTCTTCTGCAGATAATTTCGTTGAAAAACACAAATCTGAATTGCTGGTAGTGGTTGGTGGGTCACTAGCTGCCTGCAGCTGGTCAAATCCTGAGGGGAGCAAGCATTTCCCTTATTTCAGTAATAACTGCTTCTTTATTTATGATTATTTAATTTTAAGAAGCCATGATAAAAATGGCATTTAAAAATAGGTATTGAAAAAGCCATGAAAAAATTTGCCAAGGTTTGCACTTCTGTGATGAAATTTGTGAGGGCTGCTGACAGAAATTCCTGCTTTTTAATGCAGAACCATTGAACAACAGAGCTGCAAGCCGTGTTCCTCTCTGGAGATGGTATTTCACCCGTGTCAGGTGGGTTTGAAATACCTCCTCTTCTTTTCCCACACAGCCACAGACCATCCCCTAAGCTCCTGTAGGAAAAATACTACCATGTCTCCTAATACTTTCAAGTGACAGGCAAATTGGAAATCCATGATGCTTTTATTTTAGAATATTGTGTGGCTTGAAACCTGGAAGTAGCAGTCCGTATTTCTCCTGGCTTTTACTCATCTGGATGATTTACACCTATGCAAAGGGGTTTGCTGACAGATCAGAATTAGAGCTCTTATTTTGCTCTGTTGTAAACTATTCTTCAACATGCACAATTAGGTCTTGAAGAAGAAAAAGTGGAGGGAAAAAACGGCTGAGCAAGTCAGTTTGGAGCCAGAATAAGTAGATTTAACTGTTCATCCTTTGATGACTGTAACAACACAGTAAATATACTTTAGGGCTTGGTGAAAATTAGTGCAACAACTCAGGCCAGGTTAGATGGGGCCCTGAGGAGCCTGATCTAGTGGGTGGCTTCCCTGCCCATGGCACCGGGTTTGATCTTAAAGGTTTCTTTCAACCCAAACCATCCTGTGAGACTGTGATTCTAAAAAATAACCTTCCTTTCCTAGTTCATCTTCCTGCTTTGTTTACATTGGTAATAAATGTGTAGAGGTGAGAGGTGCCCCCTGAATTCATCGTGCAGGAACAGAGCCAGTAGTCCTTGGTAGGAAAGATGTGTGCTAATAATGCCTTTACAAACAATTCCACGGGTGAGAGGATGGGTGTTAATGTCTTTGAAATGGGAATTGGTGTCTCTATTAACTGCAAGGATTTTTACAGAACCAGGCCAGTTTGAAATCCTGAAATGAGTGTGTCTGCACAAGCCTGAGTTTCTGAACTTTGGGATAAAATGCCAGGTTCAAGGGGGATATGTGGCAGGAGGTTTGGGAATGCTGCACCCTCCTGGTACCTTGGGCAATGGGGAAAGGAAGAGGGCAATGTGAGGCTGGGAGTTTGGGATAAAAGGAGGCTGAAAACCTCGAGGGTGTGTGTCCCGGGGGAATTTCTCCCTTCATTAGAATAAACTTGCAGGACTCCTCTGCCTCCTTTTCACAGGGTGATTTTCTGTAAATCCTGGAGAATGAGGTTCAGGGCTTTCTGTGATTCTGTAAAGTGCAGTGCTCTAAGGCAGGGAAAGTTTCCATCCCACAGATGAGGGTTTCAGCTTCCTGATGATGGGAAGGGGAGAGGCAGACGCTGATCCCACTGGTGATCAGTGACAGCACCCGAGGGAATGGCTGGAGCTGTGTCAGGGGAGGCTTAGGTTGGATATTAGGAAAAGGTTCTTCCCCAAAAAGGTCCTGGAGCACTGGAACAGGCTGCCCAAGGAATGGTCATGGCCCCAAGCCTGCCAGAGCTCAAGGAGCATTTGAACGATCCTCTCAGGATCAGAGTGGGATTGTTGGGATTGTCCTGTGCAGGGGCAGGTGTTGGGCTTGGAGGATCCTCATGGGTCCATCCCAACTCAGGACATTCTCTGATTCTCTGGTTCTGCTGTAGGATCATCCTGGTTGTGTAGGATACACTGCAAGGCTGGGTCACCACTCAGGTGTGGATTCTCTGCATCATTTTGGAGGTGCTGTTGAAGGCTGGAGTGGGAGCTTCAGACAAAGTTTATTAGAGAAGCTCCCATTGAGTCTTGAGGTGCAGAGAGGACCCCTTTTACTTCCTGAACTCCTCATGGAGGAGCCTGGAGGCAGCTGGACCCAGGCTTGTCCCTGGACTTTGTCACCAGCCTAAGTTTTACAGCTTTGTCCCTCAGATTTTATTGATGGCCAAACAGATACATGTCAATGAAAATGGATTATTTATGATGATGAATGATTAGACAAAAGGAACTCAATCAGAATTATTGACTGTGCAGCATGAAAGCTAAAACTCCTATGATAGTATCAGATAGGATAGTGCACTGTATCAGAGCAATATTAAAGAAATTAGGTTAAAGCTACCAAAATAATCAATTGTTAGAGATTGTAACTTGCTCAGGTCAATGACTGAGGGCAAATCTTTTTCATTCAGCCTTGAGGGATGTCCTTGGGGCACATCCTTTACCCAAAGGAGGAATCTCCACACACACTCCAAGGAGGAATATGTTAGAAGAGCCTGCCCTATGGAAAGTGGGTTTTTATAGCTTACAGGGGCTGGCTGCCAGTCTGTGCCTCCAGGTCAGCTGAGCAGCTCATCTGCCAAATCCCTGCCTCACTGTCAGGGTGAGGTTTGAGGCTGGTGTGGCAGATGGGTTTTAATGCAGTTCGACACCAAAACCCAGTGCATGGTGCCCCTCTCAGCCCACCACTGATAGCTTGAAAAACAGGGCATTGTTTGAGGTTTTTGAGCACATTCCAGGGAAGAACTTCATGCTACAGGTGCCCCCTTCCACAGACCACAAAGAATCTCCATTGGATTTTCTCTGTAGTTAAACAACTTTATCAGGTGGAGAAAAGGGAATAGGATCCTTGGATCCATTGCTGTCCCTGTGAGTAATGCATGAAGTTTTATCTACATATATTTGTGGGGTTTTTTATGGCCTATCAGTTCTCACAGCCACCAGTCCTTCACAGAATCCATCTGTAAGACAGGAAAGAGATGTCCTGTGGTGCCAATCTCCCTCTGCATATTTGATGCTCCTTTATGCATTTCTGTCTCCAGCAGCAATGGAATAAATGCAAATGCAGCTGCTCAACCTGCTTCTGCTTAAGCCACAGATCCTGCAGCTCAGTGCTCTGCTTAAAGTACTCTGGATTTTACCTCTTTTTGAATAAGAAAACTGCAGTAAATATTACAGCAGCTGTGAAAAAGGCAAGTTCTGAGTTATGCTGAGCTATCTGGCTTAACTCTTGCCAATCCTTACTTGACCACTCATAAGTGCAAAAAACGACTCCTTTGCTCTGCAGTTGCCCTGTGCTAAAGGGGATTCTGAACGATGTTCAAACCACTACAGCAAAGATATCTTTCATCTGCACCCAAAAAACTCATTATTGCTCTTCCATTAGGGATCAGATGAGAATAAAACAAGCTATGTCTTGTTTTACGAGCGGAAATGGCATTTCCTGCTGGAGCTGGAAAACAAAGCTCTTTGGGATTATTTTAAGTATCAGCAGGCATGATGAGGCAGAGAGAACTCCTTCCCTTGTTGGTGTTTGCTGTTGCACTTGGGGCCTGATTATTTTCCCTCTGACTTGGTCATTCATCAAGTGTCTCAGGGAAGCAGCAGAGGCAGAAGTTCAGCTCCTTCCCGGTGTCCCTGCGGGTGAGGGGAGCAGCCCCTGCCGCATCCGCCTCTCTGCAGAGCTCCTCTTAAAGCTGGATAAATAAATTAGAGAGGTGATCGTTCAAAGAACAAACAGAGAGCAGCTGGGGGGATCACGGATTCGCTGGACCGTGCTTCTCCAGCAGAGCAAGCAGCAGCCATGGGGAACTCGTAGGCAGCACTTTGGCATCTCCTGGATTATTTAGGGCATTGTCTTTGCGGTGTTTGTGCATGCAGAAATGCTCAGCAAGGGATGTTACTCCTCCTAAGAGATTCCCTCTCTGGTTTTTTACCTTTCCAGGGTTTGTTTTCAGAGCAGAGCTGTAGACAGGTGAATCTTTTGCTACATTTTGTATTTTGGGTACTTGGCAGCTCCACAGATGGAGTATTAACTTACTGTTGTGTGGAGAACTCTTTTGAGAAGGAAATTTTGTTCATCAGAGGCACCCCTTTAATTAACTTCCACGCTTCCATGGGGAGTGGAATATAAAGACATAATAATACTAATGACACTGTTAATGCTAATAATGAAAACAACAACAAAAACAGCAACAGCAACAACGTATCTTTAAACCATTACAAATTTAAAAAAAATACTGCAGGAAGCAGTGTTTTGAGAGGGCTTTTTTAAAAAAAATTAAGATCTTAATAGCATTTAATGTAAATTAAATATAATCATTGTCTAATTTCTGAGTGCATCTCTGAGACTGAAGTGTAATAAGTTAATTGTGCTGACAGCATAGTGGGAAGTGCCAAAATCAAGCACCAGCATGTTGGTTAAAGTGCATTTTGAATTAAGACGTAGAAGGCAGAACTTTTATTTTTTTGTACTCCTGCTCCCAGTTATTTTGCAGCAAAGTTCGTGCCCAGCACGAATTTATTACATAAGATATCTAACACAAAATTTACATTACAATGCAAATGAAGAAGGCTTTATTTAACTTTAGAGACTGGGAAGGATTAGATGCAAGAGCCTAACAAGCCATTTTACTTTGGGGATGGGGAATTACTGGTATGCAAATCCTTGAGTTGTTCTGTGGGCAGATGATTTAATGAGGTCTGCGAAATGGATGTCAACTCCAGCATCTTGCTTTCTGTTAAGAGGAATTAGGTATGAAAATTTGAGATTTGAATCTGCTGCTTATAGAATTCATGCATTTGGTGGCAAGATATACTTGATTAAGAGATTGGGGATCAGGCTGACTGTGCACTCCTCAGTGTTAGCGATGTGACAGGATTCAATTCCCAGCTCCCTCTCTTGCAGCGGCAGTGTGGAATACCTGTCTGTGATAGATATGACCTCTTCCATCTCAAATTAAAACTGATGGAATTGCTCAGCTGGTGTGGTGAGTCCTGGGATCATCAGTAAGTGAAGTGCGTTCTGATGAATGAACACAGAAATTGTATCTCAATTTAAATAAACAGAGGTAATAACTCATTATTGGATCTGGGTTTGCCTTCATATGGGATTAGATCTCCTTCTTGCATGGTGCCAAAGGAGTCCATGCCTTCTGTGTGAGTGTTCAACCCTTGACACACATCTGAATTCCTGTTCTGCAGCTAAGAGATTTTGTCTTCATGGTGTACTAAGCTTTCACTTGTAAGTACCTTGTATAAACTCAGGTGAAATTTTATTTACTGGGAGGGTGCTGAGGCTCTGGCACAGGTTGCCCAGAGAAGCTGTGGCTGCCCCGCCCTGGAAGTGTCCAAGGCCAGGTTGGATGGGGCTTGGAGCAATTTGGTCCACTGAAAAGTGTCCCTGTCCATGGCAGGGTGTTGGAACTGGATGATCTTGGAGGTCCTTTCCATCCCAGGCCATCCTATGATTCCATGATCCTGGACAGCTTTCCCAACTGAGCTGTTTGCACAAAAAACCACTGAAGTGGGGAAAAAACCTGCCAAACTTTGGATTAAAAACTCAAAAAGAGAGGTCTGGATGTATTTTTTGTAGTTAAGGTTGTGTTTGGTAAAAGCTGTTTGGGGACTGGCCT
>VWYP01019134.1:18293-45389 GCA_013400435.1 Pycnonotus jocosus
AAAAAAAGGCACTGACAAATGGGCCTTTTTGATACAACTGTGGCTCATGCTCATATATGTCCTCTAAGGGAGAAAAAGCATCATTTTCTCCAGGTCTTTTCCAAGTATTTTTTGAGTGTTTGACCAAACTTCACAGAAAACTACTTCTTTTTGACTAAAAGGATATGAAGTGCTCTCTGGAGAAGCTTAGAAGCTGAGAGTGCTCTGGTGACCTTAGAAAGCTTGAGAATACTGGACTGAAGTAATAAATATCTTTGGGAAGTATTTATTTCTCTTCCCCTTCATCTGTATGGTCCCATAGAGGAAGGTCAGCAACCTGTGCTTACAAAGAATAATGGTACTGGAATTTGGGGTGTAAAAGGGAGAGACACCCAGGACTGGAGGGGTGGCTGGTTTGGCTCCATTCCCACCTGTTTCAGGGCTGGTAAAGCACATCCTCAGTGCTTTCCTGGAGATACTGTGTCATTAAGGGGTAGATGATCAGGGTAAGTAAATTTGTCCTGCTAAATTTCAGATTTCTCTCTCGAGTACAATATTTTCCTGGGCAAGCCATCAGGCAACTCCTTTCGGTGTACAACCCTTCTTTAAAAATTTGCAACAGCAACCATCTGTGATGGCCTTGTTCCCCTGTTTTCACCTTATCACTTCCCTCTGGATGGTCCACAGGCTTTGTCTTTGTGCTGACAGCAGGAAGAATATTTTGGGCATCTCTTTCCCAGTTATTTCCTTCTGGCTTCCACTGCTGGTGAAGACTCAGAACTCCTGCAGTCCTCCTGTGCCTCTGTGTGCTGCTGCTGTTGTGTTGTCTCAATTGCTCTGCAGCTTGATAGATTTCTCCAAGTGTCTCATTATGCAATTAATTTCAATTGCAATTCCCATCATCTCTTCTCTTCTGCAGGCATGCCACCCAGCAGGAGACTAATAAAACCATCACGACCAGCACCAAAGCCATCAAGCAGCTGTCTGAGATTGTCAGAGGCTCATCCAGGGTATGTGTCAGTCAAGATGCTGTTGGGGGAGAATGATGGGTCCTGTGGAAGGAGGAATGATGGAAATGTGAAGTGGCAGTGGGTGCTTTAAAGCTGTTGGGCTCTGTGTCTTGCTATAACTTCCTTTCCCCTCAAACAAACGTAGTTTTCACTTATAAATCACCCAGGGGAAAACAGCTGCAGACACCAGATCTCCTCCCAAAACTGCCTCATGTGGAATTGGAAATCATGAACTCAGCAGCAAAGCCTTTGGCCAGTTCATAGCTATCTCAGGGTCTCAGTTTGGGTGAAAATATTGCAGAAATCATCTGGCTTCACATGAGTCAGGCATTGGTTAAAGACTCAGTTGTGGGTGCACGGGGTGCAGGTGAGTTTGGGAGTGTGTTAAGTGTCTGGAAAGGCCAAAGCAACAGAATATATCTGGGTATGACACTGATTCAGTGGTGTTGGCTATTGCAAAGGCAGCTTTGGGGACAGATAAATACAAGCTGTGATCAGATCAGAGCAGGATTTAAGATTAAAATTTACCCCACTCTGAATTCTGGTTTACTCCAGAGAATCCCATCTGTTTTGTGTGCAGACTGGGCTGTCATCTGTAGGTTCAACTCATGTGAGCATCAGTGTCACAGGGTATGGATGATCCCCCTCACATTGTCCCCAGTGCAAAGATTGGACAAACAGAAGGGTTTTGTCCTTTCAACAATGATTTTATACCCCAGATGTTACTGCTGGCTTTGGCCCATGATGAGCATCGTGGGCAAGAACACAAAAAAAATTGTGGGGACCAGATTCCAGCTAGTGTGAGGTTAAAGGAGAATTTTCACCCACATAACATTCAGCACCTGAAATGAAAATAAGGACAATTCTACTTGATTTCTGTTGCACTTCCAGCATCCATATGGTTTCTAAGTCAGGAGCTTTCCTGAGTTCATGTTTTATTCTCACTCACTCCTTGCCATTTTCCAAAATCCTGTATTACTTCAACTCTGTTCTCACTGCCCTTCCACCTAGAAATAAGACTGCTCTAAACATACAACTCATCTCTGACCAAGTGATTTTTACAGCCTGGATTTATGGCATTTGCCAACAGGCAGTTGAGATAAGGATTTAAAACCTGGATCACCGGAGGCTGCCTTGGTAACCTATGAGGGACCATGTGCAATTCATGTGCCTGCCTAAAAAAAAAATGAATGGGTGATGGTCTACTCCAGAGATGGGGAAGGAAGCCTGGAATGACTGTTTCCACATGTAAACGCCAAGATTAATACAAGAATAATTTTTAACATACTGCTTTGGCTAGAGATGGATGGCAAGGACTGTTTGTTTTGGTTTATTTTTTTTCATTTTGTTGCATAATTACATTTGAGCTTGATGAAACAGAAGATGCTGCCTTGGAGATATGGGAATGTGGGGTTTTTTTGGTTTTGGTTTTTTTTGGGTTTTTTTTGTTTGTTTGTTTGTTTGTTTTTGTGCTGATCTCCAGGCTCTATTTTGTGACATAAATTGGGTCCAAAGGGGAATCAGGCAAGGTCACATTAAACCCAATTACAGTGCCACACAAGAATGTCATTATTTGCCCTTGAAGCCCATGGGGACTCTCAGGAAAAGGGTTTTGCTGTCATGAGGAGAAAAATGCAAAGTTGAAGGGAAAATATTTAAGAGCTGAAGGAAACAGACACAGAAACAATTTCAGTAATATGAGGAATAAACTTGCTGCTCTTTATTACATTGTATAATAACTTTTTTCTGCTCACTGGTCAATTAATTTAACTTTTTTTTTTTAACTCTTCTTTTCTAACAGTGGAGTTTTAGTAATTAAACCTACAAATTTTGATAAAAGCCTGTAGCCCCTGTCCCTTACACAGAATAAATTGTCCTGGTGGATATTGGCTGCTGGTCAGCAAGTCCATCTTGGGAATCTGGGTAGCACTGGAAATTCTCCTCCCATTAAATTATTCACAGCATGAAAACCTTACAGAGCTTTATAGTTAGTCCTCACCAATCCATTTTTCTCTGGATTGCTTTGCATGCACACACAGGAAAAAAAAAAAAAAAGCTTTTTTTTCATGTTTCTTCTTTATTTTCCATCAGTAATTTGCTGCCAACGAGATGCAATATGGGACTTTCTCTGACTTCCCATAAATCTCCAAGTGTGGCTGGAGATATTGGAGTCAGGATGCCCAGCTGAGCAAATTGATGGTATTGCAGGAGCAAAGATGCTGCTCTAAGTGGATCAGTGTGCTACAAGGGAGGAGAATGATGGAAAATGGCTCTTTTTAGGGCTTCGTTCCAAACTAACCCCAAAGGATGTAAATTGAGAGGTGGATCTGGAATTCCATTTTTTTGGTAGGGTTTGTAGATATATTGATATATTTTGGCTGGAGCATAAGATCAGCTCTCCAGGGTGACAATCTTATCTTATTTTGATGTGGAACAAACATAAGGTTTATGGACTTTTATCTGTAGAATTGGAATAATGATACTTGCCCTGCTGTAAAAATCGGTTTAAACCTTTAGATGAGGAAATGGGATATTCTTCTGTGTGTAAAAATACTGCCATTAAAATTAAAAATGTTTATCCCACCTTTTAAAAAATCTACTTTTGTAATCCCAAGCAGTTTTCTGAAACAGCTGAAATGGCTGGAAAGTGAACATTTCTGCTCTGTAGATTCAATGTAGATTGAGTTTTGTTTTCCACTTGTTTTTTAAGGTGACACCCCACTTCCTTGCGGCATTTCCCTCTGTAATGTCTGGACATGTGAGCTCCTGCACATGGGAAATCTGAAATCCAGGGTGTAGAACAGTTCCAGGAGAACTGTTTGGATTTGGTCATTCCCTCTGAGAGCAGAGATGTGGAAGCATGTTGGATATTTACATCAGGCTGTGTTCTTCCTTCCAAGAACAGGTTTTCTTTTTAAAACATAGATTGAAATCTTGCTGGAACAAGCTCCAGACATAAAGGCAGTGACATTTGGGTTCATGTTTTAGAAAATATGAAAATAAGCTGGTTTCTGACAGTCAGACCAAGGAGAGGGGATGTTGTGGCTGATTGACTTCTCAAGTCCAGTAAATCTCCCAAATGAGTTGATCAACGCTATCATGATTTATCATCTGAAAAAAGAACTTTTTATAGAAAAATTCCTTCAGTTATTTTCTCCAATACTGTCTTGAATAGCCAAAGGTTTTGGGGTTTTTTTTTTTTTTTTGGGGGGGGGTTGTTTTTGTTTTTGTTTTTGTTTTTGTTTTAATTTAACTTGGCCTGAAAGACCAAAGCATCACATTTCCTAACATAAAATCCTATTGCATCCTGGCAGCCCCAGTGTGACTGATTCCTTTAGGATCCCATTTGTGCCCACCTTATTTATATGGTGTCTCCCACCAGGACAATTCCCCATGGCTGCAGACAGAGCCTTTTACTGGATTTATCTCTAACAGCCCTGCTAACCAGCCTTTTTTTTTCCCCTAATGCAGCAAGAACGGCTTCAGCTGGACAGGCTGAAGAACCAGCTGTCAGATGCCATCCAGAGATATGGAGCTGTGCAGAAAGTGAGTGTTTCTCTTGCTTCCACTCTCCCATCTGTGAGTCTGGGAATGTGTTAAGTGTCAGTGTAATTCCCAGGAGCCTGGAGCATCTCCACGGGGCTGCTAATGAATTGTTGCCTCCCTCTTTTCTTTCTTTGTCAGCCAAGCAATCATAGTGTCATAGAATTAAGGCAGGAAAAAAACTTCTAAGGTCATCAAATCCAGCCATCCACCCAACACCACCTGAACCATGTCCTTAAGGGCCATCTCCACACATTTACTGAACACTTGCAGGGATGGTGTCTCCACCACTACCCTGGGCAGCCTGTTCCTGTGCTTGACGAGCTTTCCTCTGCAGAAATGTTCCCAAATATCCAAACTAAACCTCCCCTGGGGCACCTTGAGGCCATTTCCTCTTGTCCTGTCCCTTTTTCCCTGGGAGAGGACATTGACCCTCACCTGGCTACACCCTCCTGTCAGGGAGTTGTGGAGAATGAGGTCTCCCTTGAGCCTTCTTTTCTCCAGGCTGAGGCCCATCAGCTCCCTCAGCTGCTCCTCACCAGACCTGAGCTCCAGCCCCTTCCCCAGCTCCATTCTCTCCTCTGCACGCATTCCAGCCCCTTGATGTCCTTCTTCTTGTGAGCAGCCCAAAACTGACCCCAGGATTTGAGGTGTGGCCTCCCCAGTGCTGAGTTCAGGGGGAAGTATTTCCCCTGGCTTAACCATGACATTATTTTGGGGTGCCTCCACTCTCAGGGAGGAGGTGATTGCACAGTTCACCTTTTCTCTCTGCAGAAAATGTGCAGGCAGCACTGATAATTCAACTATTACTCCATCTTCTGGCTCTGCTTTGCTGTTTGGCTGTGCCAGGAAGTTTCCAGGCACATCTTGTGGTTGGGATCTGTCACTGAGATCAAGCTGTTTAATAAAACAAACAAAGCCTGAACTCCAATTCCTTCATTTGCTTCTTGCTCACCCGCTTTACCCTGGGGAGGCTCTGCTGATGAGCAGATTTGCTTTGCTTTTAAACACTGTAGTAATGACTTAAATTTAGCATCCCCAAACTGCTTCCCTCCCTGGCAGTGCAAGTGAGGAGATAGATCTGGATTAATCAAAATACAACCTGGACAAACTCTGGAGGCTTTCTTATCTCACTTTAATGAGTCTGACGCATGCCTGCAACAATGGGACGGATATATTGTAATTATAGGGGTGTAATGAAATTTGGCTGGCAACATGCACTTAATAATGTGTCTCTATTAGAAACACTCTGGACTGATTGATTTCTCAGCACTTGCTGCCTGTGCCTTAAAAATGAAATAAATAAAGAGACGTAGGTAAAATTGCAGCTCAACAGCATGTCTGTGGTGTAATAGAATTTCATCATCTCTAGTGCTGCCTCATATTTTAAATTGTTAAACTGTCCTGATCAAGAAACTGAGTGTGGGGTCTTTAAATGAAATTATTTTATCTGTTAAATGAGAAGTTGGAATTATTTCAATAAAGAGCTCCACCCCCATACCCACACACACATCTTTTTTATGCTTTCTTTCCCACTAATGTTCATGAGCACAGTCCATCTGAACTGTATATCTAGGTTGGATTTCTTTTGTTTTAAAAACTGTCATCAATTCAGAAGTGCCAAAATTAACCACTGCAGCTTGTGAATGCCCGGCTGCGTCAGGAAAACAATCTGAGTGATAAATTGCTACTTATCCACGTCCTAGCTGTCATTCCTTAAATGCCTGTTTCAGTTTTGATAACCTTGACATTCTGGAAGCTTTGAAGACTTTTAATGCCTGCAAGACTGAACTTTTCAATGCTTTTATACTCCCTTGTTTTTTTTCTAAAGAGTAACAGCTTTCTCTATGTCCTTTTCTTTAGAAAGCAGAAGAAAATAGCTTCATATGACTCCTTCCCTAAATATTTGGACTGTGTTCTCAGCCATTTTCCCTCTGATTTATCTTTTTTCTTTTCCTTTTAACAGAAAATAGCAGAGAAATCCAAAGCTTTGCTTCCTACTGGGCAGAGAAGCACCAAACAGGTAAATTGACGTGTGTCTCTGTGTTTGGAAGTACAGTGCCAAAAAAGCTGTTTTCTAACCCAAATAATGATGGGATGAAATGATGCTGAAGAGTTTGGAGCTCCTCCACTGCCTGCATTGAAGCCAGTGGATGTTTTTGCAGTAGAGATGTGTGACGTCTTTGGGGGTGGAAGATAACAGGAATCGGGGAAAAAAGACTTATATAAGACCTGCTTAATTATTCTCTGCTTTTCTGTCCTCATGGGGCCGTTTTTCCATTCTTGATGGGAGTTTTGTCTGCTGTGAAATATCTCAAAAAGCAGTCCTACACCCCCTTTTCCTGGAAGCTGGGCTTGTAGGCGCAGTGAAATCACTTTCTAAGGACAATTTCATAGAAGAAATTAAGAAGAGATTTATCAAACCTGTCCCCAGTTTTAAGAGGGATTATATATTCTGCTTTCTTTGGCTACATTGCACTGTGGTTAACTATTATATACATATGCAAACTGAACCTTTTTTTTCTTTTTCAGCCCATATTAGGAAATTTTTCAATGAATAAACACCATATAGAATCAGAGTAGATATATTGATTCTGATTTATGTGCACATTTTCATATATACTCTCATTACTCCATATATGATGCACATATTCAGTTTCCAATGTACATGTATGTCAATATATATAAAATATAATTAGATGCACGTGTGCCAGTGAACATATGCAAATTATTAAGACTATAAAGATATCTTTGTGTAAGTGTATATGTATATATACAGAAAATTGTGTAATCTTTCATCAATAGTAATGCAAAATACTATTATAGATTAAATATCTGTATATGTGTATGTGTGTTTAACAAATATCCACAGATTTCCAAGAGAGTTTTGATACCAGGAGATCCTTTGGCTGAAGAAAGGGTCCAACAGAGATTAATTTGGCCTCTTGAATCCTACATGCTAAGAAACTTGTAGGCATTTGTAGCTGGTACTGTGCCACCAAAACCCAGAACTCTGTGTCTAATTTCAGTAATTATTTCTGATATTTTTGATACTTTTTTATCATTTAAGGGGAAGTCAGCAGGTTTTCTGCTTTCCTAATGACTTTTCCTAATGACTACCTTGTACCGCCTGGTTTTCCACAACTTCCTTAAAGTATATAAGAAATAGTTGTACTTTGTAACTTTGAATTGATGATTCTCTGTAAAAAAGAATGGAATGGTGCCATCATTAGAAGACCCCATCATTAGTGCAGATCAATGGACCAAAGCTTTAATATTAACTAAGTTTCAAGCAATTACAATTCTGCCTTAGACCTTGTTGCTTTAGGTGTCAGTGAAATGAAATTAAGGTACCAAAGGGCTGCTGAATTCCTTTATCCAGAGTTTCCACTGCCACCTTTGGAGAGATTGTGCACAGATGTTACTTTTCAGCTCGGTGTTTATAAAAATTAACAGCCTGTTTTTGTCCACCAGCTGGTGATCTGTGTTGAACAAGGGCATAAATAACAGATCCTTTAACTGTGGTCAAATCCACACACATCAAATATTTATTGGGTCATTTTGTGCAAATTAACCGTGATTTGTTTTCACGCCGTCTGTATTGCATCTCTTCTTGGGCTTTTAACCAATTTTGTCTGACTGCTGTTGAGGAAGTGGATTGCAGGGAAGGGAACAGCTCTGTTTTTGCCTGGATTACCACATGTCCATGGCCATGGCTGCTGCACAGGATGTGGGACACTGCTGGCCATTAACCAGTGTAAATAGAATGAAGAGCACTAATTACTGGGAATTGTTGGCACTGGGAGCAAGCCTGCACGAAACCAACTTTTTTGGTGTGTTGAAATTGCTTGGTGACTCCAAAAACAGCTTTCTTTAGAAGTAAGCAGAGTTTTAATGTGGGGAAAAAAATAGGATGTCAGACAAAAATATTCAGATCTTGAAGTCAGTAATGGTGGGGTTGGAGCAAAAGGAGGCTGGAGGAGGAATGGGACAGAGACAACCCCCTTTGCCTTAAAGCAGGTAGGAATCCAACCACTGGGAGATTGTAGCAGGATCAGTTTGGTGTGGGGCAGGCAGAACCAGCAGAAATTGGGTTAAACTGGATCAGCTCAGGTTGTTTCTCCTCGTAGCTGTCACTTGCAGGTGAAGTGGTTTTGGTGGACTACGAAGAAGGAGGTTGTGGCGTGCCCTGGGTGAGAGGCTTCTGACTCAGAAAAAGGCTCGATCACACCCAAGAGCAAATCATTTTCATGCAGTGACACTTCCTTGGGCTGGGGGACACACAAGCCTTCATGCAAGAAAAAGATGAAAATTAATTCATGTCTGCTTCAGCTTCCCTGTACGTTTGCATCTTCTCACTGTCTTCTCTTCCTCCCTCAAGCATAGAAAGGAGAAAAATTCAAGGTATAAAACCTGCTGAAGGCAATGCGGTGGTGTGGTTAGTTTTAACTTATTATTATTATTTTTCCAGCAGCAGATTGGCTGGGACATACAAATTTATGGTTCCCACAGGAACTGTAACCTGACCACTATGTGAATATATTAAGGCATTAAAGTTAACACCCTATAGAGTAATGCAAAATACTACATATGTTCAGGAGACCTGATTTATGGGCCTTGTGGAGCTGCACAGTGGCTTGGTGCAGATCCAGCCTTGATTCAAGCACTGCTTGCCTGCAGGGCTTTGTTTTCTTTTATTTATACTTTAATTTATTACAGCAAATTGTAAGAGGTCTGAAGAATACTCATTTTTCTGGATGCCTGTCCCTATACTTCTCTCCCACTGGTGAGTGGGAAAGGTGAGATGTTGGATAACACAAGCCTTAATAATTTCCCTTTAGGGAGTAATTGATTCCTCAGACCCATATAACAGGTAAAAATTGCCATGGGAAGCCTTGGGAAAAGTATTTTCCTTCCTGTTGTGGGTTGTTGTAAGTACTCTTTAATTGAGTTTATTTGTTTATAAAGGCAAAATAAAGGCATTGATCCAAAGCTCCTTGAAGCCTGAAGTTATATAAATTCTTAATCAAATATGTTTGTAGGAATGTGTTTGTGTATAGACAAATCAATGGAGTTCTATAGGTGTGTCTATTGAAAGACACAACTTTTTACTACACTAAATGGTCATTGTTGAATGTGCCTTGTGGCAACAATTAAAAAAAAAAAAAAAAAGGGAAAAAAAAATCCCTTTCCCTTGAATCTGTGAAAGTAATTTTAAGTCTTCACCTACTGGTCAGGATGAGACCTCCAAAGGCTCAGTAAGGGGGATTTTGGAAGGTTGCAGTTTCTGGGAATTGCTGGTGCAGCCTACAGCAGAGACAGGATTTGGGGAGATGATTGCCTCTGATCCTGATTATTTTTGGAGCAGATGGGCTTCAAATCCCACTTTTCCCCTTGAACAGATGCACCAAGGTGCAAACTCCTTTTCCCAGGCAGAGTCCAGTGTAAGAGTAGGAGCATTTCAGGTGTCCCCTGGAGCCTGGGACAGTGTGGTCAGTGGCAGGAGAGGCTGGACAGCTGACCAGAGGTGTCCTGGGGTGAAACCCATCCCACAGTGCAACAACTGGATAAAATACGACAATTTTCAAACAGCACGGAACAGATCATCCATAATATGAAAATAATTAATGGCACACTGTGGAAAATACACAACAGAGCAAATAATGTCTCTGAGCACAGGAGATGAAAAGAATCCTTCTTCTTAATTTTTTATAATTATTGTGCATCCAACATCATCTGCTTCTAATAGAAAGAATCTGTTTGTGTGCCCATGGTTGAATGAGTTCAAGTGATGGGGCTTGGAGCAACTTGGGACAGTGGAAGGAGGCCCTGCCCGTGGCAGGGGATGGGACAAGATGATCTTGAAGGTCCCTTCCAACCCAAACCATTCTGTGATTTTCTGCAATTCTCTCTTCTCCGCCAATGGGGAGGAAAGTGGGTTTTTCTCACCATGCAGACTTTGTGGGTGGTTCCCCCAAGGGAGTGGGAGAAGGGGAAGCACAGCTCTGTTTTAGCTGGGGAATGAGTTTTTATCTAAAATCACATAAAAAATCTGAACAGTTTTTCTTGGAGTAAACTTTCCTAGCAATATTTAGAAATTAAAATTACAGTAATTGTCATGGCGTAATGGCATCCCTCTTCATTTCCTGCTGCTCACAGGGAGAGGAAAGGATAATTACTGCTCTGGAACATGGCAGTTGCCAAAAAGATGTCTTTGTTTCTTATTCTATGGGCCTATTTGACCCATCTCTCAAAGGTCAGTAAATTATATTTCTTAGGAGCACAAAGATGGGAAATAAATGTCTATTTGCATATACAAGCTTTTTTTCTTTTTTTTTTTTCCCTCCTGACTGCATAAGTTTATTCTTGCTTTAAATGGACTTCCTTCCCACAGGAAGCATCATTTCTCCCTTTCTTCCTGTGTTTATGAAGTTGTTCTTTTTATGTGATTAGAGTAAAATTCTCATTTTGGGGGCAGCAAGATCCAGTCCTTGGCTTTATGGAAGAATAACTTTTTTTGGCAGTAATGTCTGCATAAACTGCATGTATGTATGTGAGTGTGTAATGACTTTGGTTATTTGGGCTTCTATTTTTACCAGGCCCTTGTCATGGCAGGTGTTGTATAAGCACAGCTACAAGACTGTGCCACCCTGAGGATCGCACAGGCTAAGCCAGCACCAACAGCTTATTTTGAATGATAATTAGTGATGAGTTTTTAATGAAGTAGATGCTCCTCATGCTCCTCATGTTTGAAACCATTTGTGAGAGGATATAGAGTATATTTCCCTGAAATGCAAAATTTAATTTTTCCCAATCAAAATATGGCTTTTACCCCGACAAATGGAGCTTTATATTTACACATTTGTCTTATTGACTCTACCATCTTATCTCAGAACTCATCCCAGCTCCTAATGTTCCAGTCTGGCTGCTGTATCTCAGGAAATCAAGCCTTAGCTTTGGTGATAATTTATCTTGCATATGTGGTAGCAATTGCTATGTCTTTTCAAGGTCGTTTGGGATGCAGCTACTTCTGTAAAAAGTGTTATTTCAATAATGTCAACTTTGTTTTAAATGACTGTGCATCCATTAAAAGCCATATTGTAATCAACCCACTCTCCTGTTCCTAGGGTTGCCAATACAGAGCATTTAAATCACAGTTATTTTTTTCTTGACTTTACTCAAGTGTGGGCTTTTGTTTGATTTTAAAGGGTTTGGTTTTTTTGGTTTTTTGCTTTTTTTTTAAGGCAACCATTAAAGCAATTTTCTTAAGAAAATTTAAATATTTTCTTTTCTTTTTCTGCCTCTTTGGGAGTAGAGAAATAGATTCTCATAAAGGGATTTAATAAGCGGATGGAAATAGATTCACACCTAATCTTTTAATTTGTTCCCTGTATTTTCAAGAGAGGTGGAATCTATTCTGAACGTCCCAAAGTACTCTTGCTATGCTTCCAGTGTGTCTGGGAAGGAAAGGTCTTTTCTTCTCAGCATGCCCACGATCTTGAAAAAAAAAATTCCAGTGGGATTTATAGGCACAGAACTTGCACAAGTAACCATTAAACTCCCCTTTTGTCAGGGAGGCAGCATTTTTCAACTGTAAAACTTAAAAAATCCTGCACCAGAGCCCTTGGGAAAACACTCAGGTTCCAGGTTCTGCTGGTGGCAGCTTTTATGAGACGCCAGGAATGCTATGGGCTTCAATAAAAACATGTAAGAAACACCCCAAATGCTACTATAGCTTTAATGGAAGAAATTTTCAAAAGCTAGAGGTCTGAGCTTCCAGTAACATCCCAAATCTCTTTACCCTACAAGAGAAGAAAAGGAAGAAAAGACCAAACCTGTTTATAAATGGAATGTGTATCATCAGGTTTGGGGGGAACTTTTGATTTCCTAAATTGCCCAGACACCTTGAACATTGTGGATTTTCCTTGGCAACCCTCTACTAAGTGCCTTTCAAAGGACCAGCCCACTTTGCCTGCATCTGCTGATGAAACCAGAAACTGCAGCTGCCTCCATCAGCATCCAGGCAAAGAACTGATTTTCCACTAGCTGGGTTTTGGTTGGTTAAGGGTTTTTTCAGTTTGTTTGTTCCCTTGTGGGTTTTTCTTTTCTTTTTTTTTTTTTTTAATTATTTTCTTCCTTTTGTTTGAGTGAGAAAGGACAGAGGTTTCTGTGTGGGCAGAGGATGAAGGCAAGGGAAGGGATTCTTTTGTACAAAGCCTCATCCAGAGCAGCTCCACTGCTCCTGTAACTCAGCTCTGAGTCATTGCTGGAGTCTGGAATGTGCCAGCCTCGCCCCCAGCCCCGAAGCCACTTGCTTTTATGCTCCCAAATCCTGGGAGAAACTTTCCTGTCACCCCAGGCTGGCACAGACCCTGCTGGGAGGGCTGTGCCCAGGGAATGGTGACACCGGGGTCACGTGGAGGCGTTCGAGGGCACACGATGGAACACGGCCAAGAGCCAACCCTGCTAATGGGAGAGAGCACTTTGACAGGCAAAAATCTATATTGTGCCCAGAGGCTGGGACAGAGCACTCAGCTGGTGCCCACATTATTGTTCTTCCATAGCCAGAGACAGCTCTGTAAACAGTGTTTTCCCCACTGCTTGTGGTGGCTGCCTGGGTGGTTTCTGTGCTTCTGTCTCGTGGAGTCAC
The DNA here is from genome assembly GCA_013400435.1 of Pycnonotus jocosus. Classification (NCBI taxonomy): domain Eukaryota; kingdom Metazoa; phylum Chordata; class Aves; order Passeriformes; family Pycnonotidae; genus Pycnonotus; species Pycnonotus jocosus. Next base: position 31,476 of record VWYP01019134.1, read on the forward strand.
AGAATGGTTTGGGTTGAAAGAAACATTAAAAATCATCTGGTTAAAAACCTCTGCCATGGGCAGGGATTCTTGCCATTATCCCAGGTTGCTCCAAGCCCTGTCCAGCCTGGCCTTGAACACTTGCAGGGATGGGGTAGCCACAGTTTCTCTGGGCAACCTGTGCCAGGGCCTCACCACCCTCACAGGGGGGTATTTCTTCCAAATACTCAACCTAAATCTACCCTTCCTCAGCTTAAAGCCATTCCCCCTTGTCCTGTCACTTCATATCCTTGCAAAAAAAAATCCTTCTCCAGCCTTTCTACCTCCTTAAGTACTGTCAGCCCCTAAATTAAAAAATAAAGCAAATGCACTTCTTTCTGCCACACCAGGTTCATTCATGGAGGGAGCACCCATATAGGTGAGAAAAGCACCTCACCTCACCTATTTCTCACCTTATATATGAGATCCAGACATGGTCTCAAGGAATCCTGAACCCTCCTTCCTCCTGAGTGTTGCTTTTTACCCAGTGAGTGTGGGCAGCTCATGGTTCCATTCAACACTGCTGGCACAGATTTGTACATCTATAAATATATACATGTATCTGTAGATATCTGCACCTACATCAATATAAATAAAGACAAATAAAATTAATTAGAACTGTAAGTACAGTGGCAGCTGGATGGACACTCACCTTGCTCAGAGAGCTTTGTCCTTGCATGCAGCTTTTCTGGGCAGGGAGGGTCACCTCTGGCAGCTCTGTCAGATCTGTGTGACAGCAGTTGAAGAGGAGAGCAAACACAGGCCAAGATCCCAGAGCTGATGAAACGTAGGCTGGATCTGCAGGACGTGTGTGACCACAATGGCAGTACTATAATTATTAAAAACTGAATTAAAAGCCTGAATTTTGTTCACTTTATGGGCTTGACTCCTCTGTATATGACTTTTATTTTTTTTTTTTAGAAGTATAATTATATAGTGAGTGCTTCTTCCCAGTGGAAGTGGTTTCTGCTGATATGAGGGGGCTGCTCACACGACCCCATCCACCTCCCTTCCTTCAGCCCCACTTTCCCTAAGTTGCAGTGCAAGAGCCTAAATTGACTTTTGCCCTGGCAGAGATCACGTGCAGCAAGTGGAGTAACAAATGTGAAACCTTACTGAGTGTGTCACCTTGCTCCAAAGTGAATGCAGTGTTATTTAATACATTGAAACCCCCTGTGGAGATGAATTATTGAAAGGAAGGAAATTGTATTCTTCTAAACCCACTTTGATGGCTGCATTTATCACATGATTAAATGGGGACAGCAATGGTATTTTCCCACAAAAAAAAAAAAGTGTTTGGAAATATATTAACCCTTGCTGCACTAGGGTGAAGACAAAAATTGTATTTATTGCTCTTTCAAGGTCTAAATGAACAGTGTTATATCCACCATAAAACTTAAAGATATTAAACCCCTTTCACACCTGTGTAGAAGGCAGTGCTGTTACTTCCCCTATACTGCATCTCACTTGTGAAATCAGAGACTCATGGAATGATTTGAGTTGCACTTTAAAAACCATCTTATTCCAGCCTCTTGCCATGGACAGGGACATCTTCCACCAGACCAGGTTGCTCAGGCTCTTTGAATTGGCCACAGTTATTTCTGGTTTATGAAAACACAAGGAAGAGCAGAATCACACTTACAATCCTGATTCTTGATTCTTTCCTTAGCTGAAAACTGTAACCCAAATTTGTGTTGTTTTTGCCAAGCTGAACTCCACTGATGTACTGGTTTCTTAGAGAGTTTCATCCTCACTTTTAATGATAATCTGGGATGCTGAAATTCCTTTGGATTTAACTCATAAAGCTGGACATATATCAGAGAGGTAATTTATATATAGTGCCATTATAAAACACAACAGGTTCTGTAGGATAAGGCATGTGGTGCAGATAACATTTCAAGTAGTTATTTTTGAGCTGATAGCAACAGTCTGTGTGATAAATAAAATAAATGTGTTCACCTAAACACAGATGGAGGTTCTCCACTGCAGTCTCACAAACTTGTTGATTTGAGAAGGTGTCTCTGAAGCAAACAATTCCCTTAAGTTTCAGAGACTTTTTTCACCCAGTTATCCCAAACATGAAATGAGGTAATGGTTCAGAGCCTTCACCATGGACAAACCCTGATGAAAATTCCTTGGATATGCTTTTGTGGATAAGAATGGAAAGGAGCTGGACTTGGTGGTCCTCATGGCTCCTCTTTAATTTGAGTTATTCTGTGATTTCTGTGAATGAAAAATCTGAGTGTTGCTCATCACTGCCACTGTTGGGAGCAAATCCAAGTTGTGTGATTGGTGCCTGCTGAGCATCACCCCTGTCCCTGCTCATCCCTTCAAGCTTTTAACTAATCCTGGGGGAAGTGATGCAGCCATGCCATCACAGAGCTCCTCCAAATGGGCACTTTGTCACTTCAGCAGTGAGGTGACAGGACTCCATCTCACTGTGTGCCCTGCAGTAAAACACAGCAAAGCTTTGCACTGTCCCCTTCGTTAATCTACTTTAATTAAAGCTGTGCTAGCACGTGGCACCCTGGGAGGGGCATTAGGTCACTCCAGAGAGCCGTGGATTAATTGGGTTTGGTGCAAGAGGATTTTTTCCCTGCTCCCTAAACCCGTTGAGATCTCAATCTCACCTCTTGTCTCACTGTTTTCTCCAGATGCCAGAAGGGAGCTGGGAATGGTAGAGCAAGGAAGATTTTTTTTTCTCATGGGAAATAAAAGTTGATCTTCTGCCCCTTTTTGTGCAGCTTCCCAAAGCCAAACTCACAGACAAGAGGTTCCCAAGGTCTTCCTTTGCACAAACACTGCCATGGAGAAACCTGTAGTGGCTGTATGGAGGAACTGGATGAAACCATAAATGTTTATTTCCATGAACCCAGTTTTCCATGGGGAGAAGCCAGAGATCCTGTTTCAAATCCATGCAAACCCTGGATTTTTTGTGAGCTGTGGTTTGCACACCTCACTTGGATGAAATGAAAAGCTTCAGTGTTTTATTTTCTATCTTCGCTGAGTCTGTAAAGTCCTGAATGTAATAAAACTATTGAGGTGGTTCCTAGAACCTTAACTCAATATTGCACTTGACACAATTGAATCTCTTGATCCTCAACGTTTCTTGCTTTAAGAAGGATTTTCCCTTTCCATTCTCCTTTCTGTATTGGGTTACACTCACATGAAGGGCTCAGCAGTGACGTGCTGAGAAACACAGATGATTACCCTAAAAAAACCCAAAAATCACCCAGGCAAATAAAAATTTTAAAAAAAAAAATTAAAAAAAGTCAAAGCATCTTTTTGCAATCAGCTGATTTTCTGGTGAGTGGGGAAGATGTTTTGCCCCCTTCCATGCCCAGCAGTTTGTAACTGGTTAGATGATTTAAGGAAAGACAATGGGATGTGGCTTTTCTGTGCAGCAGGACACAGTGGCCTCTTCTGGAAGCTGAGCACTGGGAAGTTTGATGGTCTGCGCTGGGAGCTCCTAAGTTGACCCCTGTATTTAAACATGATTAAAAGCACCAAGGAAGAGCCAGGCAGAGGAGAAAACAAAAGAACTCCTTTTGCAGCAGTTGCTGGGAGTGGGGTGAGGGAAGCTGTGGCTGCTGCACATTTTGGAGTGCCATCTGCTGGCACAGGAGCTGGGTTTGACACTGCTCAGATGAAAACGGTGCCAGGGAAGCCCTGATGAATCACTGAGATGAGAATAAACTCTGCAAAGGGTTGGGGTGAAACAGGATGTTTTGTGTGTCTGTTGAAGAGAGAATCCCTTCCTCAGTTGTGGAAATCTGCTCCATGTCCTCTCTCTGCACTAAGGAGAACAAACATATTAAATAAAGTTTAATATTATATCTTAAATGATATATAAATTAATATATAATAAATAATTATATAATATATGTCACATTATATATATTACTATATATAACTAATATAAGTATAATATTAATTATTTTGTGTATAAATATATGACTTTGGAGGTTCCTAGAGAGGAGGAATTTGATCTTTAGGTCACATCTGCTGGGAGTTTGGCAGTTTTTTGTCTCACCTTGTCTGGTTCTCATCTTTAGTAAAGTCCACAGGGCTGTGCAGGTCCTCTCCCTACCCAGTTCACATAATTTTGGCAGCCAAAGGTGAGCTCAGGTCTTGCTCATCAGCACATCTGCCTTAGGCACAGCAGGGTCTGGAAGGCCAGCTGATAAATGGCAGAGGGTGACACACTTCTGGGGTAGCATGGGCTAGTGCTGATTTGCTATTTTGGAGTTTAAAACGTTCAAAATTATTTAAATGAACAAGAAACCTCAGCTCATTGATGTGAGAGCAGGTAAAGGTGATAGAAAATGGTGTTCATCTCTTGGACACCTGCCTGCCTGGGCAGAGCTGTCAGACAGTCCCAGCCTGGAAAAAGTGGGGTATGAGGGAGAGTTTTGCACAAAAGTAAAGTGGGGAAAGGGCTTTTTGTTTATGTAGAACCGTATTTAAAAAAAAAATAAAATTTGGCTTCTGCCTTTTTTTGTTGTTGTTGGGTTTTTTGTATGTTTTTATACATGTCAACCCAAAGACACTCATTTTACAAAGATGCATTCTTCACATGTGGGATCTCATTTGTTTTCTTCTCCTACACCAATCCTGTTTATTTTGAGGTTCATTTTATTTTTAGCTTGATGATATCCAATGTTATAAAATCTTTTCCTTCTCCTTACTCTGCTTGTTGCTTCCAAGCCTACAGGCATTGACCTGTTGTAGACTGGAGTTCACACAAAATCCCTTTAATCGCCCTTTTGCTTTCTTGACTCTCCCCTTGTGCCTTCTCCAGCCTCAGAGCTCACCAGTGCTGCTTTTTTCTCCTCTAAGCTGTGAAGAGCTGGAAAACATTGCAAATTATTAACTGACCACAAAAACAAAGGTTTTTGAAAGCTTGGTATGGAGCTTTGTGGGTTATTGTTGGAACTGCTTTATTTGGAACTGCTTCTTTGTTTACAAACTGGTGATTGTATATAAGGCTTGATACGAAATAGGAGGTGAGTTGGGAAACCTTCCAAAGCTGAATTTTAGTGGATGCCCCTGCACATCACAAAAATTTTGCAAACTGAGATGTTTCTGTCCATAAGGGGAGGAACCCATCCCCATTTGTGACATGTTGCTCCTGGCTGGATGCCACTGCCCACCAAAGCTGCTTTGTCATCACCTCACCTGATCAGGGGAAACAGAATTTAGTGAAAGGACAAAAAGAAATCACTCACCAGTCACTGTCACAGGCAAAACAGGCTCGATGTGGAGAAATTAATTTAATTCCTTACCAATTAAATCAGAGTGGGATAATGAGAAATTAAGCTGAACCTTAAAACATCTCTCGCATACCCCTCCCATCTTCCCAGGAAATCTCACTGCTGAATTCTCTCCCTCCTCCCCACCAGCATCATGGAGAGGGTGGGAGATGGGACCAGTTCATCACAGGTTGTCTCTGCTGCTCTTTCCTGCTCACCCTCCTCCAGAGTGGGGCCCTTCCACAGGGTCTCAAGTCCCACCAGTAAATCTGCTCCAGCACAGGCTCATCTCTCCACTAATCCACAGGTCCTGCCAGGGTTCTCTGCCTTCCTCTGTCTTGGGGTTTTTGTTCTTTTATTCTGGTTGTTTTTTTTTTTTTTTATTTGTTTTTTTGGGGTTTTTTTTTTTCATGATTCTCAGAAGGAAATGGAAATTGGTGGGTCTGGATGTGTTCAACAAGAGGAACAGGTTGAGTTGCTGCCAAGTGCAAGGACTTTTTACAAGCAAAGATTCTGCAGAGTTGATGTGTTTCCTGGGTTGGTTTGTCCACAGTTTATCGTGGAATATTGGGTATGGGGCTGGGAGTAGACCTGGCAAGTGAAATCAGACACTTTTGTGTGGCCCCTCAGTGAGTTTGAGAACTCCTGTCTGTGAGAGCGGATGAATCAGGCCGTGGTCTCTTCATGGTGAAGGGATTTGGGGAACATCCTGTTCCTTTCAGTAGGGTTGTGTTGTCATTTTCCTTGCTTACAGAGCAGGGTTGGTGGAAGGGAGAATGAAAGTATTTCAGTGAGATTCATCACGTGTGATTTCCTTTTCAAGGAAGCCGTGTAGTCTTTGCAGACGTTGACAGGAAGTCATTTTGCAAAAGGAGTGATGTGACACCTTCCTCTGTTCATTTCCCTGAGTTTCTGCTGAAAAGCCAAGGAATTGGTGGGATATTTCATATTTATCCACATCATTACATTTAACACCTCGGAGCTTTCCTTTTGATATCCTCTGTTAATTCCCAGCATCACAGCAGGAAACAAATCAATCTCCTCATTCCCTGCTGCAAATATTTGGTGATAAGGTTACTGATAAGCTCTGAATTAGTTTTCATAGTTTCAGAATGAAAAGTTGTAGATGTTATAGCCTTACACACACCATGGCAACTGGTTCCTCTTGGCAGGTTGCTCCACTGCCTGTGACAAAGATGACTTTGGCTTCATTTCAGGACAAGTGATGTGAGAAGACCGCTTGTCTGCAAAATCTTCTCCATCAAGAAAATTCCTTGCGCTATGATTCACTCTTGCCATATGTGGAGGAATTAAATTCTGGGTGAGACGCATTGAGGAAACCCCACAGGAGGAGAAATGATTTGACAGCTGATCCACAGAGCTCTTTCAGCCACCTCTAAAGAAAATGCTGTGATGTCAGTATAAGTTTCATTACACATCTGGGCTTGACTCATCTGCTACAGTGAAAGAAGAAAAAAACCCAAAGAAATAATTAAAGTTCATTATTGAGTGTATATGCAATAGCATTATTAAAGTATCTCCCTCACATTTATTTATAACCCTTCTTCCTGACAGAGCCTGACATGTTTCGCAAACACCACTGAATGATTACATATTCTTTGCCCAAAATTTGAGGATGTTGCTCTGTATTCTATTCATCACTTGCTCAGTCAAAATGTATGTTCCTGCACAATCTGTACATTTTGTGAGATCCCTTTGTGTAGGTACATTACTCATGAGACCTACCAGGGTATCTAAAATAAGTCAGGGTGGAAGGGCTCACATTTCTTTCCGAGAAAGCCAAGTTCTTCTGAGGAGTGTTGGGCTGGGCACTGCCACTGCAGGACGGGGTGAGACTGAAGGAGAAGAATATCTCCATCCTCACAATCCACATGTGTTGGTTGGCAGGATGGAGTTGCTAATGATGACAATTATCCAGGAAAACTGAGCTATCACAGCTCCTCTTGGAAAAACACCTGGGATTTCAGGATGTGTGCAATGCTCAGAACCTTTTGTAAAACTCAGCCAAGTGTAGTTCCTTTTTTTGATCGGGGCAGTGACTGTTCCTCTGTACTCAGCACTGGTGAGGCCACACCTCAGGTGCTGTGCCCAATTCTGGGTCCCTCAGCTCAAGAGGGGTTGGAGCATGTCCAGGGAAGGTCAACAGAGCTGGGGAAGGGTTTAGAGGGTCAGTCCTGTGAGGAGAGGCTGAGGGAGCTGTGGGTGTTTAGCCTGGAGAAAAGGATGTTCAGGAGGGCCCTTCTTGCTCTCTACAATTCCCTGACAGGAGATTGTTGCCAGGTGAGGGTTGCTCTCTTTTCCCAGGGAACAAGGGACAGGATGAGAGGAAATGTCCTCAAGCTGTGCCAAGGGAGGCTCATTTAGGACATCAGGAGGAATTTCTTCATGGAAAGGGTGGTCAAGCTTTGGAAGGGGCTGCACAGGGAGGTGGTGGAGTCCCCATCCCTGGGAGTGTTCAAGAAGTGACTGCACGTGGCACTCGGTGCTCTGGTCTGGTTGACAAGCTGGGGATTGTTCAATAGTTGGACTCGATGATCTTGGAGGTCTTTTCCAACCTCAGTGATTCTGTGATTCTCACAAAACTAAAGCCTACATCAGCGTCCTTGGGAGACTGGCCCAGGACACACCTCAAGGACTTGTTCTCTCCTCTGTGTTCCCCACTGGTCTCACCCCCTTCTGTTTGCCAAATGAGACCTGAAAATAGATCAGAGGAGTATGGATTAGCTGTGTGGCTTTGGTGTATTAGCACAGCTGTGTTTGAGCTGAGCAGCAGCAGGGGTAAAAGCACAGGCCGTGGATGCAAATAGAAGGACTCCAGCAGAAAGGTAATGTAAACTCATCAGGGACTTTAAAATGCTGAGCCAGATCGATGCTCCTTTGCTGATGGAAAGTGTCACCTCCCTCAGCAGGCAGTGTCAGTGGTTCAGGGAGAGCTTCCCATGGAGAAAGCTGGTGTGCAGCCTCATGATTATGATAAAATATGCAGGGATACTGTGGACACAGTCACCTTCCACAGTTTGGTGTGGAAAATATATGTCCAACACTAACTGTGCCAACAGTTTCTTCACTCAGTCTGATCTCAGATAAATACAGAGTTTAGTATTTATCTGGAAAAACAGTTTTTTTCTTCTTTTTTTACCCATTTTTGTCTTTATTATTAGAAGTACCCTGTGGCAAGAAAGATTCTTTTCCAGAATGTGGGCAGAATGTTGGTTTATCTTCAGAAATTAGTGACAAACATTTCTTCAAGAGAAGAGAGATGTTTTTGTCTAAAAATGAGATTTCCTGCTCCCCAGTAGTTGGTCTGTGTATGGTAAAGAAGGAGAAACAATAGGAATGTGTAGATTTTTATATGTAGATTTTTATATGTAGATTTTTTATATGTAGATTTTTATAGTGTCTATTCTGTTTTTGGGAAGATTTTCTGCCTTCCTTCTCTCACCCTTCCTGCTGAAATATATCAGCACTAGTGAGGGTTTCAATCCCTATGAGGGTCCCATCTCAGCTTCTGTCATGCCTGACTGGGAGATCTGTGCATTTTGAAGGTAACCTGCATCTGCCTTTGGCTTTCTTTCTATTCACTTCCAAGCTTTCTTTACTCTTTGTTCCCTTTCCGAGCACTTTTTGTGCTCTTCTTTCACTTTTGCACAATCCCTGCTCTCAATTATTTGGTTTTCCCTCTTCCTTTGTCACCTTCTCTCATTTCCCCCCATATTTTGTTCATGTCATTCCCCTCTGTAAAATTCTTGAGAAAGCATTTGAGGGCAAACACCACTGAAGCCATTTCTTTGTGATGCCTTCCCCTTTTATAGCATATGATATGATCAGTTACATTTCTGCCCACAACCATAGGATTAATATTTAAATTGTGCTTATTGACATAATGATACCCATTGTGAGACTAACAATATAAATATGCTGGAGGAACAGCTAGGAAAACAAGATAAGAGATTCTCAATGCCCAGGGGACGTACACAAGGTGGAGAGTAATAGGGAACATTATGTATTTTGCTCATCAACAATTTTTCAATGAAAGAGGATTTAAAAACTGCTGCAGTTTTCAGCATATTAAGATTGTGAGGTGAATTGGGATTAGCTTTTGTAGTGGCTCCATGTTGTAACAAACTACTTGTGACTCCAGCTCAGTTTGTGAAGTTCCTCACCTCACTGGAGCCTGTGGAAGTCCTCAGCAAATATTGCTCTCTTCTTATTTGAAAATCTGAAGGGATGTGAAACCGGGTTGATCCAGGGTTGGGAGTCTGAATGGTTAAAAAAAAATTCTGTTTCTGCCTGATTTCTGCACTGCCCTGTGCAGAAAGAAGAATTCTCCTTGGAGAGAAGAGTAGTGATCTTCATAACTTAAAAGTGCAGTGTCATGCTGGAAAGTAACCATCTGAAATGAAAAAAAAATGTGCTCAGTACAGGTGAATAATTAAATATCAAAAGCCAAATAAAAGTGGAAATAACTTTTGAGGAGACATCATGGGAAAATAAAGGATCAAAAAAGATTGCATTAATAGGCAGGAAAATTTTGCTATAACCTTTACTAGGATCAAAATTCTACCCTCACCAATGAAATCTCAGGAGTTATCAATATTTTCTTGCTGATATTCTATTTCTCAATCAAGGTCCCTCCTTGTAACACGAAAGCTGAGCCTGGAGTTTGGGAGAGAGGAGGGTGAGATTTGTGAGGAATACAGCTTCTACACAGTGGCTTCATCACTGCACTACATCCTTCTCTTGGTCCATATTGGGCTCACCTTGATTGATTTAAATTGACCTTCAGGCTTCTTCTTGCTTCTGAGCACTAAATCCTGGAGCAACAAAGACTTCTTGTCTGACCTGAGCACATTTCATGGATAATCTCTGTGTCTGTTCTGTAAACTCTGTAACATCTTCCACAGACACAGCACTGAGCATCTGCTTCCTCCTCTCTCCCCACCACTGGTTTGTTTCTAATGAAATATTTATTAAGTGAATGATATTTGCAGTCAGAGAAGGAGATAATTCATGCAAGCAATCAGCTCTGGGTTAACTGGAGAATGAAAATGTCTTGGACCGTAGCAAAAACTCATAATCAAAGGGCTCCCCAGCTATCCATCAAACAATCAATTACTGTATCCATTAGTCCCCTTTCACCACACATTAGAACAATTTACTCGACATGCTAATGTCTGGGTCATTGCTCCTTAAGGATGAGCAAACAGCAGGGGCATCTATCAAAGTTTTGATGCACTGTGATCTCATACACTGTGAACAGATAGCTTAGATCTCTTCATATTCTCGTGGTGTTAAGTCTATTAAAGACCTGGTTCGGGGGGAGGAGCTGGGTGCCTCCAGTCCTCACCAGCTGAGGGAAACTTGTGGAAAGAAGTTGAGATGTTCACGTGATTCTGCATTCTGTGTGGTGAGACAGGAGGTCATTCTGTGGGACAGATGAATAAACAAACTGCACATCAGCAAACCAGAGGTGGTTTTGGCACTTCTTTGTCACACTGGGCAGGCAATTGCAAACATGTTTTTACTCTTACATGTGCCAGGTGGGGGGGAAAAAGGATTTTTCCATGAAGAGGGAAGCCAAGAGGCAGCTTTTAGGGCATCACCCCAGACCTGTCTTGCCTCTCTGTCCTCACCTAGTCCCTGACAAATCTACTGGGAATTCAACCACGTATGCTGAAGGAATCTCTGTTAATTCCTCCACAGTGTAAATTTCTATCTCTGAAGGCAGCAAGACTTTCTACAGGTAGTTGGGAGAAAAAACCACATCTTAGTGTACTCAGCTGAGCTAAGTATGATATATTGTTTTCCATTTAAAAAAAAAAAAAATCTGTGTGGTATTTGGTCAGGATTTGTTTTTAAAGTAGTTTTGGATTGTTTGGGGTTTTTTCCCCATAGTTTCTCTTGGCCACAGCTGGGCATGTGTAGTGTAAATCTCTACTTCTGAGCCTGACATTCAAGGCTCCCTTTATAGTCTGTGGCACAGTCTCGTGTTAAGTAGCTGTCAATCTTTTTAATCTGGAGAATAGGGCTCTTATCTCTATTGACTTTATTGACCATGTCTCCATTGATTGTAGTGGGAGTCTCAGAGGTCAGTGCCTCCACTGTGGGTGTGTAAAGCTGGAGAGGTGGATTTCTGGCAGTTCAATTTGCCTGATCAATTCAAACAGAGATATCCACTGTGCAAACATCTCAAATTGGTGTTAAGAGGGATCCCACTTACATGTCAATACCACCAGTCCTGAACCAGCATCTGCCTAATTTATCCCTCCTTCTCTGAATGACTCTTGATATCTGATGGAGCAAAGTGGCAGCTCTGAATGGTTAACAGAGTAAAGCTGTTTATGTAAATAGTTTAACAGGGCAAAGCTCCTTGTCTCTGTTGCCAGAAAAGGCCAAAAAAATGAAGGGCAGAACTTTATTGGATTGAATCTCCTGCTGGAGAAACCACTTCACAGTTTTGAGCAGACAGGGAGCAGAAGGAAATAAATTCCCTGCAAATGTCCTTTCTGTAGCTCACCGTGATCTGTTTGTCCCTCCAGAATTCATGGGTTCAGTGGCAGTGTCTGCACCCATGTGTGTTAGTAAGGAGCTTCCTGTGCAGTGAAAACCTGGGTTTATGTGATAAAAATCTCATTTTCACTCACACAAACTTTCAGAGGAACAGCAAAAAAAAAAAAAGTGTTACCTTTCCACAGAGAGAATGCTGTTCCAATGTGAGTTTGCAGACAGAGGTCTCTTTCAGGGAGTGAAATATGATTTTAATTCAGTGAGTGTGTCCCAGCCTTTCAGAATCAGTTCATTACTTTTTTATTACTGTAGGAGTAGAAAATGATCAGATTTGAGTCCTTTGGACTGGGTGAAATAGGAAAATTATCAAGATGCAACAGGTCAACCAATCAAAGCCCCATGCAGCATTTTTGAGAGTGGACTTTAACATGTGATAAAATTTCTCCTGTGTTTGGGTGGCAGTTTCCAACAGAAATATACTTTTATGGCACAAGCAATGAAATCTTGGAGTTCATGGCTTGGGAAGGGCTTTGGTATATACAGAGAGAACAAAAAAGAACATGAACAGGGCAAGTAAAATAGCATGAGGTATATAGTCTATAAACACCAGATGAGAAAATGAGGGAGCTAAATAAAATAGTCTTGAGGAAAGTATCAATAGAGACAGGATTACAGTCTATAAATACTTTCAAGGTGAAAATACAAATGAAGATCAGGTGAATTATTCACGGAGTTAAATGATAAAAGCCAGGGCAGCCTGATGGTAGGAAAAAAACATGTAGGTTAAGTGCTAAAACTAATAAAGAACACTTGTGTGGATGGTTAAACCCCCATCAGTTTGCAAAGTCGATAGCACAGTTAAAACAGAAGTAAAATAAATAATGATGATAGTGCAATAAAAATCTGTGGTAGAAATTATCTGAATGTTTATCTGTGGCCTCTCCTGCCTCTGACACAGTGAAGACATTGTCCTGATATTAACTGGAAAAATGGGCGGATTATGGATGATTTTGTTACATGTCACGTTCTGGAGGCGCTGAGCTGAAAACCTTTCAGCATTTTTTTTTTTTAATCTTAATCCTTTTTGCTGAATGTTTTATTTTTTGGAAACAGTTTAGGTGAGTTTTCAATGCTGCTGAAAGCCTGTATGCTAATGGGGTGGTGTGGGACTGAATGAGGAAAGGTTAACATCTCTGTGAGCGTATATCACCCCGACAGCACCGAGCACCTGAGGATAATAAAGCTGCTCTGCACCGCTTCCCTCCCTGAAACTTCCTATTTCTTGTCACCGTTTGGAAGGTTAAATTCACTTCATCCTGCCCTGTAAAGGACTTATGCAGGGTAAATTAGCAAACTGCCAAATTCTCCCTGTTTCATTCTCCCTGGACAAACTCAGAAGCAAGATTTTGTTCCCTTTAGCAATGTTTACACTTCCTATTTTCATTATTGCACTTTGCAAGCACTCTGGTGCCAACTACACCTCTGTGTCTAAATTTCCCTAATAGCGTTAGTTTCTCTTCCCTGAGACATTGCCTAGCTCTGTAATAACTGTATCACTATTCTTGAGGAAGAATATAATTTTCTTTCTGCTGTTGTGTTTTTCTCTAAACCAGTAAATGTTCTGACTTAATTTGACTTGAAATTCAAGTTGTCACTCTTCGTTTTTCTGGAGATTGAAGCTCACATCCTCTGAATAAGGTTGGCTGTTGTTAAATATTTCCAGTAAAACAATGCCCTCTTGTCCATGTCAGTCCTTGCTGTCAGAGCACACAGAAATCAGACCAAGCACTATATTCCCTTCAGTTAAACTTGTATTTTAAGGTTGTTTACAGGTTGAGAGATTAGACTGAATTGAGTAGGAATTATCACTGGCCAGGAGAAAGAACCATCAACCGCTCCTGCATGGACAGGTGGGCACTGGGAAAGTTCTATTGATGTTTAGTGGGAACACTTAGAGGGACAGAAGCCATTTCACCAATTTAGTTGAAAATGTGATCTCTGTTTGGCTGGATGTATCTCTTTAGGAACAAATGCTACAGATCCTTTTAATTGTAGAAGTTCCTGTCTAACTGGGCTCTGCTGTGCAGTGCTCTTCCATAATTGTACACTTAAAAAG
>VWYP01019134.1:45611-161319 GCA_013400435.1 Pycnonotus jocosus
CAACCCAAACCAAATCTGGTTCTATGATTATTCAAAATGAGAATCTTTTGTGGATGGTGCCAAAAGTTGTGGTGGGATGATGGGGTGTTGTCCCACCCTGCTGCTCAAAGCTCAGCTCCTGCTTTCACCCTTCTCTCCCTCAAAGGGGGACCCCACTCTCACAGGGAGGCAGGAATCCTTGTCTCGTGTCCCCAGCCCCATTACCATCAACTGACCCCTCCCACCCCTCCAAGGCTCTTCCAGATGTGTGGTGACAAGATCCCTCTGATTTTTGTCCCAATTTGGGATCAGGCTTTTGGGCAGCAGCAGAAACATCCTGGCAGTGCAGGGGCTGTAAAATGGGCAGATATTTTTTTAAAGAGTCGCTGAATGAGAGTGGTTCTCAGCATCAGGCTTTGAACATTTGCTTGGGCACTGAACAGTCCACTGAAACCCTGCCAAAGGCCAGGAACAAAAAGAGATTAAAAAACTGATGCCAGTGGAGTTCAGTGAGAGTCAAATATATTTCTAAAAATAAAACTGGCTGAGCAGTCCAAAAACAAAATGCAAAACACAAAAGCATTCTATTTTTTTGAAAGAGATAGACACACTTTTTATTTCCAGCATCTTTCTGCCTTTCCACTGCTCCAGAGTGGCACTGTGCCCGTGCTAGGGGTTGTCTCTGCTGCAGGAAATCAAGCTGAATTTGGTTCATGACTCTGTGTGAACCCAGGAAAAAAAAAGACTCCTCACTATTCTAAATTTTTTGGTACTAGATGGATGTTAATGGATGAGCCAGTGACTCATTCTCCCTCTTGTTTGCCTTTCTAGCAGGAACCTGCTCACCAGCTGTGCAGCACATATGTTGGGAGGCAGAGACAACCCTTTCTAGACAGTCTTGATGTGTCTGTGAGCTCTCTCAAGCATGGGCCATTTACACAAACGCTGGGGGTTTCAGCTGCTCAGCGAGGGAGCTGTGAGCAGGGAGGCTCTGCCTTGCATCAGGATCCAGGGACAGGCAGAGCTCAGCTCTCAGACAGCACTGCCAGCCAAAACCTGGTGCCAGCAGAGAGGTGCAGAGACAGGGAATGCTGAGAGTCTAGCACAGACAGCCAGGAAAGGGCAGGAGCAGCTTTGGGGATGTGTTGTGATGCTACAACAACATCAGTGAATGCTCTCCTTCCTGACAGCCTTAAAGGAATGCTTATCCACTTGCTCTGTGTATATGGAGGTGCCACCTGGAGCTGGTGGCAGCCCAGGCAGTTGGCTTTGAGAAAGGTGGGTGCACTCAGGCTGAAGGGATTCAGTGAAATGGGTTTGAAAAGCAGAGCATGTTGGGTTACAGAGAGGGGAGATGTGTGCCTCCCTGCATTGATGCTGTTTTGTTTCACTCACATCACCGTGGGACCCTCTGTTTGCATGGTGGATAAAGTTGCCAAATCAAGAGGAAAAAAAGAAGGAGAAGGACTGGAAATAGGAACAGAACAAGCTGCTCCTTCCTTCAATCAGGCAGGGTGAAAATACGTGGCAGAACGTAGCCCTCACGATCTACTGAAGTTTGACCCAGAAGCTGATGATCTCCATGAGCAAAATATGAGTGTCAGCCCCACCATCTAAGCCTGGTAGGAAGGGCATTCCTCCTAAATTTGGTCTTCACTGTGAGGAGAAAATGTGCTGTGCTGCTTAAAAGCACATCAGTTATCAGAGAGCTAAACCTCGGGCCCCTGGCTTATTTTCTTTTTCTTCATCTACCACAGACAAGTCATTTAATTCTCCCACCCTGAGTACAGTAAGATCGACTCTGAACTCAAGCAGCCCTGGGTGATGAGGTCAGGATTGCTTAGAACGAATTTGGTGAAGTAATAAAATCTTGAAGGCAAGCTAAAGAAGAGGAAAACAGTAGGAGGCATGAACTAGGTACTCTGTTACTGAGTCTCTTCCAGTTCCAGGAAACTGAAAAGATTTTTTCAGGCCTCATGACTGCAGAGACCTGAATGAGTGAATTTAAAAAATGCTGAAAATCAAACTAGCAAAATACTTTCTGTTAATACATTTTCCCTAAAATTAGTAATTTCTTGCACGTTCTGTAGCAGGAAACTGGTGGAAAGGTTGGTTTTCTTGCTCAATTTCACATTCCTTTCATTCAAAAGTAAACACCTTGATCAAGAGTGGAGACAGAAACACATGAAGAATTCTAGTTAATTTAAATAAAAATGCACTTCAACTCTTCCCTTTATGCTAATTTCCTCATCCTGGTTTTTCTTATGCTACATTGGTGCAGAGTAATCAAATTTGCATAAGTTGAAGAAAATGCTGAATCCATTTCTGTATTTGCCCATGTCAGTGATGCATGCAGGAAGGATTCAACACATTCCACTTGAAAGTTGTCCTCATTGTGGTAATTTTAAATTTGGCCTTTTTTGAGTGAAAAGGAAGAGCAGGCAGTGGTTAATTTGTGATTTCTTGTGATGCATTTCTTTCCCAGTTGTTGTGGGAAGCTCCTCTCCTAAGACAACAAAGCTCAGATTACCAATCACTACTGTGATCTTCTGTGTGAAAGATAATACAAAATTGTAATATCACTATTTCTCTCCTCTAAAAGATTTAGAAGTCCCAGGCTGCTTGTTCTGTGCCTGCCTGAGGCCTTTCTACCTGTAATTGCTTTGGGCTTTTGCTTGGCATGGTACAGCTCTAAATCTCATTGAGCCTGCAAGGTTAGTTGTTTTGGAAGGATGGTTTGAGAGTGATCATCTAATCCAATTTATCTGTCAGCCTTAACCTGGCTGTATTTTGGGGATAGTCAGGCCAAACTGGCTGCTCTGTGTCATTTTTTTTTGTCCCAGGCACCTTTGCAGTGCCAACCTGCGCTTAAAAATGTGTCAGGCAGAGTGTCTCCAGCAGTGCTCTGCACTGTGGCCCTCCATGCATGGTGTTTTATTGATCTCTAATGCAGACACTCCAGCCTCATTATTCTACACGCAATAAAATGTGAATCTCTGAGCCTGGATGCTGCTGAGAATAGGAGATCCTCATAAAAGCTGTTTATGTGTCTATATGTACTATAAAGCAAGAGATAAACATCTCTGCATTTGCATTTGGTTTGAAAGCCAGAGCCAAATGTTACCCAAGGAGATGTGAGAGTTTGCAGGAGCTGTGGGAGGTGTAGTGGTTGCTGCTGGAGCTGGCCATATCCCTGCTAGAGGTGCAGGAGGCTTCTGGAGGTTGGGGAAGATAGAGCAACCTTCCTTGGTTCACTCCCTGAGTCGTATAAAAGCTCTGAAATGTTCTTTTTTTCATGGTTGCAGAAGATTTCCTTGGAGCTGCCTGCAGTCTGTAGTACAAAATTAGCTCGGACAAGTGAGACTGGCTTTACCTGTGCTGCTACAAACTGGAGGGTAACAAGGAATTTGTGAATGATGCTGTGCATACCAAAGGCATCTCCAGGGCCTTACAGCCCAGCAATGCTCCAGATGCTGGAAATGTGCATGTGAATGGAGTAGTGGTCAGAGAAAAAGGAACTTGTGCTCCTTCTTATTCTCCAGAATTAGTTTTTCAGGCCAGGTGGGGGCTTGCTGGCTCAAATTGAACTTGCTGTCAACCAGAACCCCCAGATCCCTTTCCAAGGCCTACTTTTCAGCCTCTTGCTCCTCTTCCCCTCCCTGAAAACAGCTCTGCCACATCCATCCCAAGATATTGTGTTTGTATCCTCTTCCCAAACTTTCACACACAGAAATTAAACCCTCCTCCCCAGGACACAAGCCTGGTGGAGTTTGGAGTGGAAGCAGGAGGTGTAGAAATGGGTTTATGCTGTCTCATTCCAGGCTTAATCAAGTTCCCTTCTCAACTCTCTTCAAGCTGAGGTTGGAAGTAGAATTTGAGAGTGTCTTCCTCAGCCTTTCCTTCTCCTGTCCCTGTGGTGTCACTCACCCAATGGACAGTCTGTAAATCCAGCTTCAATAAATCTTGGTTATTTACATCAATTCTTACAGTTATTTTTGGCAAGGCTGTGAGAGGCTCATCTTATTTCTCACCTTTATAATCCATCTTGTACTAATCTGAGCTGGAGGGAGTGTGTGTGTATCCCTATTTGTCTCTCTTGTATGATTTTTGTCTGTATCCTCATGTTTTGGGTAAGACTGGAGAGGAAATTTTCCTGTGAAATCACTAAACATTTCTCTGGCACGAAAAGACATTTCTCATCCATCTCCAGTCAATATTTCATGCCCTGAATTAGTGGTGAGGGAACAGTCTTGTAACTGGCCATCAGGAATGTCATCATTGAAGTCAGGGATGTAAAAAAGAGCTGCAGGACTGGGAGGTGCCTGGAAACCCTCACTGCCACAGGAGACTCCCAACCCTCTGAAGATGGACTGGGCTGGCTGGTGTTGTGTTAGCTGGAGTTCCCACCAGATTTCTGCTTCTCTGTGGAGTAAAGACCATATGGGAGCCAGAAGAGAGGTCACTTCAACCCCTTGCTTGGTGACTGTGTGTGACAAGAGTTGTCAAATTTGTGATATTCTGCATGTTCTGATAGACAAATGGGCAGTGAGGCAGGACCAAGGTTGGGAGAGGGTTCTTTTTGGAGGGGTCTCAGACATGCAACTTCTGAGGCAAAGATTTTACTGCTGATAAAGTACAGGCACTGACAGAAGCTGTCACCATCCAGATAAAGCATTTTTTCCTTTTTTTTTTTTTCCCTATCAGCAGCTGCATATAGCATCTCCCCATTGGTAGAATAAATCTGATAAAAAAATGTAGCTGTAAGCAGCAACGATTTTATCCTGGTGAAAAGATTTTATCCAACAAGAAAAATGTTGTGCCTGGGCATAATTTTTCAGATATGATGAACAACAGCATGGTATGACCCTCAGTCCTAAGGATTTAGTTATAAAAAACTACTGAGCATATCAGATATACTCAACTTTTTCTCTGCTATATTTTTTTCCCATTGGCAGAGTTCAGTTTATAGATACTTGACAAAGTATCTTTATACTCCGTATAGATCTTGACAAAAATCTGCCAGAGGCAAATTTCAACAAAAGAACAACTTCAAACACATCCAATTAACAATTTATGAAAGGAAATCCGACAGAAAATTACACAGAGATTCACAGGGCATAAAATCTGGCACTAAATCAAATTGATTGTGGAAATGCCTGTACAGGGAGTTATGGCCCCTTCCAGTGCAGTGTCAAAGGGAACTTTATCTGCAGAGGCTCAGCGAGTGCCCTCCATCTGATCTTTTCTTGCTATAAATAAAATGTTTTGTCAGACATGGCAATGAACATAACTCAGAAGTGAATGAAGAGCACTGATAAGCCTGGCTATATGCAGCTTTCAATCAGAAGCATTAGAAGTGATTAGATTTCTCCACAGTTTCAGATTTAAGATTTTTTTTCATTTTATCACAGAAATGAGGGTCTCAGTACCATGGACAGCACAAAATCACTTTTTTTTTGTTGTTAGCACAGCATACAGATGCTGATAGCAGGTCGTGGTGACTGTATTTAACATTATTATGGAGCCATTTTTATGTCTGGAAGGAAATATCGGCCCCTCTGCATCCTGTTGTTTTACTGATTCACTCATTCAGCAGCCGTGGTTGGATTTTTTTGGAAGATGTTAAGGATGTAAACACATGTAATTGCCTTCAGCAGCTCTGAAATTAACTTAAGCCACTATTTTGGTTAGAGAAAAACGTCTGTGTCTAGACCTTTACCTATTTAAACACATGGATTGCTGGTTTTTTTTCTGAAAGATGTCTGAGCAGCAGCCCTTGCAATGTGTTTTCTGAGGAATTTGCAGGGGGGATGTGTTATTTACAGATACCAGGCCCAGCAAGAGAGGGTGACAAAGAAAGTTGACACAGGCCAAGATAAAGCATATTTATGGTGCAGCTGTGTTATTCTATGGACTAACCTAATCTGAAGAGCTGGTTGCTGCCTCTCCTGCTATCCTTGTGCTCCCACACCAGAACAGGAAACATCTGAACATTTGTAAATTTGTTGTCTTTCCAACACAGGACAAGCACAGGCTTTGAGTGTCCATTTGTGAGCATTGAGGTCCTTGATGAAGCATCCTTGCTGTGACCAGAGCACACAAATATCATCAGAACACTTTTCCTGTGTCTCCATAAAGCAGATTCTTGGGATCTTCCATGTGCAGTTTGCCTCTGCTCATCTGAGCCCACTGGAGAAGATGAGAGGACACCTCTGTCACTAAATAAAGCATTAGAATACCCCAAGGGTTTTTCTTTCCAGAGCCCATTATTATACTTTTTTTGGCACTGAAACACTCTACCAGGGAAGTCAGTGTCCAAGGCACGTAATAATTAGTGAATAAAACAGCCCCAGAGTATCTTAATCCTATTAAAATATGCCTTATAAAGTGTAAATTAATCTTTAACCTAATTTTAAATGATGATTTTCTTCCTGTAACACACCCTTTCTCAGTAGATCCCTGGAAAGCAGAAGGTGAAACAAAGTAAGACATTAATGTCAAAGATTTTCATCTTCTGTTCATATTTTGAAAGATACTTGACTGTTTGCTGCTGATCTTCCTACTTCCTGCTACTTCTTCAATCACCCCACTTCCTTCACCACGTTGTGTTATCTTCCTTGTCTCCAATGAGGTATGGTGATAACAATAATGAATTCATTTCATAAGACAAAGTCTAAGTGTAGGTAAATGCAAAAAATTATTTTGTTTCTAAATACGGGAATTGCATATTTTTTAAAGAGTTAAAGCAGAGTTAGAGAGTTAAATAAACATTTCCAGACTCAAGTCCTCCCGGTCCTTCCAGTTCTCCAGTCCTGTGCCCTTCCATCTCAATGCCCTGTGGCCTCCCGTTCTCACTGTGGGAATTCAGAGGAATTAACACTTTTGAAGATGTAGCCACAGTGAGACAGCAAGGGCTTTTATTTTTGAGGCACAACTCCCAATCTCTGGGCTTCAGATAAACCCAGATTCAGAGAACTGAACATCCCACTGAGTACTTGTTTCCTCCTACAGCTTTCAGAGGCTTTGGGGATGTTTAGGTCAAGGATGTGCTGTGGCCACTGACATTTCTTCTTTCAACTCCAGAGCATCAGAAGCACTTGACTTGCTTTTTTATTGTAACTTTTGGTTAGGAGCCAAAGCTCAGCTCAAGAAAATGTTAAAGGACCATGACCATTGTTTGAAGTGGAATCCTTGTGCAGTTCCAAAGTTGGACCCTTCAACAGCACCTCTTAGTTTAGAGCTTGAGCTCAGCTTCCAAACCAATCTTGAGTCAGTTCCAAGTCCAGTCAGGACTGAACCTGACACCGGCACAGAATCTAAGGGCTGGGTGGAGAAGACCTTGTTAAACCTCTGCCCCTACTTTTTGGGTAGATCCAGCTGGTTCTTGAACAAGGTTTTAAACCTGAATATAAGTGGAGCTCCCACAATGGAAGAAAATGGTATCTTGGGGCTTATAAAACAAGTTAGTTATAAAAAAAAGAGAGGGAGCAGCTTATTAAACAGACAGATAAGCCATGAGTGGATGATTTTAAACTGAAAGAGGAGATATTTAGATTACATATTAGAAAGAATTTCTTTCTTCAGAGGGTGGTGAAGCCCTGGGTGAGTTTCCCAGTGAAGCTGTGGCTGGCCCATCCCTGGAAGTGTTCCAGGCCAGGTTGGATGTGGTTTGGAGCAACCTGGGATAGTGGAAAGTGTCCCTACCCACTGCACAGGATGGAATGAGATGATCTTTGAGATCCTTTCAGCCCCAACCATTCTGTGATTCTATGACTGTGCTCAGATGTGTCAGAAAAACCAGGTCAACTCCACAGAGTGAACACCACAGACCTGTGAGCTGCTCAAGCTGATCACTCTGTGCTCACATTGCTGCAGTGATTTCCCCTTTTTTAAGCTGTGCTGTTTATCTCATAAATGGAGAAGACTGGAATTTTGAATGTTGCAAGTTGGATCATAAAGTCTGCAACACAAATGAGTAGGATTTCTCTGTTCCTGAGAAAATGTCTAATTCAGGAAGAATTTACAGGGAAGTTAAACAAGGTAAATGTGTTATTTTTCAGCTGCACATCAACATTTTGTTCTGTCAGAACTGTGGAAAATCCAAGTTGGTTACTGGGGCCCAAAAGTAGCTCAGGAGATCTGACTTCAGGTCCTAACATTTTGTTTGAGACTTGAAATGTTTCCTCTCATGTAATTTACTCTTCTCCCTTTTCAACTTTTCACCACTGTTTATGCCATCTCTTATATGAATATTTTCTTTCCCCACACTAAAGCTGTGTGAAACTGGAAAGCCTTTACACTTCCTTTGCTTTCTTTCCCTTCTCCCCTCTCAGCAGAGCCCTAAGACCCCCTTCTCTGACCTGCCTGATGATGAGAAGATCTTTAACGGAGGCGATGGCGCGTGGCAGAGCCAGGGCCAGGACCAAGCCTTGCTCTCGGAAATCACGGAGGAGGATTTGGAAGCCATCCGCCAGCGGGAAGAGGCCATTCAGCAAATTGAGGTCAGTAACCTCCTCCCACCACGGTTTTGTGAGCTGGGAGTGCAGAATCCTTGCCTTGTGCCTTGTTCAACATGAAGGAAAGGCTGATCTGCATCGCTGCCAGTACAGCGTCGCTAAAAACGGGGAGATCGTCAAGGATTTCCAAAGATGGGAATCAGTGATAGAAGGAAAAGTTGGAAATCTGTTTGATTTGTAATGGAAATGACAAGAGCTAATTAATGTTCATGGGCTGATGGTTGGGCTCTTCCCAGTGAGTCTTCCACAGCTTTAATTGAGCTGAGTTCTGCAGCAAAACAACTCTTTCAGTGCACGCAAACCTGAAATTTGTCAAAGGCAAAAACCACTCAGCTTTACCATTAGAGAGAATAATAAGTAGACAAAGGAAATAACTTGTTAACCTTTTCAAATTATTCAATATTTTGCTGTATCAAAGTATTTGGACATTCTTGATGTAGTTAAAAGAGGACATACTATTTTTATTTCCTTTTTTTTTCTTTTCAAAAGTGCTGTAAAAATATGCAATAAAAGGAACAAAAAGAGGCCTGAATAAGTTAAACATCCCACATTTTTTCTTTTTATACTTCCCTTTTTATGCTTTTGGGAAACTCTTGTTAGTTGAATTTAAGCGATAAATGGGTAAAACAAGAACATGTTAAACCTTCCTAATTTGTATGCTTTTGCAGACCTAAACTCAAGATGAACTGAAAAAAGAGGGCTTCAGAATGATCAGAACATTTAATTAAGGGCTATACTTTGTCCTTTAATTGGATTGGGCTAATTTTATCAGGATAGATTTTGGGTTGCAGTACAGCAGGAATTATGATTGAGTTAACAGTGCAAAAAGGGGACAAAAGTTCCTTCTGAGGGCTGCTGCTTTGAGGTTGGGACCTCTGTTTGCAAGCAGTGATGGCCACATATGACTCAACACTCCAAGTCAGAAATTTTGACAGCTTTGCAGAAGCAGGTTGAGGTCAGTGCTTGTCTAATTTCTGTTGTGGTTCACTGAGCAGAGATGAATGAGCTTTGTGGACTTGTGTGCATTGCTAGGGGTGAAACTGTCCAAGGATATTGTCACACTGAGTATCTTTGGCTGTGAGTTGTCATTCTGCACTTCGAGGGATCTCAGAGCGTCCAGCAGGACAAACTGGTGGGAGCTTTGTTGCAAAGAAAGTGCATGTTTTGGGCTGTGCCTACACTTTGATGCTCAGGAGGGATGGTAGCAAACGTATTTCTGAAATGATCTTGTGAACAACACCACCAGCTCACTGGAGATATGTAAGAACAGTCTGAGTAGAATTTTGTGCCACTGTTGTCCGGGATGACCCTGCTTGAGCAGGGATGTTGGACCAGATGACCCCACTGTGGTGCCTCAGCCATTCTGTGGTTCTGTGATTTTGTGATCTCTTTTGTTCGAAATAAAGTCCGAGCCTTTTTTGTTTGTCTTTACATTGTCCCTGTCCTCCTCAGGGAAAACAAACAAACAAACAAACAAACAAAAAAACCAACCCACATTTAGTAGTTGCCTGTTAGACAGTGGGGAATGACAATCCTCAAGGCAGCCTCAAGCACACCAGCTTTGGAAAGTCAAGACGTGCTGTTGTGTCTCCTTAGAGAGATCTTTATTTATTTTGCTGGTTAAATCCCATTTCTGTGCCACAATCTGATGTATTTGCACCAAGGTTCACAGGACCATGTGGCCACAGTGGGGTAGTTTAGGAGGGTGGAGTGAACCCAATCACAATCCTAAATAACTTTAAAAAAAAAAAAAAATCTGTGTTCATGTATTGTGCAGGGTTTGTATCTATTGATTTGATCCTGGATACCTTTCTGCCTAATGTGAATTTACCTCTGAATATCTTAGTTTATGCAATTAATGATTTAGTCAGCCTCAGCAGTTAATATTGTTTAGGCTTTTTCTTGCTAAGAATGTGTGCACTTTCTTTTAACCTGTTTCTTCCCCATCTCCTCTATCCATTTTGCTTTGCTCTCAAAGATCACTATTCATCCTCTAACGAGGGCTGCATTCCACAAACATTATTTCAAATGTAGCTTAAACATTTCTCCTCAGGGAGAAAATATTTAGGATCAATGGCATTTTGCTTAACATCTCTTTTGAAAGAAATATAATGAAAATGAGTTTTTTTGGACAGCATTGTTCTTCTCCCCAGCTGTATTTGAATAAGCAGATGGTGCTTTTAAATAATTTTCACTGTGTTTTGCTTCTCTTTTTGTTGACCCACATGAGCATATTTCCTGTGAAAGGACTCATCTTGCACATTAAAACTTCCCTGTTTTCAGCAGAAATTGTGGATTCCTTGAACTCACAGCCACTACAACAATTTTTTTCCAGTATATTTTCATAATCAGTGAGTAGCCAAGAAGGTTAAAATGACACATTATTCCTAACTGTCAAACATAACTAATAAAGTAAATTTATTGCCAATTTGATGTATAGCATTTGCTGTCCTTTGTTCTTTGGGGACCAGAGTGAAGAACAGAGCTGTGCAGAGATTGTTTTGTGCAAGTAGATTGGTCTCACTGGGATTTCCATGTTGCTGCATATCCAGCACCAGAACATGCAGATTTTGAGCAGCAGAGGAGAAATTGAAAAAACATCACATCTTCTGATTACACACAACTTTAGAGAAGCTCATGGTTCTGGTACCAGTCATGGGACTTTTTTTAAAGAAACACTGGATTTGCCCTTTTTGCAAGAAAAGCCTTCTTTGTGGCTGAAGAAATAAGGAAATAAATTCTCTTGTCTTTTGTCCTGAAAAACAGATATAAAATTGTGCCTATAATAGACATTTTCTTAACGTTCCAATGACTTTTTCCCACTTATGTGTTTTCCAAAATCTCTTCAGAGGTTTGGGTTAATGGGACATTGTTCTCTGTCAGGAACATCCCTTGAGGCACTTTGCAGTTCACAGTTTTCACCTAGACAGATAACAGCCAAGTCAAAAGTTCACCTGGCTGTTCATTTTATTTAAATGTGCTCCTTTTGCTATTGCTTGCAGATTAAAACCAGAGACGTCTGCAAGGGAGATGTCTCGCCAAAACCGTACATTTTGGATAAAGATCTTTATTGCTTGGAAATGTCAAAATCTGGTAGGACACAGCAGCCTTGACACAAGTGTTATTTCTTAAAATATTGCTTTGAACCGTTATATAAAACCTATTTTAACTTGAACTGTATTGGCAGTGAATAATAGATGCCATAACAACTTTATATATAGCACTGTAAAATGTGCCATCAGAAATACATGAGCTGAACTGTAATGTGCATTGTCAGTGCTCAGTGCTGGCACAAGCTCTGTTACAGCAAATATATATATTGTATATATCATTTACCATCCCATGCCTTTCATTTACACCTGTGGTCATCTGAAAAATGGGAGGAGATAAAAGTTTGAGAAGAAATGGGTAAGCACTGAATGGGGAACTTCACAGAATTTCAGCTGGTGACTGGAAAGACCTATTGAAAAAAGATTCTAAATGCTGTGTTGATTCAGAAAGTCTGCTGTGATCCTTGCCATGCAGACAGCTTCCCCAGGGATGATGAGAGAGTAAAATGAGGAAAAGCTCCCCCAAGATGGTCCACCAACCCTTTTCCTCTCTGACAGCAGTTTCCCATCCCCATTCTCTTCTTCCACAGAGTGGGCATTCTCCTACCTTGGAGGGTGGGAGGTGTCCCTTCCAAGGCACAGAGGTTGGAACAAGATGGTGTTTAAGGTCCCTTACAACCCAAACCACTCTGTGATTCCATTATATCCTGAAGAAAGCAAAACACATCCCAGGAACTGCATTTTAGTTGATGCATCCCTTGGCAAAAAAAAAAAGAAAAAAAAAGAAAAAAAAAAGAAAGAGAGAGATGGACAGGTTGTGACAACAGGTGTGAGGAAAATGCTTTTATTTTTAGGAGAGGTTGTTCCCTCTGGGTCGCTGTTGAGAAATGTTGATGTTTGTTCCCTATCTGTTTTGAAGAGAAGTGATAGATGCCAGCCTCCATGCCTGTCACTCAAGCCTTTGTAGGCAGACAGAAAACGAAACACAATAAAAATAAAACAAAAGAAAGCCCCACAGAGTCTGGCAGGGTGTGTTTGTTAGTTCAGACGTGTTCCTTGTTCCCTCATTACTGCGTATCGTTTCTTGCTGAGGGGCGTTTTCGGTAAAATCTCTCCTCAATGGTTGCAGTTTAGAGGGTTTAGTGCAAGCTATTTTATACCTTTCATCAGCCTCAGTAGTCCAGGGCTTTGACTTATGAGGGCTCAGCCTGTCTCTTCAACAGAGGCTTTTTGACTGAGAGTAATGTATAAATAACACAAGATCATGACAAGCACCATCTGTGAACGATCTGGCGCCGTGTGAGTGTCAAGCTCTCCCCGTGACAGCATTGGGGACCCTAATTATCCTGAGCTTCAGAGCTGCCTGCCAGATTGACATGGCCATCCCTGGGACTGGTATTGAGTTGTTCCCTAAAGAACCAGCTCCAGTATGCTGCCCAGTCTAATTTAAAATGACCCGAGCTGCAGGACTGCTACCATTTATTTCGGGAGACTATTTCACGGTCCAGCAGGCTTCGGTGTTGATGAAATGCTTCCCTCTGTTCTTGCTAAAGATCCCTTTCTCATTCTCAGCTTTTTACACCTAGTGAAACTCTGCTGGACCCTGCAAATAATTCTTCTTCCTCTTTGGCTTTTAAACTCTTCAAATGCTAGCAGTTATCCTCCTCTTCACAAGTTGGTCTCCCTGGCTTTTCAGACACTTCAGTGCTCTCTTCTCAATTATTTCCCATTTGTTAGTTCTTTGGTCCTGCAGCAGCAGACTGTACATAGGATTTTGGTGTTGTCCCAGAGGTGAACAGAAGAAATGTGTAAAAGGCCCTGTGGATGCAATTCAGAGCTCACAAGTCCTGATGGAAAATTTCTGGTTAATTTCTGCACTAGTAAATTAAACCCACCAAAGACACTAGAACCTGCTCATTACACTTTTTAATTGTTAAGTGTATCCTGACACACTTTTGACCCAGATTAGCCCATGCTTACCCTGTTACTGACACAGTTTGAGAGTTAATGTTTTCCAGAGGCAGTTTTGGTGTGGCCATGCTGTTCAGAGGGTAAGGGGATTTAATGATGGCCATGCAATGAAGTGCAGTTTCAGTGCCTGAGAACAGGCATGTCCCATCTCCTTGTACAGCTGCAGCCCTATTGATTTATGAGTTGATCACAAAAATTTCCTCTAGTTCTCACTGACGTTTAGGGGAGAGGAAGAGCAAGGTGAATTAAGGGTGAATTTTGTGGGAAACTCTGCAAGCCTGAGGGCAAGATGAGGTGTACATGAAAATAGCATCTGGCCTCTTTGAAAATGTGGAGAAGCCTCAGCAAGTCTGGAGAACAAAGAGCAGCCTGTCCCAGTGGAATCCTGCAGTGGCCATTTCCACTGAATATTGATTTGAACTGTGCCTCCCTCTCCGTGCCCCTGTGGCCTCCAGCACTCCTGCATTGCTCTAAGAGACTTCCCTTCATGTCAAGATCGCTCACACTCCATCTGCATGTCTTTAGCATGTTGCTTTAAACCGCCATTGTCATGCCAGGCAGGTCTGAAAAGTTTCATTCATTTTATATTCAGCGGTTCTGTGAGGATCACAGAATATCCTGAGCTGGAAGGGACCCACAAGGATCACACAGTCCAGCTCCTGGCCCTGCACAGGACACCCCAAGAACTCCACTGTGTCCCTGAGGGCTTTTCCCAAATGCTCTTTGAGCTCTGTCAGGCTGGTGCTGTGATCACTGCCCTGGGGATCCTGTTCTCCTCTGAAGGGAGAACCTTTTATTGATAATCCAACCTAAACCTCCCCTGACACAGCTGCAGGCTGTTCCCTCAGCTTCTAGCACTGAAACAGCAAACACATCACACACTGTATTTCCTTCTCTTCCCATTTTCCCACTCTTTATTAAGTGCTGCTGTTATAAATATATCGATGCACATCCATCTATTCTGTAATCCCAGCACATCCTGACAGAGAGGCAAGAGATGAAATACCACTGGGTAACACATTGTGAAGATTCTCTCATCATCTCCTTTCTGCTCACACATCACTTTTGCTGTGGCTACATGCAAAAGTCCAAACTTTTTCTTCTTGCCTGGCTAAGACTGTATTTCTTCCTCTCCTCATGGAAATGCTTAGAGCTTGTATATCTTTGCAATCCTTGTTTCGTCAGGGATACCTGTACAGCCTTGGATATCCCTTTGCAAGGCAGTGAGGTTTCAGGAATGTATCACAAATCTTTTTTAGCCCTAGGCAATTTCTCATGTCTCAGGTGTAACCTTATGACTAAACTGTGTGTAGTGAAGTGTTTTTAACTAAATTGGAGAGGTTTCCGCTGTGTGCTAGGGATAATTTTCCTTTTCTCACTTACATTCCCAGTGCCTTATCCAAAGCCTGTTAGTGTCAGAGAGTCTTGCCCCAAACCCTTTCCTTCATGCACTCTTCCTTCAGTGAGCTTGCATGAAGAAGGCAGTAATGAAAGCCTGGATTCAGCAAATCCCTTATGTGTGTCTTAACAGCTTTGCTGAATAGGGATGGACTTTGGAACCTACTAAAAGTGAAGTATTTCCTCTGCAGAAGGAGAAAATAGTGCTGAGACACACATAATTTGCTAACAATCTGAATTTTAGGAAGACACATCTGCATATTTATATCCAGAGAAACTGAGCTGAGTTAAAGTCTCATGTATGACCTGTCAATGTTCATTGACAAGGCAGAGAGAGATCTCCAGTGCTGGTGGTGAAATATTGTTCAGCTTCTGCAAATCCTCCAGTTTAAGTGTTAATATTTCTTTGGTGAAAAGAATGTGTTGCTTTCTTCCTCCATTTACTGCATTTTTTGCCTAAGTTTTTGCCACCAGATGATGACTGTCCCAAAGGTAATATCTTGTCCCTATTTCTGTTAGCACAGACAGTGCAAACATCAAATGCCTCATCCACACAGCAATTTTTGTGGCTGTGATTCGCTGGTCCAAAGGGGAATTACCCCTCTCACCTATCACTTAGGTTAGAGCAATTCACTCTCTAGTTCTCTGATGCTAATTAATAACAATTGACATCAATAGCCCATCAACCAGATGAGATCCTCTAGCAGTGTTTAAAAGAGCTGTCCCTGCAGGTTTGACTTCTTACTTTCCTGAATTGAGTGCTGTGCTTTCTTTTTTAATTATTTTGGGTAGGGAAATCAGAATTTTCCCCAGCAAGGTGGGGACAATAAGAGAGGGTGAGTATTAAATCATGGAAACATAAAAGTTCCTGTTGGCAAAGCCCTGAAGTATCTCAAGAACCCTCTGGAGAGTGAGTCAGCCCTCCCTCATCAGAGCTCAGCAGAGAGGGAAGTGAACCAAGGATATTGAAAAGACCCCACAAAGGTAACAAGGGAAGAGATGACTGAGAAGGACAGTGAAATCCACATTTCACAGCAAGATCAGTTCCCATTCCCTCCTATTTACCAAAAGGTGCCTGGTCCTTTATAAATTATCCTTGACAGGAGTATTCTCCCACATCCTCACAGAAATTAGACTGAAAATCACATTCTTAACATTGTTAACAATGAATGTCAAATTTTAGAGGCTGATGACAAAGACAGTATTAGTTTATGCCCTCTGCACTGTGCAGGCTCATTTAATTCAGGTGTTCTTTAACACTTTTAATTGCTCCTTTATGAAAGAGGATGTTACAGCACTGTCTATCCTCACCACCCTGTTCACTGTTTATCTACCCAGAGTGTCTCCTCTGGTTGTCATTTCCTTCTCTGCACTGAAGTCACCTCTCCCCATCTGTGTTGAGGCTCTCAGACAGCTCACTGGTGGCAGAAGGACTATTAAGGCTCACCTAGGAACTATGGAGAATTGCAAATTTTAGTATTATAATATATTTCCTTCAGTGCAAATTTTTATCTAGACCCCTGAGCAACCTGGTCTGACCTCAGAGCTGGTCCTGCTGTGAGTGAGAGGCTGGACTTGAGCTCTCCTGTGGCCTTTTCAAACCTGAATTATCCTGTGATCTCATGATCCCATTATCTCTCCACCTCCTTTGACTGCACCACTGAGGGCTGCCAAAAGTTCATGTGTTAATCTTGCTAGAACTTCTCTATTTCCCTGCCTGTGTGAGCTCCTGAGTCAGCCTCATTCTCCCTCCTCTTCCATCCATTGTCACCACAGGCAGGAGTTCATGCTTTGCTCCTTTGTTCATACAACATTTGTCACTTATTTGGGGAAATAGTTAGGATATTTTACCCATCAGAAAGATGGGTGTCCCTGCAGAAGAAATCCTCTGAGGTGGCCCGATGCCCATTGGGTCAGTGTGCCATCAGTGCCCAGAGAAGCTGTGGCTGCCCCATCCCTGGAATTGTTCAAGGCCAGGTTGGACAGGGCTTGGAGCAACCTGGGACAGTGGAAGGTGTCACTGCCCACACCAAGGGTTGAAACAGGATCATCTTTAAGGTCACTTCCAGCCCAAACCATTCTGTGATTCTGTGATTTTGATGCCAGCATACAACCAGAGTCACGTTTCAGAAGAATTCAGATCTTTCCAGCAATGACTGGAATGCAGATGTGGTTTGTTCATGTTGGCAACAAAATCCACATTTTTTTTTAAATGTGGACTCATAGTTGAAACATCAAGTTGAAACATCTTCTAATTTAAGGCTAAGGTTTTGCTGTTGAAGGATGAATGGCAGAAGGATTTTAGATCAAAGATAAACACATGTCCAGACAGTTTTTTGTAATTTTACTCTTAACAGCTTCTACTAAGCTGTCAGTAAGCTTCTGGATCTCCCAAAGTTTTCCTGTGAATGTCTAAGACCTCCTTCTTTCCAAGTTTTCAACTGTTCCATGGCTTCAAACTGAAAGACAGCAGGTTTAGCTCAGCTGTTAGGAAAAATCCCTTCCCTGTGAGGGTCGTGAGGCCCTGGGACAGGTTGCCCAGAGAAGCTGTGGATGTCCCATCCCTGGAAATGTTCAAAGCCAGGTTGGACTGGGCTTGGAGCAACCTGGGATAGTGGAAGGTGTCCCTGCCAATGGCAGGGGGTTGAAACTGGATAAACTTTAAGGTTTTTTACAACCAAAACCATTCCATGATTCTCTGCTGTACCTACAGCAACAAACATCTGCTTGTTTTCAACTCTGCCTTTGGAGCTGGTAATTTTTGAAACAAATGTTCCTGAGCTTCATCTTTCCTTGTCAGCTCTCCCACGAGGGATAAAAGCTGCCACAGATTTTTCACCGTGCTCCTATTCCCGTTTCACAGCTGGAGAAACTGAGACATTGTGGATTGTTTCTCTGCCGGTGGAGCTCCATAGAAATGTAAATGCCTTGCTTAAGACCTGGGAAAGAGTCAGGATCAGCGCCAGGATTTAAATGCTGCTTGTTCTGCACTTCCGTACCCAATTCTCTTCAGGCTGTGCTGGGATGAGAGCTCCAAATACAAGATCTGGCATGTTTAGCTTCTAATTTTTCTCCCTGTGTTTGAATTGTGAGGCAGAGAGGAGCGTGCTCCTGTTCAGAAAACACGCTGTCATCCTCTCAGCTTGGATGAAGCTCAGGGAAAACACTGATCATCATTTGTAGCTGCAGGCAGATCGTCCCTACAGGGGGCTTGCTGGGATGTGAAGTTTCACCCAGGATATCATGACTTTACCAGGAGATGCTGAACAGCAGCTTGTCTCCCTGAGAGCACAGATTGCTCTGTCTGAGGCAGGGAACTTCTTGCCCTCTGGAAAATCTTCAGATGTGAAGATGAGGAGACAGGAGCGAGGGCAAGGAGGAAAGATCTGCCCTTTTGTACACATAAAACACACCTGGAGGAAAACCTACAGGTGAATTCAGTTGTGTCAGACAATGTGATGTTGAGGGATTAAAAGATGAATTTGTGGGTTTTGAGGGCCTGAGGCAGATGTGCACGAGGGGTTCAGTGCTCAGAGCTGAGTGCTGGAGACTTTGATTAGCATGTCCTGATTTTCTCACCAATGCTTTATTGCTGGCTGCAGAAGGAATCTTTGCTCATTTTGCCCCTCTCATGGTTCTTGGCAGACCCTTTGCTCTCCTGGAAGTGGTGAGAGCTCAAATATCTGTTGGTGTTGAGGAGGAGCAACTTAAAATCTCATACAGCACTGAGAGCTCTGGCATGCTCTTTGAAAAGCCTCCTCATGCAAGAAAAACCCAACTTCATCTGCAAGACCTGTGTGTGAAGGCAGCAGCTACTGTCTCTTTGGCTGACCAATTTTAGGAATTGGCCACAAATTCAGTGAATTTGAGGAAATACAGTATCAGAGTTGTTTAGATTGGAAAAGACCTTTCAGATAATGAATTCAAACCATTGATCTGACTGCCAAACTCACCACTACACCATGTCCCCAAGGGCCACCTCTAAACATCTTTTAAATCCCCCAGGGATGATGTCTCCACCACTGTCCTGGGCAACCCTTTTGGGATTTTTTTTTTCTGATATCCAACCTAATCCTCCCCTGGTGCAACTTGAGGCCATTTCCTCTTGTCCACTGCTTGTTACTTGGGGAAAGAGACCAAGCCCCACCTCACTGCAACCTCCTGGGAGGACAGAGGACAACACTGCCTGTGCTCCTGATCTGTTAATCAGTCATCCCAAGCCCTTGAAGTTTCTTGATTGTCCTTTTTATCGCAACTTCATTGCTACCTAGCAGGAAAAAAAAATAAAACCAATAATGGACAATAATCTGTGGGTTGTAGCAGGACAGGAAGTTTTCACATCTTTAGCCCAGACCCCAGGGAGGTGGTGGACTGCCCTAAGAAGTGGGTCTGGTCTGCACATTGGGCATCTTTTTCCCTCCAGAATGGAGTTTTTTTCAGCTGCTCTGTCACCTGTACCAAACAGGTGAAGAAAAGTGCCTTCAGAAAACTTCAATTTAACAGAGATTGAATTAATTTGGTGGTTCAGTCTCAGACAAGAAAGCACCTGTGCACAGTCACTGCAGCTGAAGGGGGTTGCACAAAGCAACCCATGTGTTCTCCCCACTGCCCAAACCAGACACAGATACCCCTGGAATGTCTCCCTGCTATGGTTTCCAGGGATTTGTGTCTTTCTCAACAAAATTCAGGTGAGAGCAGAAGTGTCTCTTTATTTTTGGTTTTTCAGCGTGGGGTGTGGGCAGTAAGAGGCAAAGTGAAAGATGTCTTAATCAGCAATGATTCAGCAGAATTTCATATTTAGTCTTGTTTTGACAGCCTCCATAAAAATCCTGCAAATTGCTGCAAACTTCAATCCCTCAGCTTGATTTGATTACTGGGTGCTGTGAGCAGCCTGGACCCAAAAGTCACTCTCTAAGCATCAGCCCCTGTATTTGGCATGATCCTTTAAAATAGCTGTTAAAATGACATTTCTGGAGCATTTCAATTGTCACACAAGGTATTTCTTCCCATCCTCTTTTCCTTGCTAACTGCATCTAAAAAATGTAAAGTGGGGATGGGAGAGGTGGGCAGAAGGAAATTAAGAGCAAACCCCATGACTCCTCTACCTGCCTGATTTCAGCTCATGCTTGTAAATATAAGTCTCAGCATTGGGATGCAAGGACTTTTGGGATTAGGTCCTTACATCCTGAGTGTATTTGGAGGAAATAAAAGAATATCCTGCACCTTTACATGTTGGTGCTGGTTGCTTAGGAGGGAGTCACCTCCTGCTGAAGTCTGACAGGGCTGAGTCGTGTTCCCTCAGTTGTTTCACTGTGATGTTCTGTCTAATTTATATCACTGAGAAGGGTTAAGGAAGGTGACTTCAGGTGTTGCCATTAGAAAGTCAAATTGCAAAAATAAAGCGTTAAAAATAAACGCCACAGTGGAATTGCTGAGCCAGGGAATAAAGGGCTTTAAATGCCAACAGGGAACTGGCTGTGCATTTCTCCACCAGTCACCTGTCTCCCTATCTGGGGATTAAGGACTCTGCATCTTTTAGTCCTGTGTCTTCCCATTCAGCTCCAGGTGCTGCTGAATGTCACAACTTTTTACAGCTCACCCATTAAAATTTAGAGGAACTTCCTTTTATTTGGATGGCAGGAGGAAGATTATTGCTTCCTCTGAGTCACCTCATAGGGGAGACCCAAGGAGAGTCTCTCATAAAAGGGTAGATTTTAAATACAGGTTGACTTCCCTAAATAAACTTCAGGAAATTGATGAGTGGGTTAATTTGCTTATAGGGTAGATCCCCAGCTCTGGGAAATTGTTATAGATCCTCTGACTCCCATGCTGTCGATGAACTGGTGTCTCCTTTTGAATGACTTTCAAACTCCTCCAAAGAAAAGCATGAACAGCATTTCTGTCATGCACAGCTTTCCTCTCCCCTGGGTGTTTTTGCAGGAGCACAAGGTATTTTACAGCCACACTCAAACAGATCCTGCCACACTAGATCATCTTTCAATGTTTTTCTGTCCTTGTCCCTCCCTCAAGGTACCGTGTTATCCCCTAAATCTCAGGGTGCAGTGGTTCTTCCCTGTTGTCCCAGTCTTTACCCTGGATTTTGCTGGGGGGTGGGAAGCAGTCAGATGGAATATTTTTTTTAGGATTCCTTCGTGCTGTGTGTTCCCTCATGGGATCACCACCCTTGCTGCAGGCAGAGGGCAGTCCAGAAGGATTTCTGGGCTGGAATCTGTGCAACACAGAGAAGGTCTGGAGCAGGCTGAGGGGCAAGACAAAAATCTCCAATATCACAGCAGCACCATCATCTTCTAACTGGGGACAGTGCCATGTCAGGAGTTTTTACAGCTCTGATGTCCCCAGGGCACCAGTACCACCAGTACCTCCCCACCCAACCCATGCAGTTGTTATAAAATGAGGAAAGCAGTAAAGGTTTCAAATCTAGCTCAGTCACAGCTCTCCTTTTGATTCTCCATCCCTCCACACCCCCTGAAAGTGGTGTTAAACGTTTATTTTGCAGCACTCTGTATGGGAGCCATGAGGTCTGGGTTAAAGACCATTACATAAACACCTCTTGCTATTCTTTTTCTCCCTATTACTATGGAGTTGGAGCACCTATTGTTGTGTGCCACCAAACAGGCTGCCACAACAGCTTTGGAGGAGCTGTGAGGAGCCAGAGCTTTGTTTCCCAGGTGGGTTTTCTCCATCAGGAGGTCNTCTCTTTTCTGCTTCTCCATCCCTCCACACCCCCTGAAAGTGGCATTGTTTATTTTGCAGCACTCTGTGGGAGCCGAGAGGTCTGGGTTAAAGACCATTACATAAACACCTCTTGCTATTCTTTTTCTCCCTATTCCTATGGAGTTGGAGCACCTATTGTTGTGTGCCACCAAACAGGCTGCCACAACAGCTTTGGAGGAGCTGTGAGGAGCCAGAGCTTTGTTTCCCAGGTGGGTTTTCTCCATCAGGAGGTCCCTGAGGTGCCATGGGTTGGGTCGAGTGGGTGGCTGAGCACATGGCTTTGCTCTGAAGGCTCTCTGATGCTTGGTGACCTTCAAAAGGTGAGGCAAGACCTTCTCCTCTGAGACCCGGGGTCAGGAGTGCCACTGGAGTGCCACCTGCCTCAGCCACCAAGGTGCTGGCACTCACTGGCCGTGTTGCATTAGCACGGGGATATATTAATCCTCTTCTGAGTGAGCCTGGAGCTGGGAAGTGGTGCCAGACTGCCCAACCCTGTGTTATTTAGTGCCTGGTGCATTGTGTGTCCTCATACCTTGCTGTTGCTGTTCTGGAAGGCTCCAGTGCATCAAGCAGTGGTTTTCCTTAGGCTGCTCAAGCCTCTCTGCTGGACTCGTGTGCCAAATGTGGAGTCACAGGAGGAATTTTCATTTCCCCCTCTCACACTTGCATTGGTCAGTGTTGAACATCATTCACAGTCATATTATTGAAAGTTATTAGCACCTTGTGATGTTTGCAACAGCCCTGTCCAGTCCTGATGAGCCTGACTACAGAAATACAGTTTGGTTCTGCCCTGTGGTTGCCCACCAGGAATTGTCTTCTACATCTTTTGAGTACCAAGCCCATGCTATTCATTATTCCATCCATTCCAGATGATGTCCTCTCACTGCCCTGCACACTGGGCATTGCCCTGGATGCAGCCTGGCATTAAAATCTGGCTGGCACATCCTACAAGGTCCAGACTCAGCTGCCCAAATTCAGTCTGGTTGGATTGGGGCACGTCTTAGGGTATTTTGAAACCCTAAGATTTTGATGATGCTCTGCTTCTCACCAGGCAGCCAGACTCAGCTCCATGTTTCATTTTTCCTGACAGATTTTTCCATCTTCCAGTCTCAAGGCTTTTCTGGAGGTTTTGGCTCTACCTGTAACCCCCCTGTCCTTGAATAACTGTGCCTCTTTCACCCATGTAGCCTCCAGGTGAGACTGTTCAAATGGTGCTGGGTTTACCAGTAACAGAGGTTTCATGTTAACATGGAATTTGCAGGATTATCGTGATGACAGATTGAGATGTGTTTGGTCTTCTTTTTTGGGGGATTTTTTTTTTTTTTTTTTTTTGCCTCTCCTGTAGCCTGGACTGCAGGAAAAAGAGCACNCCAGTGATTCACCTTCCTGGATCATTTATATTTAACAATGTGGCATCCAACAAAATGCCTAGAGGAAGCTGGCTGTTAACCTTTTGTCAGGATGAAAACTGACCTACTTTTAATTTTGGGTCGGTTTTTTTGTTTGGTTTTTATTACTCCCTTTCTTTATTTCTTCTTTCTCCTGACCTGCTTTTGCATTTGACATTGCTCTGTGCCTCTCTCCATGGTAGTTACCTTCTGCAGTCACCTGAGGAGTGACAACATCACAGACCTCTAAATCTGAAAAAAATTTAAAGCAACTGCTTTGCACTTTCTTTTTCATTTCCACTGAGTTATTGACTTGTTTAAAGAATTGTGAGGGCTAAGTGAGCTGTGATTTTCCTTACAAGGACCAGGCTATCCCAGCCTTGCATGTGCTTTGTTGTTTTTGTTCTGTTTTAGCCATTTTGCCACGATGTGTAAGGTTTTATTACTCTATTCATCATTCAAACAGCCAAGACTTTTTGTAAAGCTCAGTTGTTTGTAATTGGCAATCTGCAGCAGTGCTTGTTCCTAAACAGGGATTAGATGTTCCTGTTAGCAATTCTGGGGGATTCTGCAGGTCATTAGGATTTCTTGTCACCCAGAGCAAGGTGTTTTTTCCCATAACTGGAGGTTTCCAGGGTGTAAATGTCCCTGCCTGACTTTAAGGTCTTAAAATGATCTGTGAAAACGCACATTTAGAACACAGTTCATCCACTATGATTTTAGACATCTGTTCTATCATGACCTGCCCCATGAGCTTCTCTCTCTTAATGTACTGCATAGAATCTCCCGTTGTTCCTCTCAAAAGCTCAAACATACATCCATAATCAGTGATACCTGTAGTCTGCTTCTTCACCAGACTGTTTGGACAAAATACTGTTTTGTGTATTTTTTTATTCTTTTTCCTTGAGTGGCAGTGATGCATCCCAGCTTCTGTTACTCCAATGTCTTAGAGAGCTTCCTCCCTTTGTGTCTGAGTGGAGAGGATTTTTGTCACCTGAATTTTTTTAAAATTTGAACTTGCATCTATAGAATCATAAAAATCAGAGAATAATAGAAAAGTTTGGGTTGGAAGGGATGTTAAAGATCATTTAATTCCAACTCCCCTGCCCCACAGGAGAATGCCACCCACTAGGCCAGGCTACTCAGAGCCCTGTCCAACCTGACCTTGAACAGTTCCAGGGATGGGGAACCCCTGGAAGTATTCAAGGAAATAACAAATATTTGTTTTTCACAGACCATTCTTGACCTACTTGTTCTCTGCTTCCTCTTCAGTGTATGGCATAACCAGATGGTTTCTAGGGTGACTCCTGACCCAAACCTTTCTATGATTCAGCTTTCTTGATAATTACAGACTGATGATGCCGTGAGTAAATGCATTTATAAGCCATCAGTCTGGATAATGAAATCAAAGAAAAACAATGTCCTGATTTTGGTGTGCATTTTTAATTGAATAGATGAAAAGCCTTCCATTTAAGCATGCCAGGGTTATCTAAGTAATATTCTGGCACATTGCCCTTTTTCACCAACGTGACTGTGCATTCCAGCAACAAAAAGCGGAAAAAAAAATCAATTCCATTGGAAGAAAAACCCACTGATTGAAACTCATGTTAATTGTAGATCAGAAGAAGAAAATTGTTTTTACTATTTCGTAAAACTAAGTGACAATGTGAGGAAGAGAATAGCTGTCCTGTGCCAAGGTGAAATTTTTCTTTTGATCTTGGAGAAGGATGCAAGACTCGCTTTCATTTGACCTTGCAAATCAGTGACAGGATCTCAAACCAGGACAACATTTCTGATGCTGGCAAAACATTGATTTTATTCTAGAGGGGAAGCCATGTGAGAAAGGGCTCAGGCAACTTGGTCTGTCCAGCCTGGAGAGAAGAGAATGAGGGGAAACCTCACTGCAGTCACAATTTCCTTGTGAGAGGAAGAGGAGGGGCAGGCACTGATCTCTGCTCTGTGGTGACAGTGACAGGACTCAAGGGAATGGCCTGGAGTTGTGTCAGGAGAGGTTTAGGCTGGATGTTAACAAAAGGTTCTTCACCCAGAGGGTGGTTGGGCACTGGAACAAGTTCCTGAGAAGTTTTCTTGCTGTTTAAAAATCTCTTTGCCGGAACGCTGGGTGAACAAGGGATTACCATTAAGGCATGAGCAAACTCAGCCTGAGACAATGAAAATTTTCCTTGGATGGTCATGGATAGACTAATGAGGGGGTCAGTCTCTGCTCCAAAGTAACAAATGAACAAGAGGAAATGGCCTTGAGCTGTGCCAGGGGAGGTTTAGATCAGATATTGGGGGAAAAAAATCCTTCACACTGGGGTTGTCAAGCACTGGAAAAAGGAAATGGTTGTGTCACTATTCCTGGAGCTCCTAGAAAATGTGTTGATGTGGCACTTGGGGACATGGTTTAGTGGTGGCCTTGGTAGTGCTGGGTTAATGGTTGGACTCAATGGTCTGAAAAGTCTTTTTTATCCTAAATGATTCCATAGCTTTATGAAAAACGGGTGTTGTGGCAAGAAGGGAACTGTCTCCAGGAGGTCTAAAAAGCATTCCTTGGGTAAAATTTCTGTCCTGCTGTGCTTTGATGTGGATTGTAGCCTATTCTGGTGTGATTTAGGTAATTCTGGATGGCAGGAGGATCATGGCAATCAAGAACACAAAGTACCTTCTCTGGGAGACGAACAGTCCAATTTCAGGGAAATTTTATCCCAGGAGCATTAATGGAGAATTTTTTCAGAGAAAAAGATGAGAAGTCCAATAGCTAAGTGAAATGCAGCTTCACTCTCCTGAATTTTAACTTCTCCTTGCTAACAGACTTCACATTATGGGATTATTATGGGATTATAATGTCTGTGTGTTAAAGGGGAGAGGAAATCCTCAGCGTTCGTTGCACTCATCTAACTCCCCTTTCTCCTGGAAATAAAAGAGAAGATAGGGAAAGGGAGTGAGGGCAAAGAGAAGGAAAAGAAGAAAATTAAGATTGGAATGAAGCCTTGAAATTGGCAGCTGTCAGCAGCCCTCAGGACAAGTGATAAAATGCTGCATTGAAGTAGCTGCAGTGTGAAATGCCATTGACAGAATAACGAGGATGGGAAATCACTTTATAAATGTGCTTACCAGGGTAAACAGATGTGACTGAGGGCAACTCCACTCTGTCACTAAGCTCTTGAAAGGGCAAAATTTATGGCAATCTATTTTCTGTTAAAAAAAAAAAGGAAGAAAAAAAAAGAACTCAATGAAAAGATACAAAGCTAAACTCAAAGAGGCTTCAGG
Source organism: Pycnonotus jocosus (assembly GCA_013400435.1). Lineage (NCBI taxonomy): Eukaryota > Metazoa > Chordata > Aves > Passeriformes > Pycnonotidae > Pycnonotus > Pycnonotus jocosus. The sequence continues at coordinate 71,922 of VWYP01019134.1, forward strand.
CAGAGGTGAGGGTTCAGTGCACGTGTAAGGGTGGGAATCAGGGCAGAAACGCTCTCCTGTAATAAACCATTTTGAGAGCCCAGTAAATCAAAATGTGGCAGGGTGTGATGATGCTGAGGAAGGAGGGGGCTGGTTCCTGGTTTTTCACACTTTGCAAAGGCAGGAACCACTCTACAGGCATGGCTTGGGGTCTTTCACTGGCAAAATGTGCAAAGGGATGTTAGTGCAGTTTTCTGCTGACCTGAGGCTGGCTGGACATGATGGTGGCCCAAATTTAAAGGATCAAGGAGCCTTTGGACAATGCTCTCAGGCACATTGTGTGATTCTTGGGTCTGTCCTGTGCACAGCAGGAGTTTGATTTGATGATCCTGATGGGTCCCTTCCAATTCAGGATGTTCTATGATTCTCTGATTCTGTGTTTTTTTGGGGTTGGTTATGGTAACTGAAACTTTATTCCATTTCTGTACTAAATTGCCTCCTCATATTAACAACTGAAGAAATGCTGCAGTTGTGGTTGGTAAGGACCGGACAGAGAGGAAAATCCATCAATTTATACCCAAGAGCCATCAAACAGTGAAAACTTATTGTCACCAGGCAAACGCCCAAAAATGTGTTTCCTCTTGCTTTGAGAAGTGTTTGAATTACATCAGTGATTCTTCAGCCTTGTTCATGAAGGCCTGATAAAAGTATTTTTATATTACTGAGTATTAATAAAAATTCAAATATCTCTGTGGCCTCAAGTTGGGCCAGGAGATGTTCAGGTTGGATATTAGGAACAAATTCTTCAATGAAAGAGTAATCAGACATTGGAAGGAGCTATCCAAGGAAGTGGTGGAGTCACCATCTCTGGAAGTGTTAAAAAAATGAGTAGACATGGCATTTAATGATATGATTTTGGGGACATGGTGGCATTTGGTCAAAGATTGAACTTGATGGCCTTGGAGGTTTTTTCCAGCCTTAAAGATTCTATGATTCTGTATCATACTCTATGACAAATCATAACGTGAGGTATGATAGCTGTAGTCTAAAGTCCTCTGTGGTGGAAAACTATTTATTTTGCCAATCTGCAATTCCTTGAATGGAAAAAGCAATGAATTACCTGCAGTGTTAACAGTAAACAGCAGCCTCTTCAAGGTATGTTCAGTCTGAAAGCAGCTCCCCAAATCCTCCAGTTCTCACCCCATCTCCTAGATCCATCCAGCTTTTCCAGTGCTTCATCCTTTGGGCCAGAGACACCAATGTGTGGCTGGGAATGAGCTGAGCCATCCTCCCTTCAGGTCTAGACTCTCACCTGCCTCATTTGCAAATTAAAACAAAACTAAAATAGTCCATCGAAAGCTAATCTGAACCCAGGGAGCACAAGCTGAGCGCGATTGAATGTAAATGCCTAAAACTTTCTAATAAACTGGAGAGCTGACTCCAAATTCTCTTGAATTAGCATTTCCTTGGGGATGGGGCAGAGCAGGTGGGAAGAAGGCAGGATAACTCACTCCTCTGCTAAGGGACTGGTGGGTTTAGAAGAGCAGGAGTGTCTGCCCTGTCACTGTAGATGTGCTTGATGGTTTCTGAATGCAGCCCTCGGGACAGGGGCTGGCTGTGGTTTGTTGTCACCCACAGCTGATAGATGGCACGCTGCTGTCAGGATTCCCTGCTGCAGATGCCACTGTTCCTTGCTGAAGGGGAGACGCTGCTGTCTGATTGTTATCTGCTGCAGTTTAATGGCACAAAGTGTCTTTGTGGCTATTGATAAGCCGGTTAAAGCTTATTGAGCTTCACCTTTTGTGGTTTTTTTGTGGACGAAGATGTTTAGCAGAGCAGAGATTTGCCGAATTTGTCTTAACTGGGAGAGGCTGAGGGAGAGGTGGGTGATTTAATCAGTTTAGTGACTGGAGCCGATGGGAAGTTTGTGGCTGCATTCTGAAGCAGTCCCTCTCTCTTTCTGATTTCCAGGTTTGTATTGATTGCATTGAATATTAGACAAGTGGAGTTTAGAGCAATCTTTAAACAACATCAAATCTCTCGGCTCTGAGACAGGATCAACAACCCGAATCATTAACTTCTTATGGAGATGTCTCCTGTTGCAGTTTCAGTCCATGAATTTCTGTCATATGGAGGGGGAATGTGGAGAACAGGTTATTCCCTTCCTATTTGCAACAGTTCCACTTGTCAGAAAAGCATTATCACATCTGTTGTGTCTCCCCCACCCCTCTAACCCCACACATGTTGCTTTTCCTACATGGAAAACCACACTGATTCCTATTTTTCCTATCAAGCTGTGCTTCTAACACTTTTGATCATTCCCATGGCTTTTCTCTGAGCTGTCTCCAGGTGGTCCCCCTGAGATTTGTTGCTCAAAATTGGACACAATGTTTTATCTCACAAGTGCTAGCTTTGTCCCCAGCACCCCTCAGCACCTTTGTTTGTTTGTTTATTTCCTTTTTGAGGACTTCTGCCCAGGAAATTGCCTATTACTATTCTTTATGTCTAACTGTAGAACTTTGTATTTTCATTGTTTGGCTTCACCCTTTTTTCCTTACAGCGTTACCCCTTTTTAACAAGATCCCTTTTAATTCTAATCATTTCTTCTGACAGGCTCAAAAGATTTCTGAGCTTCACTGCACCTTCTTATTTATGAGCCGTCCTTTCTATGCCATCACCTAAAACCATTCCTGAAAAATATTGGTTAGTCCTGGATCCAGGAAAACTACACAAACTCAGGGTATCATAAAATCCCCTCCCTCACCTGCTGCCCACTCTGTTTTTGATGTAGCCCAGGACATGAGTGGCTTTCTGGGTTTCAAGTGGACGTAGCCAGCTCATGTCAATTTTTTATCCACCAGCTGTTCCCAACTCCTCTGCAAGACTGCTCCCATTCCATCTCCCTGTCTGTTCAAATTCTGGGTATTGTCCCATTCCAAGAACAGAGCCTTGTGTTTGTCCTTGTTGAACTTGGTAATGTTGAAATCCTTTCCGTGCATCCTTAGAGTCCATCACCAAAGAGAATTTATTGGTGAAAAATTAGTTTTCAACTATGATTTCTGAGCCAGTTTCACAGTATTTTGATCTAGACTTTGTTTGCTCTACTTGTGTATTTGTCATCTGCTGCTTTTCTCCCTCCTCAGGTGTTGCCCTGTCCTAGAAAAGGATCAGACAACTTTTGACAAATGCACCCTTCTTGCTGCTCATTCTCCTGCTGTGTTTTGTGCAACAGCAAATCATACATTGGATTATTTCCCCCATCATCTGTACAACTGGGGCTGCACAGGGCTGGCATTAAGATATCTGGCCTCTGATTCCCAGACTTTTGGGTTTTGCACTGCTCAGACTCTCTCTTTTCTCTCTTCTGATTCCCCATGAATTTTCAGTTTACAGCTCTAAGGTTGTCTCACTATTTCTCTAAAAGTTTCACCTTAGTATTTATGAGTCCCAGACAGTTTAAAAATACCTAACCCTTAAACTGAGCTCCACAATCCCAGTGTGGGCTCCCCATTGACTCTGAAGGGAGCCAGGGAGAATTGCTGAGCAGTAAATGTAGAATATATCAACATATAATTCACCAACTCTACACTATAAATAATTCCTCCTTCTTCTAGAGATTAAAATGACCCAGACTTTGTTCTCTGTGAACATCATCCCCATCTGCCAGTGACACATAAGCAAAACTGTCAAAGTAAAATGAGTGATTAATTGTTTGAATTATATCTCCTTTGATCAGAGAATGAGCTGCTTGTTGTTCAGACCCGTAATTTTAATTACTGGATGGAATTGCAATCCACATTTTTGATCTGAGATTGAACACAAGATTTCTGGATTTGGGGTGGCAGACACCAGCTGGTATTGTACTGTTTGTGCAAACATAAGAGCTCCAATGCCCACCTGAGCATGAACAACAAACAGAAGGATCTGGAAGCCATTGTGCCACTGGAAGAATGGAACTGGAAATGGGGTGGGATGACACTGATGCCTTGAGAAGGCTGACCTGGAACAGAGACCAGACAGAGCTGGAGAATAAAGTAGATATTTATTGAAAGGCCTTTAGGGAACACCTTGGGCAGGACAAGAGCCTGGTCAGGGCTACACCCAAGGTGGACCCAAAATGGTCACAAAATGGATGGCCCATCATGAAGTCTTACACTTTTATAAGTTTAGATTCATTTGCATATTGGGGGTTAATTGTCCAATTACAGCTTTGGGTTGTGAGGTCTCATCCTTCTTGTTCTCTCTCTTCAGTCCACCGTTGTTTGTGCTTTTGGGCCTGAAAGTTGTCCTTGGTCTTCAGCAGGAAAAGGATTTGTTTTGTCTCCCTGCTCTGTGAAGAGAGCTGACTGACACTTAATATCAGGCTCAGAACAACACCCCTAGGCAGCACAGAATGTGAAAAACATGAAAGCTGAAACTTAAGGCATCAACTCACACAACCAGGGTACTGCAATGGATCACTGTAAACTCTTCAGAAGGGACAGCAGGGGAGGAGAGGCAGTGGGGTAACCCTTGTGTCAACAGGGCTGAGCATTTCTGGATCAGGAAAATGGGGAAGGCCAGCAAAGCAGATATCCTGGTGGGAGTGTCTTATAGACCTCCCAGCCAGGATGAAGAGATGGATAAATTGCTCCAGAAGTTCCTGGGAGAAGCCTCATGATCACTGGCCTTTGTTCCCATGGAGGAATTCAATTTAACCAGGTGTCTGCTGGAAATACAACACAGCAAAGAGGAAACAGTCCAGGATGCTCCTGGGGAATGTGGAAGATAAATTCCTGACATGACTGGTGAGTGAGCCAACTAAAGAAGCTGTACCACTGGACCTGTTAGATACCTTTAACCAGAAATTGGAAATTTTCAACTGGATACTGAGCACAGACAATTGGAAAATAAAGTGAACTGTCACACAGCCTTTAGTGTCTGCCTTAGACGTTGGCACCTTTTATATGATAAGAAGGTCTGTGAGAAATGAGAGCATTTTGGCCTGCTTTTTCTATTAGAAATTTGGAGGTGATCCAGAAGGAAATAAATGAGGAAGAAGTATTAAGTATAATTTATGAAGAGAGATTACAGGAATTTACCAATTGCAGGCTCAGAAAGTGCAGCAGTGATTAGTTGAGCCATGATGACTGTGTAGAAATACTTGATGTGAAATAGCATTGAAAAAAGGGGTAGAATAATTTAAAATATTAAGGTTGAAGGTAGTAACAAATTACCAAGTAGTAACTAAAGACAGAGAGAAATAAATTAAACATTAAGAAAAAAATCCTTGAACAATGAGATGAATCATTTTGGATATAATAGATATTTTAAAAATAGTCTCTCGTGTATAGAATGGAAAATAAAACCACGTGAGGATGTTTGGGAGAGTCAACTTGCAGAAGATGATACCCATCAACCTTTCTTTTCTGAACCTTTTAGCTGCACTTGTAATTAATTTGCCCTCAGACACCTTAAGTCAGCATTTTTGCCTTTTAGGTAACCTGCATTATTGACTGAAAACGCGTCAGAAAAGTGTCAACAGCAAAGTCTGCAGTCCACAGAGCCAAATCTGGAAGAGCCTACAAAGGCCATAGTGTTTGGCTTTGAAATGCACAGGGAGGCAGAGAGAGGAGGGTTTTCTTTAATTGTATAGAACATGTACCTTCTTCTTGCCCAATTTGTATCACTGAGGAGAAAGTGAACCTTGGGCAGACCTTGGATATGGAATTACTCATGGAGCTGGTGCTCTGTGGAGCACTTGATGGCCTGAACAGCCATACCCCTTTTTTTGGCTGTGCCTCTTCAGTCCCCTGAGGAAAAAGGACAAGTCTTTCCTCTTGAGAGACCCCACCTGCAGCTCTGGGTCCCCCAGCACAAGAGAGATGTTGACCTCTTCACACAAGGAGGGCACTAAGCTGATCAAAGGGCTGGAGAGCCTCTGCTCTGGAGACAGGCTGGGAGAGCTGGGGATGTTCAGCCTGGGGAAGAAAAGGGAGAGCTCAGAGCCCCTTCCAGGGCCTAGAGGGACTCCAGGAGAGCGGGAGAGGGACTTTGGAAAAGGGATGGAGGGACAGGACAAGGGGTGATGGCTTTGAGCTGAAGGAGGGAAGGTTTAGTTTACATATTAGGAGGAAATCCCTTCCTACAAGAGGAAGTGAGGCTCTGCAAGAGGTTGTCCAGGGAAGCCGTGAATTCTCCATCCATGGAGGTGCTCAGGGTCAGGCTGGACTGGGCTCTGATTAGCCTGGTTTAGGTGCCCTGCCCATTGCAGAAGGTTGGAACCAGATGGTCTGAAAGGTCTCTTCCAGCCCAAACTCTTTTATGATTTTATGGTTCCAACTCTCAGTGACCACTGTAAAAGAGATTGTGACTCTTTCCTCTCTTGCACCAAACCCATGAACTCCTTTTGTACTAAGGACTGAGTTGTCTCCAAACTCTGTACAGGATACAGCAGCCTCAGCCATTTCTAAACAGAGGATTGGCAGCATAGCAGTGAGTTGTAAAAAGGTGCTGTGTATTTCCCTTGTCCCTTTGTCTTTTTCCTTTCAGTTAAAGTGAGATGTTCTTTTTTAATTTGTCAAGAATAAATAGTGCACCTAAATGAATCACTCTGTTGATAGCTGCAGATCAGACTCTGCAATCAGTATTTTAAGTAAAAGAATTAAGCAGCAATTGATAATACATGACATCTTAAGATTGCTCTAATTGCTTGGCTTCCCAGAACACTCCTAAAAAGAAAATGAATTCCTCAGTTGTATTTTTTTTCTGGCTGCATGACCCTCATGGAAATAAATCCAGAGTGGAGAATTAATAGTGCTGCAAACAAAGTGTAGAAAGTGTTGAAGTTTTTGTCATAATCTTTGCACGGTTTCTATTTTTGAAGATAACATACCACCTGCAATAAACTGCCTTTCCTGGGGCTGGTATCAGTCAGGGTGATAGATTACAACTACTTCCCTCACTTCTGCTATTAGTTTATAAATTGCAGCCTGGGGCAGGAAGCAGGAGATGCTAAAGGAAAAGCCAGCGTGGAACAAACTGAGTTTGGAGTTTGCTGACGGATTTCCATATCTTGGGTGACTTGGTACTTCTGAGCAGCTGCAAAAAAGTGGAGCAGTAAATATTAAATGCATTTTATTTTCTTATTTTAAAAAGACTAAGTGTCCCCCAACAAACATTTTTATTGCATATAAAAAAATAATAACTTCTTTTTCATAGGTTGCTGTAAGAACTCGTATATCTCACTTTTTGCAGTTTGCTACTGTAGAGACCAATGGCTCCTTGGAGCTGGTGGGGAGCAAAATAAATGTGCAGTGTAGACAAATAGTTCCTGTTGGACAGGTACCCACCACATGAAACACTCCATGACAATTGCATCAAGTCACTGTGGCTATTGCCCAGCTCTTGCAGAAAGAAAAGGGATCTGTTGCTCATAAAAGCCTTTTCTTACACAAGGCTGTGGATTATTGGTGGATAATTCTGCTCTGGTTTGCGTGGGTTTTATGTTTACTTTTTGTATTGTATTTAATTTTTGCTTTCGAGATGTTCAGGCCAGCAAATTTCACAAACCTTAAGCTACAATCTATATTTGAAATACAAATGGATATCCTCTACTGGAAGAACCTTCATCTTCGCTGAATATTTTTATTCCTGGTCTACAAAGGCCACAGTGTCAGGCATTCCATTATCTCTGTTCATTTTAGGTCCTTCACATAATTACTTTTGTGCCATTTGATTAGCCTATATACATATGTGAATTAACTAAGAAGGAACTCCTTAATTCAGCTCCAGGGGGCTGGGAAAGGTGAGAAGGCAGAAAATCCCACAAAAACCTTTCTAGCATATCAGGAAACAGGAGCAGTATTTCTGATCCGTGAGTCTCTTTCATATCCAGCCCAAGGGTTTGTTGGAAAAGCAAGGATATTAATCTTTCTTTAGTGGTAAAGTAGATAGAAACTTGGCTGTAGGAGAGCAAAAGTTTGGATTCACAGTGTGGGTGCAGAAACTTTCTTTTGCAACCGTAAGAAAACAAATCATAGACTGGTTTGGGCTGGGACCTCAAAGATCACCCAGTTCCAACCCCACTGCCATGGATCAGGTTACTTGGAGTTGTTGCTTCCAAATATTCATTGTAGCATCCCAGAGTCTTGTTCCAGCTGTGCTAAAAAGGTACATGAACATCAGTAAAGAGAAATAAAATTGCAGCACGTTCCCATTTGGAGAGCAGGGCTGATGTTCACTCTGGAGAGAAATGAAGCCACTTCCCTCTTCATTTCCTTAGTTTGTGGATCTGCTTTCCTCTTTCACTCTTTGTTGACTTTATGAGTGTCTGGTGGAAGAGGAGAGTGGTGGACATGAAGGAAGGGCAGGGCACTGCAAAATATGTAAATTCACATGCTCTTCTCCATTGTGGGCAATTTATGAAACATTCTCCATTTGCTCTGCCCCTCGAATTTGTAGCATAATTCTTTTGTTTTCCACACTCCTCTGTCCCTCTTCTCCACTCTTGTGAAGCCCCACCTGGAGCACTGATTCCAGTTCTGGAGTGTCCAAGGCCAGGTTGGATGGGGCTTGGGGCAACCTGGCCCAGTGGAAGGTGTCCCTGCCCATGGGAGGGGTCAGAACTGGATGATCCTTAAGGTCTCTTCAAACCCAAACCATGCTGTGACTTTGATTGTGATTCTGATTTCATGATGACACAACTGTTGCATCTCAGTTTTCTGATGTGACCCGTTCCTGCTCACTCCTGCTCTCCCTGATATCAAAACTATCACAGCATTAACTTGAAGACAAAATGGAATCAACGCAGCTTTTTTGTTGTTGTTGTTAAAATTAAGCAAGGCAAAAAAAATCTTATATTTTTTGTTTATTTGCCTGTTATCCCATCATATCAGTGTTCAGGCTTGTTTTACACCAGAGTGTTTAGCCAGGAAAAAGAAGCCTGAGATTTAAGGTCTGTTTTTTGCTACTGTAGACAGAAATAGGCTATGTTTATATCTCTGCAATCTGCTAAGACTCAAATGTTCACTTAACACCTGGTGTATGTTCAGGGCAAGTTAATCTTAAAATTATTAGTGTCTGTCTATATACAGTGGCTGTTTGTACAGGTGGGAGTGTTTGAGGTACATGAGCATATAGGTGTTCACGTGCCTGTATAAATACCCACATGTACATGCACACGGGAATTCACAGACCTTCACAAACTGATGAATTTAAATGAAATTTTGGGTGTTAATTAATTTGAAGATCAGAATGAAAGTCGATAAAAAGAATGCTTTATGTGATCATTGATGCTTTATTATATTTCACAAATATAAGGTGAGGAGATCTACATAAAAACAGAACTATTGATGACCTCCTCCATTAATACATCTCCTATTTCCCCATCCAAAGGGTTTTTAAAAGGGCAAGCTACCTCTTCCTATGTTTGTGTCATTGTATTTCCCTTAGACAACCCTGACAAGGTGGAATGACTTTAAACCAGTAGAAGGCACATTTAGATCAAATATTAGGAAGGAATTCTTCCTGTGAGGGTGGTGAGGCCCTAGAACAGGTTTTCCAGAGAAGCTGTGGCTCCCCCATCCCTGGAAGTGTCCAAGGCCAGGTTGGATGGGGCTGTGAGCAGCCTGGGATAGTGGAAAGTGTCCCTGCCCATGGCAGGGGGTGGAATGAGATGATCTTCAAGATTCCTTCCAGCCCAAACCATTCTGTGATTTCATGATTGTGGTTCCATGGTGATACAACTGGCAGAATTCGTCACCCTGTGGGGAATCCACTTGAAGAATTGCAGCCCATGGGAGGGATTCAGGTTAGAGGAGTTTGTGTCTGCCTTGAGAGGGACCCCACAATGGAGCTGGGGAAGAGTGTGAGGAGTAAGAAATGTGTGACAAACTGACCACAGCCCCCATTCTCTATTGCCCTGTGCCACTGCAGTGGAGGAGGCAGAGAACATGAAAGTGAAGCCCAGGAAGAAGGGAAGGTTGGGGAAAAGTTTTAAGACTTGATTTTATTTTTTGTTACCCTACTCTGATTTTGATTAGTAACAAATGAAACTGATTTACTCAAATCAAGTCCATTTTGCCCATGACAATAAGTGATGACTGACCTCTCCCTGTCCTTGTCTCACCTCAAGAACCTTTTGTTATATTTCCACTCCCCTGTCCATCTGAGGAGGGGAGTGATGGAGCAGCCAGGGGCAGGATGGATAAAACACCAGCTGGCAGCTTGCAGGATCTCTGTACTCATCCCTGTTGAGGTGCCCTCTGCAGTGGCCTCAGCTGTCCCCTGTGAGGCATCTCCCCTCCCAGAGCCTCTCCATGTGGATTTGGTGGGCAGGAACCCCCTTCCTGCTGTGTTTCCTGAGCTGGTGTCCCCAGGTAGGTGCTGGGCTGGCATCCCAAAGCTCAGCATGACTGGTGTAATTATGCAGCACAGTTCCACACTCCCTGAGATGACACAGACCTCTAAGACAGCAAAAGAGGGAGGAAATGTGCACAGGCAAGAGAGGGAGAGAGAGACTCCACACTCTGGCTGTTGTTGAGTCCCAGAGGAGATCTAACTCAGTCTGTAATTGCTGTTCTGGATGGCTTCTGCCCTCCAAACAATTTTCTGCTGGTCTGTTGTTGCTTAGGCTGAATCAGGTTGATTTATTGAATGTCATTTTTTTTCTCCCCAGCCATAGACAAGAGAAAAATATTTGTTGAAAGGCTGTTGCAGCAAGATTTAGTTTCTGCCTATCTTGCATCAGAAGCTTGCTCGTGTTTTATATCTTTTTTTTTCCCTTTTCCTTTCCTTCCCCTGTCTCTCAGAGAGGAATGAGGACAGACAAACACCATGCTCTGATTTGTCTTTCCATGTCCATACACGGTGGACCACAGGGTAGGAGATGCCCCACGGCTGTTGCAGATGGGACAACACAAAAGAAACATCTCAGCATCTCTTTGGTAAAACATAACAGAGACGACAAAGGGCTGCTGGTTGATTTTTTTTTCCTCTTGTTTCTTTATTTTTCCCCCAAAGATAACAAGCAAGAGGGGTTTGTTTTGCTTTATTGTGTTTTGGAGTGCTTCCATGTGCAGAAATAGGCCTTATAGGACATCTTTCAGGATCTCCTTGAGGTTTGTTTTATAGCTCTCCTGGCTGCTTGCTGCAGAGGAGATGGCAGCTCAGAATGTGACCTCGCTTGTAAAAATTCAGCAGCTCCTGAATATTGAGGCAGCAATTAATTTAAATGCTAATTTATAGTCCTTAAAAAAAATGGATGGCTGGTTTGTGAGTAAACACAAAAGCACATGTGCTAAATAGGATAGACCACTGATACTTTTGATCCCATTTTTATACAAACCTAAGGCAAACATTCCTAGAAATGAGTGTGACTCTTCCCTCGAGGACCTGAGCTGACACTGATAGAGGAGGCTGGGATCTGGCTCCATGTGAGAGAGGAATTATTGACTTCACAGATTCGTTCTGTGTCCTTCTGAGGAGAGCATCTTCCCCTCCCTGGTTTATTTGACACCATTCCCGTGTCTGGAATACAGCAGTGTCCTTAGGATATCATTAAGGGCAGGCTTATGTTGGAAGTTTTCAGCGTGAATAAATCTTTACCCCACAAAGCATGGGAGTGGAAGAGAGAAGAGATTTCTTTATTTGCTGTCTTGGAAATAATTTGGGAATTCTCATTCTGTTGGGAAATGGGCTGCTGGGATTTGTTGTTCCCACGTTGGTGACAACATCTGGGTTTTATCACCTGACTTGCTCACAAATTAAATTTAAAAATGTTGAAATCTTTATCTTAGTTAAAGCAAAAATTGGGATATTGAAATTTCTGGTTTATCTGCAAAATCGTATTTCCAACCATTTCTGTGTCAGACATGGAAATTTAATTATTTTCCCAATATCTCAGTACCCTGCAGTGGCATTATTCACTTCTTGAGTCGGGTTAAATGACTCAAATAGTTCTGCCATTTTAACCTAGTACTTTCTGTTAAGAACTTCCCAAACTAATTTTCCCTAGTGAGAGCTAATCCTCTGGAACTTAAGGGCCTCAAACTCTTTCACATCTCTGGTTTTCTCATCTATCACTTCTCTGCTTTTTTGGCCATCTTTACCTCCTGCCATTTCATTTTATCTTTGACTGGTTTAATTTTGTTTTGTTTTGGGTTTTTTTTTTTTTTTTGTTTTAGTTTGGGTTTTTTTTGTTTGTTTGTTTTTGAATGGGTGATATGAAATCCTGTTTACTAATCTGAACAATGGATTTCTCCTTTTTTTTTTTTTTTTTCCAGGAAAAATAAAAGAGGATTTATATGGAACAGTTTAAACCTGTCTCCCTCTTGCTGCAGAATATAGTGAATGAATTGCTGCCAGACAGGAAAGATTGGTGTTAATTAAAACCCAGGGAGCCCCAGCCTAGTTAGCTGGCAGGGAGCCAGAATTTTGGGAATGGTGGTGGCTGCTGCTCTCCTGGGTTCTGTGGAGTCAGAGATTTATGAGGAGCAGTATTTCGTTGTGAATTCTGCAAAGTGTGTGCAAACATTGGAAACCAAAGGCAATCTGATTTTCCTAACAAACTCTGGTGCCTGGCAAGTTCAGAGGTACTTGGGGATGGAGCAGACCTGGCAGGAAGCAGCAGGAGAGTAGCTCCAGGGCATATTCCTTTATGGAAGATCTTTATTTCTGGGTATTTCTCTTTCTTCTATTCCTTCCTTTGTTTTCCTTACGTATATCAAGGACTTCGAGACTTCACATTGCCAGGTTAAATTATTCAACAGATTTCTTGCTTCAGGTCAGATCGTTCTCGTGCTCTGCGCTTTATAACTCACCCCTGTTTGTTTTTCCTGAAGTGCAGTAGTCGCAGTTTTTCCTTCCTCACAGCTCAGCGCTGGCTCTCACTGATGCATATTTGCTAAACAGTGATTTTAAGTGTTATTGCAACATTATGGAAAGGATCTCTGCTCTGCAGCTGCAGATGGTTGGTTTCAAGTACCTGAATACAAATGGCAAAGCTGAACCGGCACCGTTGGCACACAACGTTGAATTTTCTTTGTCATTCTTCCCTGCCTCAGGTAATATCTGGGGATCAGGACATAAACAGCCCAACTCCTCATGGCTAAATTACCTGGGAAGGGTTCTCTAAGAAGTCAATGTATCATCTGTTTTATTCCAGTGGAAATTCTTGGGCTGGGGGGAGCATGTATAATTCAATATATTGCAGTAAGCTCTGTCTAGCCAAATGTACGTGCAAAAATATATTTGTGAGTTTTAAGCAACCTTCACTTAAAGTGCTGGAAAAGAAGCACAAGAAAATACAGCAGATTAAAGTGTAGAAAGGATTGTGTTTATATTGCGAGAAACAGAAACAAAAAATTATGTCAGTGACGATTTAGCCAAGAGAGACATATTAGCATTCTGGGCTTTTTTAGTATTATTTGTTTGTTTGTTTATATTTTCCTTAATCATCTTTTACAAAGCAGTTAAACAAAAGCAGAACAAGACACTAAAGTTAATTCCCAGTTCTTCACATCTTGCTAAACGTTAACTTTCTCCCTTAAAATATTTTTACAAAAAGCTCAGAAAAATTTCCTACACACACACAAAAACCCACCACTAATTTCTCTTCATTCCCCAGTAATGATTTACTAACACAGTGCTCAAGTACAATTTCAAATTACTTAAATTTCATTGTTTTGCAAAATATTCTGCAGTATTTACAAGTTAGGAATAATACCATCCATAATTAAAGCTTCATTATGCTTGACAAGTGGAGGAATGAAGTGCATTTCGTGGTGCATTACCCCATCTTTGGTTAGGGGAGTGGTTTTTTTGCATTATTATGATTTCTCACAGCTTTTCCAATCTTTCTCTTTTCCTCCATCTTCAGTTATTCAACAATTTGGGCTATTCTAGCACTCACAGTGGGTATCCCAGGCCTCATTTTAAATTGATGCAGTTCTATTGCATTATGTGTTGAAGTGTTATGCCAGTTATATTCTCATAGCAAACTTCAGTGGGAGGATGTGGATTAATTTTGCACCATTTTCTAAATTTGCTAGCAGGGAAATGGAGTTCTTTATAGGAATGTGGTGGAGGCAATTGGATCTTCTGGGATGAACAAGGAATCCCAGAGTGGGCCAGGCTGGAAGGGACAACAGTGGGGTCATCTGGTCCCACTTCCTTGCTCAAGCCATCCCAGAGTGTAGGCACAGGATTGTCCAGACAGCTCCTCATTATCCTGCTCTGATTTTGTTAGTAATAAATTGGATTAAAATCTGTTCTGCCCATGATGATGTTTGGAGGTTGAGGTCTCCTGGTCTTTATGTCAATTTATGAACCCTTCATTCCATTTTCAGTCCCCTGTCTACTTACAGAGGGGAATGGCAGAGCAGGTTTGGTGGGTGCTGTGGTCAAACAACACCCAGAGTCCCATGGACTTGCAGTTTGCCAGACAGTCTGTGGCATCTCCATCCTTGGAGGCAGACAAAACCATAGCCCTGAGCACCCTGCTTTAGTTGTCAGCTCTGAGAAGGGCTGTTGGGCTAAATAATTTCCAGAGGTTCCTTCCAATTTCAATGTTTCTGTAATTCTCTGACTTGTATGACTAAAAAAAAAATATACATCCTTTTTTAGTGTCTTTTTTTCTGCTCTGGTAATGCTGCCTTACTGCTAGTGCATTTAGCAGGGTCTATATTATTATGTCTATTATTGCTAAATTAATTCTTTTTACAAGAGACAGTGTCATTTGATGTCAACATATGCTCACATTTGCTCTTTTATATGGTAAATGTTCAGAAACGAAGGAAACAAACTCATGGGCAATTTGCTGTGTTTTCACAGAGAAAATTTCAGAGCTCAATGTAGTTACCTTTTTTTTTTTTTTTAGCTACTTGAAAACATAAAAATGAATCTGTTCATCAAACAGCTCTTTCCATATTGCCCTACCAATAAGGTAATTTCAAATTCAGGGAGTTTTTGATTGTATCTTCATCAGTTTATGAATAGCATCAGATGGATGCTGTGCTGAGAGATGGCCTTTTCCTGTGTAGGAGAAAACAGTCTGGGATGAATGGCCTGCGTCACCAATAACTTTTTTAGAAAGAGAAGGGTTTGCCGGTGTTGTTTTTATTGTTGTTTTTCCTGAGTCCTCCACAATTCTGAAAAGGAGCCATAAAATCTGATCATTCCACTTGTTCCCCTCACAAAGCTTGAGTCAGCTGGCTGACTTAGATCCAGCAAACCACGGCTCTGAGGGAATTTTTTTACTATGGGAGCCTTATAACTTTCCCTTTTATTTCTACACCAACGAAGATTTCTGGATTTGAGTTTTTCTTTGCCAAGCTGGACTGTGGAAAGTGCCTTTTGTGCTTGGATATTCCCCATTCCTCGTTAATGTTAGGATTTCTGTCTTTGCAGAGTGACATGCTGGATGTGAACCAGATCATCAAAGACCTGGCCTCCATGGTGCACGAGCAAGGAGACACAATAGGTAGGTGTCAAATGAAAATTATGGGATGTATTACCCTCTTCCACCATTCCAACCTGATCTGGTGCCTCAGCAGCAGCCCTTTGTGGATGCTGTCATTATTTTTTCCCTGTGTTTTGAGCATTTTGTGCATCCAGAGATGTTTGGATCTGACAAGCTGCCCTGTGCAATAAGGTTCTTGTGTTATGGACAGTTTGCTGGTATATTTAGCATAAAATAGAATTCACAGGGAGATGAATCCATTCCCTTCTGACTGCAAAGAGGAAGCTGGAGAATATATAACATTAACTGGAGAGGGATCCAATTCTTCCTTTCTACCTGGAACTGGAACTAAAAAACCAATAGCAGTGGCAATTATTATTGTGATTATTGATGAAATTAGAGAAAATTAAGCAGCTTTTTGTTTCCAAATAGAATTTTCATTCCACATAGCTGGGTGTACCTAATTAAATTTACAGAAGCCTGACATCAAGATGTGCTCATATAAAGTCTGAATTTTCTGCTCATTGGTCGATCTTCTCTTGCTCTCCAGCTACCAATGACTAGGAAAAAACTGGATGGAGAAAACTGGGAAAAGAGATGGGAGAAACTCCTAGCCCTATCTTTAGGAGCAGCCCATCACTGAAAGCCACAACTTCTTGTGAATAGAGAGATAAAACACTTCAGATCAGCTCTCTCTGACCTTTGTCTTTGCCACTGCTCTTTTCTGATGATGTGAAGAAAAATCAGATTTTTTTTCTCTACCTCTTGTCTTTTGTATGCACAATAATAATATGTGATATGGTACTTCTGAAACAACTGCCTGCTTCCAAATTTGGGAGCTAATAGCCCTAAAGGCTGCTTGAGGGACTGAACTCCAGAGCAGCAGGAGTTGTGGGGATATTTCTCACCTGGAGGCTCAGCTTGAGTCCTCACTGGTGCTCCTGGGAGCAGGAGCATGTCCTGAGACAGCCATATGCAGATTTAAAAAGCAGAAATTTTTCTCTGCTGCTTATTCATCGCTCTGGATTTCTTTTCAGAGTTCATATCTCTGCAAATCTCCATTACCATAAGATACTTCCTTTCACACTGAAATGAGTGATCCACACCCCTCTGAGAAATACCACTCAGGTTCACAGGGATGGCAAAAAAAAATCAAAATTATATTTAAAATCAGTTTTTTAGTATATTTTCTTTTTCTTTTCTTTTTCTTTTTTTTTCTTTTTTTCCCTCTTGGTGCTGGTTTGAAAGCTTATTTTTGTACATGGATAACTTTGGAGCCTGATTCATCTCTAAAAGCACATCAGATGCTAATGCCTTGAGGGACATGACAACATACATCAGCTAGCTTCAAGATCCTCACAACTCCTTTTCTTAAGGCAATATTTATTATTTTAAGACTTTGCCCATGCATAGAAGCCATCTCAGTATTAACTTCCCTGTGAGAAGCTGTTAGACTAAGTAGGACATTTTGTCTTTGAGCCAGCGTAAGGTTCTTGTGGGGTTTTTTTTCTGTTGTTCTTCTTCTTCCTCTTACACTCCAGCAGATTTTTAACAGTTTTTTAAGGACTATCTTTTAATCCTGACAGGCAATCGAGGTATCTTCCCAATCAATTGCTGAAGGGTCCCACTGTTTATCTTTTGACATTCATATTACACAAAAGTAAGGCAGATAAAGAATCAGGGAGGCAAGAGATGTTGAAACCCCCACAGTGAAAATTCCATGATGACAGGAGACAGCTCTCTTGGCACTTGTTTTATTTTTTTTTAGTCCATTTCTCTGATGTGCATGGAATGAAAGCTCTGTGTGTGCTTGCCTACGAAACACAGGGAAAATAAAGAACCAGAGAATATGAGATGAGCCCCTCAGCAAAACAATCCCAGAGAAAACCCCTCTTTGGTTCACCTGAGCTGGGGAGAATTGTGGGGAGAGTTTGTCTGGTCTGGGCATGGCACAGGCAGAGTAATCCTTGCTTCTTGCAAGAATCTAAAAGGAGTTTTTCTGGCATGTGGGCCAGCTCCTTAATAAACACTTTGATAACACTCCCTAGGGGAGAGAGCAATTTCTGTCATGCAGGGAAGAAATAGAATGCAGAGTTGGGAGAGGATCTCTCTGGTATTTTATGTCTTCTGCAAACAAACTCTGTGCCCAAGCTCCTGGTCATGGCATCTCTTTGATACAAATATTTAATTATGCATTACCATGTCAGTGAGCCCAAGCCTCTGACACCAAAACAAGGCAAAGGCCTGAGTTATCTGGGAATCAGCAGAGCCTTCCCAGCACAATCCTGCAGGAGCTTTTGGCAAAAGCATCTCCAGAGCAGCTTCATCACATGGGCTGTGGTGAGGGCAAAGAGGGCAAGGAGGAGGAAAATAATAGGAGAAAACAAGAATTGGCTGTAGAATTGGTGTTGCTGACACGATTTGGGGTTCAGTGGGACCCTGTTTGTGGATTTGCAGCTGCTTGGGAGAGATGGGATCCACCAGATAAGGAGACATTTAGTAATGGTGGGGCAGGGAGGATGTGACCAGCAGTCCTGTGGGAGCAGAGGACAGCATTGCTGGAAGAAGGACCTGGGGTGGTGTGGCAGGAAGGGTTCCCAAAGTCACCAAAATGAGGTGAGAGCAGGGTCACCTTCAGACTTGGAAGTGAGCAGGGAAGTGCCTGCCAGGAACCACCACCATGGACAAATATCCCAAATCCTCTGCAGGAACTGACCATTCTGGGGTGCTAAATGCACACAATACAGGGAGTAAACCTGAGCATTTAGAGATCTGTGTGAAGCTGCAGGGCTCCAATTTTGCTGGGATAATGGAGATGTGATGGGGTGGCTCCTGTGATGAGCCTTGGAGGGATGCAGGCTCTTTTAGGAAGGGCAGGGTAGGAAAACGGGGAGGAAGAGCTGCCCTTTACATTGGGATGGGATGCTGCCTGGGGATGGATGAGAAGCTGATGGAAAGTTTATGTGTCAGGATTAAAAGAAGGACAGGCAGAGTGGATGAGACCCTCTACAGACAGACAGACAGACAGACAGACAGACAGACAGACAGACAGACAGACAGGAACAGCCTCACCTTTGCCGGCCCTGGTCCTCAGGAGGGATTTCAACCACCCCAGCATCAGCTGGAAAGACAACACAGCAGGGCAGAAATATTCCAGGAGGTTCTGGTGTGCATTGAGGACAGCTTTGGGGATCTGATGTACAAATTGCAAGATCTCCAGACAGCCAGCAGACGTTCATCTCCACTAAATTTTACTGTCATGGCAGCAGAAGGATTCTGAAGCCAAAGCATCCAAGGAGTAAAGGCTTGGCACTGTGAGAAGTAAATGATGTTGGAGGTGATTGCAACAGCAACAATCACTCCTTTCCATACTCAGAGATATCTGAAACATTCCCAGTATTTCACACCGAACATCTCTATTTTATATGTGTGAGTTTGTGCTTTGATTGGTGGTACTGGGACATGGATGCAAACTTCCATGCAGTCAGTTTTGTGACTGGTGTTAGGGAGAAGAGAATGCTTAAATCCTCCCTTCCTCTGAAGAAACTGTCAACAACACAGCTGCCAATATTTGTATTGGAACCTGATGAAAGCAAGTGCATATTTGTCCAATTTGTAGGCTTCTGTTTGTCTTGTAAGTGAGAATAAAGTTGCCCTGAATAGGAGTTAGTGGTGGTTTTTTGTTTGTTTTTTGTTTGTTTGTTTTTGTTTGTTTGTTTGTTTTTCCTATGGCAAAAGGAAATTACCTGTATTTTAGAAAAGCTGTTTCTCCATGTTACCTAAGTATGGCACCTTAACAGTTATGCCAGAATAACACTCAAAACCTACATCGCTTATCTGAACTGCTCTTATTCAACTTCCACCACTTCTATCACTGTTTACAGCTCCACTGCTTTTCACAAAGCCACAGGGAAAGACCCACATTGTTCTGAAAACATTTTACAC
Organism: Pycnonotus jocosus; assembly: GCA_013400435.1. Lineage (NCBI taxonomy): Eukaryota > Metazoa > Chordata > Aves > Passeriformes > Pycnonotidae > Pycnonotus > Pycnonotus jocosus. The sequence goes on from VWYP01019134.1 coordinate 91,285, forward strand.
TTTTAAAAGCATCACATTTCTGACTCTTTTGAGCAGTTTTGGAACCAAGCTTTGTGTATATGTAACCTTCCCAACTCCTTAAAACGGGAAAAGATCCCAAGCTCACACAGTGGCCACCTATTTTAATATTGCAAGAGCAGCAACACAGGAAGGAATCTACCAGTTCTCTACCTTTTTGTCCAGAATGAATGTAAACAAATCCATCTTTGCACAGAAAATCTCACTGGCTAAAAGAATCATGGCATCATAGGACAATTTGGGTTGGAAGGGCCCTTAAAGATTGACATTTTCCAACCCCCTGCCATGGGGACAACTTCCCCTGTCCCAGGTTGCTCCAAGCCACATCCAGCCTGGCCTTGGACACTTCCAGGGATGAGGAAACCACAGCTTCTGTTGGCAATGTGTGCCAAGGCCTCACCACCTTCACAGGGAAGATTTTTCCTACTAAACCTACTCTATTTTGGGTTTAATCCATTCCCTCCTATCCTGTCACTCCAGGCTCTTGTAAACAATCCCTCTCAATCTTTCTTGCAGGCTCCTTTCAGTACTTGAAGGCCACAATTAGGACACCAAAAGCCTTTCTCTTTTCCAGTTTGAACAGTTCAATTGGCTCAGCCTTTCCTCTTAGGAGAGGTGCTCCATTCCTCTAATTAACTTGGTGGCCTTCCCAGAACAGATCAATGTCCTACTCTGTCAAGCTTGAGACTTCCTCAGACTTCTTTTTTAGACCAATGCTTATCCAGACTTAAATGTTGGTGCTACTTACCTTTCACTTCACTTTTGATAGTCTGGACTTTTTATATGTAAAAATAACAGGGTGAAAAAAAATTTTAATGTGATCTAAAGTCGATGCTCCCTCACTTAACAAACATCTCTGCCTGGTGTCTGTCAAGCTGGAGCCCAGAGACCTGGAAAGAGAAGTAAAGACATGGCAGCTGGTGGTTTCCTTCAGCCAGGAGGAACTTCTTGATGGGCCAGTGTGTTCAGTCCTTGAGTGATGCTGCCATTCACTGGAGGGCCACATTTTCACTTGTTGCCTAGTGATGGTAACAACAGCTATAAACTTCCTTCAAAGGAAAAGATATTTGCATGAATGCAAATGGGTTGCTTATTTTGGAAGTTTTGGAATACGTGGAGGGTTTTTCAGTTTTGTGTTAGTGGTTTTTTTTTCAAAAATTTTGTTTGTTTGTTTGTTTGTTTCCTGTGAAATCAAGTCCACTTTGTTGCCTTTTCTGACCTGAAGGCTGATTTGACACGTGCACAAACATGTCAAGAGGGCCCATCAGCACATCCTCCTCCAGTCTGAGTGCCTGGATGGCACAGTCAGGAGTCTGTTGTCAGACTGCAAACTGAGCTGGGAAATCTTTCAGCTGGCGCCTTAACTAAACCCTCCTGAGTTATGTGCCTCAGTTGGGACATCTGCAGAAAATGAACACATCTTGAGAATGGTCCTCAAATACCTGAATGTAACAGCTTTAATATCTCTGATCAGTTGAATGTGGCCTGCAAAATCTCTCATTTGGTTGAGATTCCTAAGTGATCTCAGAGGAGGCTGTTATGGGAATGTGTACAATTATGTTCTTATTGGTTCCTGATGGATTGGGAAATCTTCTCTTGGCTGTGTTGCTTTCAGGAACTTGATAAGACCCGGAGTTATGTGTCAGTACAGAGCACAGCCCTATAAAGAAGGGTACACTGGGGTGTTCCTGAATCTATTCCAGTTCTCATTCACTTCCCAAGAGACTTCCCATCTCTTTGTTCACCTTCAGTGTATGCTCTGTCATCAGTTGTGTTTCTGCTAAGTCTAACAAAGCTTCATTGCAAACCACCCCAGATGCTGAAATATGGTGTTATTATCATTAATTACCTTGTAGGCAACAATTTAAAGGTCGTGGTCAGTGGGTCACTGCCTCAGGTTTCCCAGAGAAGCTGTGGCTGCCCCACCCTGGAAGTGTTCAAGGCCGGATTGGATGGGTCTCTGATCAGCGTGGTCTAGTGCAAAGTGTCTCATGGCAGAGGCTTAGAATGAGATAATATTTAAGGTATCTTCTAAGCCAAATCATTCTGTGATTCTATGATGTGGTTTATACTGATGCCTGAAGTTTCAGCTTTCATGTTTTCCAGATTCTGTGCTGCCCAGGGGTGCAGTTCTGAGCCTCATATTCAGTGTCAGTCAGCTCTCTTCACAGAGTAGAGAGACAAAACAAATCCTTTTCCTGCTGAAGACCAAGGACAACTTTCAGGCCCAAAAGCACAAACAATGGTGACTGAAGGGAGGAGCAAGAAGGATGAGACCTCACAACCTGAAGCTGTAATTAAGCAATTAAACCCTATTATGCAAATGAACCAAAACTTATACAAGTGTAAGACCTTGTAACCAGTTGTCCATTTTGTGACCATTCTTAGTCCACCTTGGGTGTAGCCCTGATCAGGCTCCTGTCCTGCCCAAGGTGTATCTTTAAAGGCCTTTCAATAAATACCTACTTTATTCTGTAGCTCTGTCCAGTCTCTGTTCCAGGTCAGCCCTCCCAGGGCATCAATACCACCCACCTTTCCCTGTTTATCTGGACTGCAGCAGGGGTGCCCCTCAGCTCTCCGGACAGGGCTGGACAGCCTCAGCTCCATGTGAGGCACTGCTTGGTGGCCTCTGCTGTGACAAAGTCCTTGGAGCCAGGTTGTTGGGCTGCTGTGATCTCTGATCGGCTCATTCTATTCGAGATAACAAGCCACACAAAAATTGCAGGAGCTTTCGTGTTCCTCTCCTCCTCCTGCTCTCTGTGAGTGTGATTTTTTGTGTCATCCCTTTATGGCTCTCACATTTAGCTCTGGTGCTGGCAGTGCTGGTGAGACAGCCCATGCTGGTTTACAAGGGGAAGAGTGATGGGCGGCTCTACGCTTGCGAATTTCCCAACGCCTGAAGATTCGTCTGCTGTGTTTGTTTCTGTGTTTGACCCTCATAATGTGATTGGGCTGGTATAATTACAGTTAATGAGCCAGCTAATTTTGTACAAGAAACAAGGCTCTTCCTTCCACGAGGTTTATTGCCACCCGTAGGATTCTTCTCACATCAATTTATCCAAAGTAGTTTTGGGGAAGTCAGAAGTGCCGTGGTCTCGGTTTCTGCTAATGCTGCAATTGAGCAGTGAATTTGAGAAAGGCAGGAGCTGCTCAGGTGGGTGGTTTATTTCTGCTGGGAGGTGCAATTCTCTGCCAGACTGTTTGGGAAACATGGCTTGAGCAGTTTAAGTAAATCAAACGAGCCATGTAAAGCAAAAGAGTTCATGGGAGTTGTAAATATCAGTGACCTTACTTGGTAGGTAAAATATATGATCTTTCCAAGATAGCAAGCAGAAATAAAATTTATTTATTTATATGAATCCACACCCCCACCAACCTTATTATTCTGGTGGCAAACTCAGATTGGAACTTCTTTCATCAGCAATAGGACTTGATAAGTCAGCTGTGTGATGGAAAGTGAGTTTTGTGTTAATTATAGACAAAAACGGACTTGTGAAAAATGCTGAATGCAAATGAAATTAAGGGATTTATCCAAACTTTCAATTCTCAAGCTGCATTTGGAGAAAAAACCCAAAGTTGATCTTTACTTCTTTTTTTTTAATTTGTAAATTTAAAGAAATATATTTAATTTTTCTGTAACTTGAATGTCTTACAGAATTTAAAAAAAAATTAGAAAATTAAAAAAAAACCCAAGTTGAGTGTAAATCACAAGGGAAAGGTTGCCCAGAGAAGTTACGGATTCCCCATTCCTCAGAGAGTTCAAAGCCAGGCTGGACAGGGCTTGGAGCAACCTGGAACTGTGGAAGTTGTCCCTGCCCATGGCAGCAACAAGATGATTTTAAGGCCCCTTCCAATCCAAACCATTCCATGATTCTCTGATGCTGTGGAAAGGAAGAGTGTGCTACAGGAAATTATCTGGACTTTTCCATTCAAAGCTACTTGAGCTGTTTTGCTCTGTAAATTACTTTCAGAGATTACTTGGTGAATTAAAAAAATCTGACACACCCACAAATCACCTCACAAAAAGCCCCTCTTGTTGAAATAACCTTTTTTAATCAGAAAAAGAAGGAAATAGGGGTGAAAAAAATTAATCAGGTGTGTTGCCATGATATAATATCCTCACATGTGCTAATTTTGTGGGTTTAAAGGTAGAGCCTTGGATTGATTATCCCAGACCATCTGAGAGCATCATATGGGAATTAAGCACAGCTTGGAGGGGTGGCTGAGGGTGTGCAATGGTCGCTGTGTCCAGAACAGGCACCCTCAGGACACTCTTCATGTGCTGACCCTTCTTCTGTGGCAAACATCAGCAATCTGAGGCCACTTGTCTCTGTAAGAAAGAACAATAAATTGCTTTGCAGAAGCCAGAGTGGTGATATCCCTGCACTCTGCCATTTAGCACCGAGCAGATGGTAGGAGGTGCCTCATTCTCTGACAGGATGTGTTGTTTCCCAGCAGACACACGCAGGAAAATGTTTGAATTTTAAATCCCCACGAGATGTCTCCTGGCAGGCATGGCAAACCTCTGGCAGGGCAGGACCATTTTTCAGCACATCCATATGCAGCAGATGCTTGACATTTCCAAGATGCATTTCAAGGACAGTATAAATCATTCAGGAGAAAAAGTGCTGTGAATTTATGCTGGTGCTCGGCCACTGCCCTGTAGCCACTTTTATTCATTCATACCAAGGGGTTTGGGCTGCTGGCTGGAGAAAACCAACAAGAAGAGCTGGTTATGACATTTTAGGGTGTTTTAAATAGTCTTTCCAGGCCTGCCTGGACAATTGGTGCTGGCTGGTTGTTCAGTGCCTCAGTCCTCACCTCTGAGGGTTGAGATGTGTTGTGTGGATGAATTAGAGCTCTGCTAAAATCAGATAGGAAGGTAGGTTCTATCTGCCTTTTTTTGGAAGCAATAACCACAGCTCCTGATGACTCACAGTGCTGAAAATTGTATTTTCTTGCACCAATCAAAGCCAGTGTGACCCATTTAGCCTGAATTTAACATATGAGCACGATTATTTTATAAATCCTCTCGTGTACAGAATTAATAACTGGATGTTTACATTGAAGTTTGCAAATTACTAACCCTGAGCCATTTTAAACTTTGCTCTGGAAGAATTGTCATAGTTTCCCTTCCCTTTAACATCCACAGTTCTGTCTTCACTAAGCCTGAGGGTCTTTTGTTCATGCAATGACACTCACTTAAAACTTTCCAAGTACATGGCAATTCGAATGGGCAAAATTCATTTTCAAGCTGAAAGCAATTTCCCTCCAAACTTGGCTTTTAATTAGGAAAGAAACCGCTATGCATTACCAAAATACTCCTTTTTTTCCCCCCTTCTTCTTTTTATTGTGCCTCTCAGTATGCTATATTGATTATTTTTAGCCAGGAGTTGTAGCGATAAAAGAGGGTTAAGCTTATTAAAGTGCTAAAAATAAAAGCATACTATGAAAACCTGAAGGGGCCCATTTTGGTTGCTGCCAAGTGGGAGCATTTAAAAACGCTCATTCACGAGCTCACTTTCCTGTCTCTCAAATGGTTTAGCTGAAACTCTGCCTTGTGAAACCAACCCATTGCTGCTGCTGTAAAAATTCATTTCTTGTGAGTGATTCCTTGAAAGATTAGGGCAAAACCCCCACTCCAGCCACTGTCAAGCCAATAATTTCCCCTATAAGACTCTTGTTGGTCATTAGAAAGGTTTGATCTCAGGACACAGATAAATAGCTGAAGTTGAAAGATACCTCTTGGGATCATCATTGTTTCCATCTCTGTGTGATAAATGTGTCATAAAATCATAAAAAAATTGAATCTAAAGCCTGGCTAGCTCTACCACCTTCATTACTCCTATGTGTAAGACTGTGTTTTAGATAAAATATCATAAATATTTTCCTAATTCTCTGATGTATTTGGTTGCAAACACCATCTGTTTTGGTGCAGCCCTGTCCCTGAGTTTATCAAAATGTCTACTGCATCCCCTTGGGAGTTTTGTTTTCAAATTGCACAATAAATTTGTCACCAGAGTCTGAGGGCAGAAAGATATCATGGGATTCAGATTCTTTGAGAAATTCTGGACCCAAGACTGGATTATCTCATCTGTTTGGGAACAAATTCACTGTCCCTTCATCCCAAACCCAAAGGGAAAGGAAAAGGCAGATCCTTCCAGCAGGTTTTTTCAGCCTACTGAGGACTCTGCCACCCTTTTCTCTCCATCCCCAGGTGAGGTACCTTGGCAAGGAGTCTGAAAGTGGCCAAGGTGAGGCTGTGAACCATCACTTGTGCAGCAAAGATTCACTGAAATGTCTGTCAGTGACATATTCATCACTGCCTTATTAACATCATTGAATTATTGCTTACTTCTTTGTGACTTGAGCCAAATTCTCTTTCCTCTCCTTGCTTTCCTGTGTTAATCAGCAGAAATATCTGGTTAAATTGCTTTACATATTTATGCTTCATTGTTGTAGAGTTTTAGAGCTGGTTTGGTGGGGGTGGTTTTTTTTGTTTGTTTGTTTTAGTTTTCCCCCTGTGCCTCAGGATTACAAGTTGCTTCAAAAAATAGAATTTGAATGGGAGCTTTACTTATTCCAAAGCTGATATTCCCCCACTGGGAGAAGGAGAGAGCAGAAACAGTTCCCCCAGGGCCCAGGCTCCCTCTGTAGCATCCCATCCACTCATCCAGGACAGGTAGCACAGGTCCTTCCTACCTGGGAAAGCCTGTGCTGGGAAAAACAGGGATGGTGTTTGCAAAAACAGTGCCTAAGCTGTGGCTCTCCCATTCCACAGAGCACTAAGGGGGTGTGCACAGTGTTTAATTTTATCTAACGAAGGCAAATCTCCTCAAGCCTCCCTGCAGGCACAGGCAAGTGTTGGGTTCCTCTGGAGGGCCTTTTCAGGGAGCTAAATTAAGCTGCTTCTATGATTTCCCTCTTCCCCAGGAGAAGTACAGACAGATTACTCTTGTTTTAGAAGGATCTATTTAATACATTTCTCCTCTGTAGCTCCTCTCTGCCTAAATGATTAATTTTTCTGAAGCCAATCAGCCTTTAAGAGATGTTGAGCAGTGAAGGGTGTCTGCATTAAGATCTCAATAAACTTTACACACAAGCAAGTTTTCTTACATTGATTAAGCACTTGGGGTTTTACTCTTTTTCTCTTTTGTTTGTGTTTTTTTTTTTCTTTTTCTTTGCTTTTTAAAAAATGTATTTTATTTTGAGTTATTACTATAAGTGCATAATTACATTAACAGACTTTAACACTGTTTCATTCAAAAAAAGGCAAAACCTGAATGCAGCCACTTTCCACAAATTATCTGCAAATCCTAATTTCTTCGTCCACCACAGAAGTGGTGAGATTAATTCCTGCTCTTTCCTTTAGAACCTTAAGGAATAAATTACTTGAATCTTTTGTGGCATGTCTTAATCCGACTCCTGATAATATTAATTGAAGAATTTCCATTGGTTTTATTAGGGATTAGAGAAATCCTTGGAACCTTTTTCTCCACTTTCTACCTGAGGCTGAGCTCTCCTGGTTGAGTTCATGCACTCTGTGGTGTATTTTGTGCTCCAAACCACCCATTTGATCAAGAAACAGACCAAGGGCACATCCTCTTCCACTGTGAGCAGAAATTATTGGCTGCACATCTCTTGGGGGACAAGCTGGTCAAGATTTCCAAGATTTCTGATGGAAAAACAAACCCTTTTTTGCTGGTTTTATACCACAACTGTCTTGCTTTCTAAGCACAGTCAGGAGTCAAAGTTAATATTTGTTTTTGATGGAAGTGGGGACCTGCCAGTTGTGATGGGTATGTGATAATCTTTCTTTTCCAGTCTCATTTTGATTCCTTGTGGCTTCCCCCAGTGCCAAACATAGCAATGTAGGGTGAGATTCTTTTCTCATAATTGTAGATTCCAGCAATTTGTCTCAATCTGAGCCATTTTACAGACCTCCACTGCAGCTTGGAAATGTGGCCCAGGAGTTTGGCTGGTGGTTTGTGTAATCTGATCAACTCCTGGGGAGTGGGAGGAATTGCACACCCTGGATTTGCTCCCTGTGATGTTGTCTGAGATGGTTTGATCAAGAACAGACACCTGGCCATGGTCAAGAACCCACAAGGACCCACATGAATCTTATCCCTGAGCTCTAATAACAAGATAATTTCAGGTGCCTTCTATAATTTAATCCAGTAAATTTATCAGTCTTGAGCTGCTCTTCCCATTGATTTCAGAAGGAATGGGATGAGAGGCAGCCTCCATCCTGACAGGGGTGATGTGGAGAGCTGTCAGTCATCCTGCCTCTGACTGATGGGGTGGATATTTGTCAAAATGGGTGTTGGTCCAACTTCCCTGCACATCTACAGGTCTCAAACAAGAGGCTGCTCCTCTCTTTATGCCCATGAGTGAATTGCTGAAATGCTGTTGGTGTTAAACCTTTGGTTTTTTGGTTTGTACCCTATAATTATCTTCTTTTAACTTGCAGATAGCATTGAAGCCAACATTGAGGCCTCTTCTTCTAATGTAGAATCAGCCAATGAGCAGTTGGCAAAAGCAAGTCAGCACCAAGTAAGTGGGACTGAAAAAATCCTAAAAATGCTTTCAGTGATAGTATTTACAGTAAACAAAACACCTGGCAGCTGTGAACCACTGGATTTGTGCTACCTAGAAAGATGATAAAGCACATTCTAAGTTGGAAGTAAACTTTTAAAAATATACATTTATATATATATATATATGATTAGATTACCATAGCACAGACAATTAGCTTTAGAGTAGTCATTAAGAGATCTGCATATTAAACAGACATTTCCCAGTGGGAAAGTCAACAATTAGCTACTGTTGTTCGTGGAAAGACACCATAAAAAGCACATCATTTTAGTGCATATGTGCTTCTGTTTGGTGTGTTTCCCCATCATCAGGCAACAGTACTTTAAGAAAACAGCTCGAGTTGTCAAACAGCATGATGTGGTTGGTGAATAATGGCTGTGGTGGTGGCGTTCAGCACTTTTCAAAGGCAATTTGAGGGATTTTTTTTTTGGTGAATTTTTTTTTTCTTTATTGGAGCAAGAATCAAACATAAACATACACACAGAAAGAACTCCTTTTGGTGGTTATAGTTAGTACTTTCTAGGGATGGAGGGAGTGGTGGAATAAACAAAGAAAAAAATTATCAATTGCTTTGTGACTGACAGAAGAAAAACCTGCTAGTTTTCTTTTTTCCTCAAACATAAATTGGTGATTTTCATGTGTCTGGAGTTTTGACAAAATGTAGCTGAGGTCCATGAGAGCACATGGTGCCTGTTGGTTGGTCCTTGGGCACAGTGAACGCTGAAGCTCTGGGGCAACCCTCCAGACCAGAGGAATAAGACTCACAGGCATTTTACTCTGATGTAATGGAGTGATGTGAGTTTAAAATTATCTACAGCTCGTTTTCTGGTGAGACACATTGTCCCAATTTTGGGCAATAAGAGTGCATTTTGTAGAACTTTGATATTGCAGAAAATAAGCGCTGTCTTCAGCTACATTTTGGTTTTTAATGTATATATATTCAAGATAATGTGTGTTGCCCTGCATGTAATCCTGTATTCACTTTGAAAATAACTTGTTACATACCACATGAAGTCTAAAATGAAACTGGAATGGATTTAATACTTGACCTGACTGTAGAGCTGATTGCAAAGCTGCAAATGAGTTAATGATGACTTTGGCTAAGAAGGTCAAAGAGGAGTCAGGCAGAAAATGAATGCAGCACAGTCTAAAGGCTCCGCTTTCTTCAGCTAGCAGGAGCTGCTGAAATAGCCTGCCCAGACAGGAGGTCCCTTTTTTCCTCAGATGTGTTCATCAGGATAGAGAAATAGCCAGTTTTAGCGAGGCAACCCCTGCCAAGGACATAAATATGAACTTATTGGTGCACATGAGAAAACAGAGCCTCTCCTGTGCTTGAAACAAGCCCATAATGACAAATATCACTTACAAAACTTTGGCTGCTGAAGGAAATTGCAATCCAGATCTCCTGTGGAGCTCAGGGAATTATCCTGTGCCCTACTGGATGTGGATCACCAGAAAAAAAAAATGTGTAAACCCAGCTCACTCTCTGTCATCGTCAACAGAAAATGAGGCAACATTTTTTTGATTTCCAGTGCTGGCCTTGGTGGCCTGGAGCTGGTCAAGATGCAAGTGATGTCTCATGTGTTATGTGTCATGATATCTGCTCATCTTGCACCCAAAGGGACACTGTCCCCATGATGGGACAGCGATCCCACAGCCCTCAGGGGTGCTGTAGAGAGGAGCATTGAAGCCCCTTTCACACATTTGGATAATGGAGAGTGAGTACAGGTCATCTCTCTGGGTGATTTGCCTGCTTTTGGATGCTTTGGAAATGTCTGAGATGAGTTTGGGAGAGTGATCAGCCAGATGGCCCCGAGGGTGAACTGCTTTTGAGGGACCTGCCAGAGTTTTACTCGCTCTAAATTCCATCTGTGTTGCTCAGGGGCCAAAGGCATAAACTGTTTCTAAAATCTTACTGAGCAGTTTTCCCTCTTCTGTTAAACTGCTAATTCATGAGTGTGTTTGCTTGTTACTTATGTTACAGTGTGATTATCCTGTAAATGCAGACTGGCTTACAAACATTTGTTATTTATTGCTGTTTATATGTATATAAACTCATGTGTGTGTGTATGCAGTATTTTTATTAGTCAGTGTAGTGGTTTTATTAGTCCATCAACAAATGCATACACAAATTGAGAAATCAGAAATGTCAACACTGCTGAACATTCAAGTTTAAGGCCTTCTGTAGAACTTAATGGAGGGATTTCTGTCAGGAATAATGATTCAGTGTCTGGTTATTTAGCACAATATTTGCATGTAACCCATGCAGTCACTTCAACGGTACAACTTGGAGACCCAGACCCAACCTGCACATTAACATAACAAAGAACCAGTAAATAGTTTCTCCTTAGCTACTACAAAATAAGACATTTCAGTTCCCTGAAATGATAGAAATGTTTTTTTAAAAAATGTAAATATCATCACAATGAGCTCCTTTGTCTGCATTTTAAATTTGGTTCCTTCCTCTTGAGATGTGTGCTAACAGCAGGGTTTTATTACTTTGGGTGAATTCTCATGTGCCCCATCTAAACTCTCTAAACTCTTAGTGGGAGCTGTCAGAGCTTTGGGATAAATATGTATATATAAGCAGATTTTTTTCTTTCATTTTAAATTGTAATTGGAAAATAATTGTTTCTACTTAAACATATTTTTACTACAAGTCACAGTTAAGCTGGGCCATTGTATTATCTCTGGGAACACACAGGGTCAAAATGCAAATGAAAACAATAAGAGTTGAATATTGATATAAAAAGGAGGCCTTTTTTTCCATATGAAAACCCTGTTGGTCACAGAAATATGACAAATTTTTGTCCTACTTTCACTAGAAAATCTGAGTTTGAAAAATGACAGAGAGACCAACAAATCTGGCAGGGAGAAGCCAGTAGAAGTTATCTCCTGCACTGGTCTTCCTTCTATGCCTTTCTTTTCAGTGAGGGCCTCATTTCTCTTGGGCAGGAGAAATGGAGCAGCAATGGTGACTCCTGCCATTCATATCACATTTGACTCTTGAAATTTCCTTGTCCCTGCCCCCAGAGAAAATCATTCATCTCACCCATCTCAAAACATCAGTTTTAACTTGGGCCAAATTGCTTTCTGGAAGAGAGGGGTTTATTGGACCAGATATGGGTGTGTTTGGTGGTGATGTGTGTTTAAGTGTCTGAACCTCCTTTCCATGATTCATGAGGAAGAATTGCTTTCAGCACATCTTGTCTCATCTCACAGGAGATGTCTGACATAGGCTGGTCTGGTGGCTGCCTCTTAGGACAAGTTTTTTCTCTCCTTTGCCCATTAAATTGGGATTTTATCAATTATACCACAAATACTTCAATGGAAAATTAATCCCATGCCTACCACCTGTCTCTTTATTGGGAAAAAGGGAATGTCCAGACACCCAGCCTGTCTTTGAGGTTAGTTTAGGTGAGCTGCACATCACAAGAAAGGGATGGCTGTGTGCAGATGAACACTTTTATTTTGCTCACTTTGTTCAAAGCTTCCTGCAGGTGGATTGAGAGGAAGGAAAAGAAACCAACACAGACTCCAGGGGTACACAATTAAACCAGTTCCTCTTTTTTCTTATGCAAAGTTTGGGCTAAGTTCAGCTTGGCCTCACTGACTGAAGGACTCTGTGTGCTGACTGCTGAAGGTAATTTGTGTTGGAAAAGTTGCTTGTGCTGCTCTGGTTGATGCTGGTTGCTTTCCTGCCCTATATCCTCTGTGGAAGTCGAGCTGATTTGGGTTCACTGCAAAGGCAAACAGCAGTGCAGTGACCCACTTGAGTAGTCTAAGAACAATAATTTTTTTTTCCCAGTAAAGAAGCAATTCCTGGGTCTGGCTTTCATGAGTACACAGAGGGGCACATTGAAGACTGGAGCTCTGAGGAAAAAAAAAGCCTCATAAATCTGTGATATTTGCAGAGATTTTATTGCCTGGGGACCATTGATAAGGAACTGTCTTCAACTTTCACTCAAATAACTCATTGGTATTTTAACAACAAAAGAAAATTTGAGTTTCAAAAATCACCTTCTCAGAGTCTTTGAAATTTTTTGGCATGGTAGCCTCTCACAGCACTTGTTGCTTGTAAATATTGTGGCAATGAAGATCATCTCCTCCTCTTCACTGTGGATATGCTCTAAGATCTTTTCTTTCGCTGCCACTAAATAATTTTAACCTTAGTTTCATAATTAAGAGCCAGCTGGCAGCATGATTGGACCCTGACACGTGCAGCAGTCATCCAGCAACTGCAAAGCCGTGGGGGACCAGCGTGGTTGGATTATCTTGACACAAATTGAGGCCATTTCCCCTTAACCTGTCACTTTTCACCTGGGAGAAGAGACTGACCCCCACCTGGCTGCACCTTCTTTTCAGAGAGCTGTGGAGAGCAAGAAGGTTCTCCCTGAGCCTCCTTTCCTCCAGGCTGAGCTCCCCCAGTTCCCTCAGCTGCATAATCTGGATTCCTCACTTTAAGAAAGACATTGAGGTGCTGGAGAACATTCAGAGAAGGGCAACAGAGCTGGGGAAGGATGTGGATGAGAAATGGCTGAACGAGAATTTCTGCATGGAATGGGTCATCAAGCATTGGGAATGGGCTGTCCAGGGAGGTGGTGGAATCACCATCCCTGGAGATGTTCAAGAAATGACTGGATGTGGTGCTTAGATGACAAGGTGGTGATCAGCCAAGAATTGGATTCAATGGGCTTAGACGCCTTTTACAACTTAAATAACTCCATAATTCTTTGATTCTGTGATCTCCTAGGGCAAGAAAAGGCTGGGTGCTCATATGGCAGATTTGTGACAGGGATGTAACATGCAGATTTGTGACAGAGATGTAACATCACTCTACTGCAAACTCCAGGATGCAACACAAACAATCAGCCTTGTGTTGCTGTTTGTCTGTGTCTGTCACCACGGTGAGTGTGGCTGAGTTTGCAGCTCCTCTGGGTAATTAGCACTTGGAAGTTTCATTTGGGGGATTACAGAGCTGTTCTTTCTTCCTGCCTGTGAAAGTGACGGCAGCTGAATTAAAGCTGCAGTAGGAGCTCAGGGCTCTGAAAGGACTCCAAGCAAAAGCCATCACTGAAGTCACTGTTTAATTACATGATTGAGCCTTAATCCTCCTCTTCAGCAGCAGAAAGAATCTTTGCCACCATACAGAGTCTTCATGGTTCGGTACTGTGAATTCCAGTCAGGAAAAGAAGTCCTGCACAAATTGCTGGAATCTCTCAAACCATTTTGCAGACCCTCTCCACTTTCTCACTCTCAGTCCACAGCAACACATTCCTACCAGGTCAGTTCAGGAACCTCTGCCTGGGTTTCCCACTCAGTTTGAATTTCTTCAACTTCAAAGCTATTTCTCCCCCATAGCACTTGTTTTATTTCCACCCCTTCTATCTCCCGTATTTTTTTCATTTTTGCTGCCAATTGCAGCCTCCCAGTCCTCCTCTGCTGAAGCATGGCTGCCAGCACCACTGCTGCCTCAAGCACTCCATTCCCTTACAATGCTTCCAGTAATCTGCCTGCCCAGGTTGCTCAAAACCTCCCCCATATTTGTAATTCCTGTCAGATGTGCCCCAGTGTGGTTTGTATTGCTACAGAGCCTTGAAGCAAATCCTTGCTGCTGCAGGTCTGCCCCTTCCTTCAGGCTCCCTTTGCCTTGCAGCATGGTCTGAGCAGCAAGCAGAGCTGTCTGGGGCAGTGCTTTCAATGATTAAATTGAATCACAGAATCGTTTAGTTTGGACAAGGCTGCTAAGATTATCCAGTCCAACTTTGAACCCAACACTGCCAGCTCCACCACTAAACCATGTCCCCAAATCTTGATGTGTTTTTAAATGCCTCCAGGGATGGTCACTGCACCAATTCCTTGGACAGCCTGTTCCAGTGGTTAACAACCCTTTCAGCAAAGAATTATTTTCCCAATATGTTATCTAAACCTCTCCTGGCACAACTTGAAGCCATTTCCCTTTAACCTGTCACTTTTTACCTGGGAGAAAAAACTGACACTGACCTGGCTACCCCTTCCTGTCAGGGAGCTGGAGAGAACAAGAAGGTCCTGCCTTGAGCCTCCTTTTCTCCAGGCTGAGCCCTCCCAGCTCCCTCAGCTGCTCCCCATCAGACTCGTGCTCCTTCACCAGCAGCAGCTGATTGGGATAAAACTCCTGCCTCCTTTTTTCCCTGCTCACTGGCTCCCTATGAACGGCAGGCTGAGTTTTCAGATTTTCTAGAGTGCTTCATTTTCTGAAGCAGCTTCTGTCTTTGCCTTTTTCGCTGTATTTTAATGCAGCCTTTTACAAAACAGCTGCTTTCCACAGGAGGCGGTGTTCGAGCCAGCACCAGTCCCTGTGATAAATGAACTGTGTGAATGCAGCAGCTTAACCTCAGCAAGGCCTGAGCCACAATATTTATTTAAAACTCTCTTTGTTTTCTGTAAATAATGGATCTGTCTGATGAAATATTTATTAAGAAATGGGCTGTTTAGAGCTTTTGGGTGTCGTGCAGTTGCGTGTTCCGGTGTGTAAAAGAAAAATCTTTCAGGCTGTTTTTAATCACAGCAGAACATCTCTTCATTTGTACCATCCAAAACGGAGAGATGTCTGATTCAGGTAGTAGCTTGGGCTTTCTTTTTTTTTCCTTTATTGTTAAAGATCAACTGTGACATTTTTGGGAGAACAAAAATAAAAATTATCCACAGTGAGCTCATTTTTTGTTTAAGCACAAACCATTCAAGGAGGAAGTGGAAGGGGCATGAGTGGAGAAGGGAAGGAATCCAGAGGAGGCCATGAACGTGATTTGAAGGATGGAGAACTGCTCCTGTGAGGAAAGGCTGAGGGAATTGGGATTGTTCAGCCTGGAGAAGGGAGGACTCCAGGGTGAATTTATTGTGGCCTTTGAGGTACCTGGAAGAGGATACCACAAATCTGGAGAGGAACTGTTCCGAGGGAAGAGTGATAAAACAATGAAGAATGACTTTAAACTGACAGATTGCAGGTTTAGGTTGGATGTTAGGAAGAAATTCTTTCCAGTAAGGTGCTGAGGTCCTGGCACAGGTTGCCCAGAGAAGCTGTGGCTGCCCCATCCCTGGGGGTGTCCAGGGTCAGGTTGGATGGGGCTTGGAGAAACCTGGGATAGTGGGAAGTGACCCTGCCCATGGCAAAAGATTGGAACCTGATGATCTTTAAGGTTCCTCCTGACCCAAACCATTCTGTGGTTTGGTGTAATATGAACAACTTGGGAGCACGTTTAGTGATGAGCTATTGGTGATCAATCTGTTTTCTCTGGTGAGAAGATGAGTAGGTAGGACACAGATTTTAATGATTGTTCACCTTGGTGGAATGCAGCACTGGGGCTGTTCCAAGTCAAGAATATTCTTATTTTAAGAATATCAGTTACACTGACTGTGGTACCTCAAAGGCAAGAATTTTCCATTTGAAAGCTCTCAACAAGTCTGATCTGTGACAGAGACAGCAGAAGGAAATCACAGACTGCCTTTTGTTTTTCTAATTCATTTGTTTAACAGAATCTCTTTCCAGGGTACAATTTCATTTTGAGGGGTCAGAGATTAAAAAGCAATTTTCCCTTGCTAGCAGCAGCATAAACTAGTGAGTTACATTTCTCTTAATGGCCTCATTTAACAGAGGAATGAATGGAAATCCTTGGTTACTGACTGGAAAACCACACTTAGACTCATCTTTTTGCCCAGTGGCAGCACATATAATAAATTGCCCTGCTCAAAGGTCAAAGCTTTGAGAAATTGTATTAAACTTACCTCTTAATGGGCCAGGGATACCAAGGAGTTAGGAATATTGTCACTGGAGATGCCCATCTACCTGGGATCCACGGAAATGAGGAACAGAATGTAAGTATCCTTGAGTCCCAGCTGTGTAGCCTGAAGTGCTATTGCACTGGGCTGTGAGCTTGTCACATCTCATCAAGCAGCAAAATGGTTGAGGTTGGTCAGAGTTTGCACTGGAAACCTCTGCTGAAAATCTGCACATGCAGGCAGCAGTGTTCTCCTGCTCAGCTTTGCTTTCTGGTGCAGGGACACTGCCCAGGCAGTGTCACCATTCCTCAAGTATTTCATGTAGAGTCATTAAAATGTCAGTGAGGCAGAGGAGGCCACAAAGGTGCTCAGAGGGTTGGGGCCCCTCTGCTCTGGAGACAGCTTGGGGTGTGCAGCTGGAGAAGAGAAGGCTCTGGGGAGACTTTAGAGCCCCTTCAGGTGGCTAAAGGGAATGGATAGGAAACCTGGAGAAGGGCCTGGAGTGGCAGGNAGGAATGGACAGGAAACCTGGAGAGGGAATTTTAAGAAGGGCCTGGAGTGGCAGGACAAAGGGAAATGACTTTAAACTGACAAAGGGTCAATTTATTTTAGATATAAGGATGAAATTCTTCACTGTGAGAGTGAAGGCCCTGGGACATATCACCCAGAGAGACTGTGGCTGCCCCATCCCTGGAAGTGTCCAAGGCCAGGCTGGACAGGGCTTGGAGCAACCAGGGATAGTGGAAGGTGTCCCTGCCCATGGTTGGGGTTTGGAATGAGATGATCTTTGAAGTCTCTCCCAACCCAAACCATTGGGTGACTCTAAAGGTGCCACATTGGTTTTCAAAGCCACAGTGAAACTAACAGTTTAATTCCACTATGGGGATTTATATTCCAGTTCCTGTGCCTTGATTTTTAACTTGATTTACTTGCTGAGCACCAGTTTAACAGTCCATCTTTCCACAGGGACAGTGTAAGGGGCCTGCAGTCAATACGGTGTGATCTCATCAGACTTGATACTGAAAATTTAAGCAGCTGGAAGAAAACAGGCTAAGCTTCCTTTCCCAGGCCTCTGGAAGATTGTTCATCCTGTTTCTCTTGGATATTGTACCTCAGTCTGTGATGAACAGTGCCCAGGAGGTGAACATCCTGCTTTCACGCTGATAGACAAGTACCTTCAAAAAAGCACTTTAGTAGACAGGGAGAGTTTGACTTCTTTGCCTAAAAGCTAATATTTAGTATCCTTTTGTACTGAGTAAGGAATCCTGCTGCCTTTCTGGCTTCTGCTATGGAAGGCTGTTTTTCCTCCCCAAATCACATGTCACCTCTGCCAGCTGTGTTTAAATGCTGCAAAGAACCTGGGGCATCTCCAGTGGTCAGGAAGTAGCTGAGAAAGGAAATGCTTATTCCCCTGTTGTGCTTTAATAACTGTATTGACCACGAAGGGAAAATGATACGTAAGGAGAAAAAAAAAAAGGTACAGAAAATGAAATTGCTTTTATTTCCATTTTGACAAAGCCTGGAAGCACTTTAATCAAAAGTGTTTTCCATATTCCTGAAAGAAATCACAGGCCTGGTAGGACACCTTTGTAGCACAGCTCTCAGGTCGTGGCCTGGCACTATCAGAGGTGGAGAATGGGAATTGTTATGTTCAAGTTGTGCTCGAGAAGAGAAAAGACAGTCAGTTATAGCCTTTCTAAATCTGACTGCAGCAACACACAAAGCTCTTGGAAACATTCTGAAATGAGGGATGAAAAGCAAGGAGTTCTGCGAGGGGTGGGACAATTTGGGATTTCATTTCACTTTGAAAGAGTCACTGCAGATATCTCTTTGTGAGAAGAAAGGATTTCCTTTGACAAAGAGACACTTGACATCCTGGTCTTGTGTCAAAAATTAGCATTGATGGTGGGGCTTGGATAGAGACCCTGTTTGATAGATGGAATTTAACATCTTGGGTGAAAGAGCTTTTCAGAATGGGTCTACACATATCAGCTGTCATAATAGTTGTGCTAATAATGGTGCCTTGTTTGCCCCAGTGCATTTGACAAATGATCAATAAAGTGATCAAGGAAGTCTTCAAGGCTCAAAGAGGAGGGGGAGATGTTGGGGTGCAAAATCCCTCTGGGCCCCGTCCACACAGGCCCAGGGGTGCCCAAAGATGTGAGGGCTGAATGAAAACCTTCAGAGAAACTAAAATACATAAATCCACACAGACATGGCATAGAAATGAGGAATGAAATGAGGAATGAAAAGCAAGGAATTCTGGGCGGGGTGGTACAATTTGGGATTTCATTTCACTTTAAAAGAGTCACTGCAAATCTCTCTTTGTGAGCAGAAAGGATTTCCTTTGATAGACACTTGACTTCCTGGTCTTCAGAGAAATATTTTCTAAATTCTGTCACATGAGGGTTGTCCTTGTTTAGAAGATTCATAGGAGAAGCTTGTTTTTGTATGGCCAGCTCTGATGTCTCTTAGTTTTGTTCTATCTCAGACTCTGTTATGAGTTCAGAATTGGAGGCTCAAGCTTTTGACAAGCTTTAGTCATTCCTTTATTTGCTGCTGGGGAATTAAGAGATTAAGGTTTTCTGTGGAATGAATTTAGGAAAGTAGGAAACATCTACAGGAACCTGCTCCTCTTCATAAAGCACAACTTCATTTTTACTTTTTTTTTTTTTTTTTTTAAGATAGCTCTAGGAAAAACAATTTACAAGGTGGGTCAAAAATTCCTTATCATTTTTATGTCACAGTAAGTGCTGCATTTGATCTATTTTTAGTTGCTTTGGGTGTATTCTTCATAGTTTTTTCTTTTTTGTCTAGTGAGCCACAACATATCATTCTTCCTTTTTACAGACAACAGTGATGTCCATTTACAAGAGACAATTCTTGCATCAGTTCTTTTTACTGCAGAAGACATTTTTCTTACATAGACCTGACACATATAAAAAGTAAAATAAACTCTATTCATATTTATCTTTCCTCTTTAGAGTCCGTCCCAGTGGATATTATCCTTTTGCTGAAACATTTTTTTTTGGTTAAGAGTTCAAAGAAAAGGGAATAATATGTAACTTCAGGCTTTCACTGATGTCAAAGGCACATTAATAGAAGGAGAATAGAGCTTTTTCCACTACACAGATCATATTTGCTGATTTAATAGGACTGGGGAGAATTAATGAGCGTGCAGGTAAGTTTTGGTGTTTTTTTTTCTAAGCAGAGAAATCTTAAATTCTACTCACAGTCTCCAAGCTTTCCCTGCCTCTTCCCAGCTGTGCCTTTAAAAGGGTTTATTATTGAATATTGAGGAGTATAAGGATGCTAATCTTGCTCTACTTGGAGGGATTGCAATCTTGTTAATGCTAGACCATATTTCTCCCCATCCAAGCAAGATTTAAATAGATCTGAAGCTAGTGAGGAAACAATTAAACCTAATTTTTGGTGACTATCAGCATGGCTTCCTCAAGCAGAAGAAAATCTAAGTGCTGCTTTTCTTTGCCACAAGCAATGAGCATGAACATGGGATTCATTGCAGCTCAGCTGGTGCATGAGGTGGGATCCATCTCAACCAACTTTGGGTATACCCAAATGAGGAATTAATCACTGGCTGTGCTGCCAAGGTGCCCTACATCCTCAGTAGAGATCTAGGAGGGAGCATTTTGATTTCATATGGCTGCTGAAAGATGGGATCAGTGATGCCACAGGATCCCCCAGGCTATGGGGTCTGTTCCAGCCCCAAACATGGCCTGTGCTCTATCCCTCAGGTCTGTGTGGATGTTCCAGATCCCACAGGACATCTCATATCCAGAGGTTTGTCTTTAGGTGGGAGTGAGCCACACTGAGCTGGAGAGATCCCACTGCAGGGCAGTTTATTATGCCTGGGTTGAGAGCACAAGCTTTAGTTTCCTCAAAAAAAGAATTCTCTAATTAATTTTACTTTAATGCTGCTTTAATTAATTTAATTCTCTATTAAATTAATTAATCCTAATGTGGCTTTTGTGTGAGTCTTCATCACATTAGAATAGGTCAGTTTAATCTTCTGTCTGGTGCTGGGCACTCCCTTTGAGGCACAGGGCAGGTACTGAGGGCATGGGAAAGCAGCAGGAATGATCCGAGAGCTGCCAGGCCAGGCTGCAAAGGAAAGATTACAAAAAGAGTTGCTTAAGCTAAAAAAGAAAAGATAGAGTTGAAGATAAAGGTCTCTTGGTACATGACAGTCTGCTGCAAAGTGGAAAAGAATAATCACTGGGTTTTTTTGTTTATTACAGTTGGGGAGAACAAGAAGTAATGGACTTAAGCTGCAGCAAGAAAGAATCAGGGCTGATATTAAGAAAAGCTGTTTAATGATAAGGAGATTGAAATACTTTCTGGGGAGATTTTGAAGTCTCTAGCACTGGATATCTGTAACAGTATCTAGTGAAACACGTTTCAGGAATGGTGTTTGTGTAATTGCTTTTGCTGTTGCCTGTCAGATCCCGCTGCAAGGTCCGATGTAAACAGGACGTGTTCGTATTGTATCACAAACCGTCATTATCTAATCAGAAAATGCTGCAGCTGTGAATCATTCTTTGGTTTTCATTCTCATCCTCTTCTCCTTCCCTGCCTTCTCCTCTCCAAAGAAATGTGCTCCTGTTAGGAAACTGCTTTAGGGACCAAAATTGCTGATTTAGTTTGACAAAGGTGATGAAACAGGGACACCTTCCACTATCCCAGGTTGCTCCAAGCCCCATCCAACCTGGCCTTGAACTCTTCCAGGGATGAGGATGCCAGTTTCTCTGGGCAGCCTGTGCCAGGCCCTCACCACCCTCACAGGGAAGAATTTCTTCCTGACATCTTGTCTGCATCTACCCTCCTTCAGCTTAAAGCCATTAAATCCCATAAATCACTTCATCCCAGTATTTTCTACATGGCTTCCAGGTGTCCCAGATTTGTTCTCTAAATTATTTCCATAGAAGTGTAGTCAATAAAATCATGGTGGGTGTCCTCAGCAGTCCTTTGGACGAGGCAGCTGAGCCACACAGGCATTGATTTGACATTTGTGGGAGCTGGCATTGTACTCTCCTTTAAGGGTAACAGATAATCACCACATTTCACTTTAACAAGCTGTTGGAATTCTGAGTTCTGGTTATGTTTGATTAACATCAGGCCTGGAAATAAGGAGGATTTACAGGAAGAGGGGAAATGAATGTGATGGTAGAATTCAGGAGGGAATGTATCCCTACTGCTGAATTAAATAAGGCCGGGGGCTGTCCTGTGAATCCAAGGCCTGGTTATGTCCTCATGATTAAATTATGAAATAGAAACATGGAATGGTTTGGGTTGAAAGTGACCTTTAAACGTCACCTAATGCAACCCCCTCCAGTTAGCAGGGACATCTCCCATGCAGAAAGGGGACAGCATCCAAACACTCCACTGGGCAAGGTCACTGCCACGTGCCACACAGGACCTGGACCACTCCTTGGAAAGCAGGACAAAGATGCACCCAAAAGAGTGCAGGGATGATGAAGAGCCACCATTTGTGCTCCCTCTCTGAGTTATGAGCACAGAAGCAGCTGCTTTGTGCCAAAGTTTGTGTGCAGACACCCTTTGCTTATTTTCCCTTTGCCCCAGGGTTTTGCTTGACCGTGATTTAGGCCAGGTCTGAGACACCTCCCTCTGCACCCTTGGCTTACAGAGCTGTGAGATGCCTCCAGGGGAGCAGCACTTCTTTTTCTCAGAGATAAACTGAAATTCAGTCCCCTGCTCTTGGTCCCTGCCTGATCTGTGCCATCACTCTGCCCTTCTTGCCCCTGCACTATGCTTGACCCTACCCAGCTCACTTATTTGTCTCTGTCTTGGCCTTGGATCTCCTTTATTTCCTCTCTGGAGGTCCCTGACTCTTGGGCTGACCCTGATTTTTGTCACTGCACCTGCTCTGCTCTTGTTTGGGTGCTGTGGGACTGAGCCCTTGGTGGTGAGGGTGCTATCCCACCTCCTCTTCCTCTCACCCCTTTTCCTGGTTTGCCCTCCCTGGAGGAGCAGCTTGGGCTTGCAGCTCCCTGGAAACTCAAAATAAAAATTCTCACAGGGATGTATAAACTTGCTCATCACTTTGAATGGTTTTTGAGAAAGCTGAGCCCAGTGTTCACCAGCTCCGGTAGTTGTGCTGTGAGTCATGAGAAACCTAAATTTTATTTCTGGTTGTCCAGTCAGAGATGAACTTGGTGTGCTCCTTGTTTGATTCAGTGCTTTTTTGTTTTGTCTTTTTCTGTTGGGTTTTTTTGGGGATGTATTTATAAGCAGAAGGAACATTTTTTGACCCACAGATTTTGAAACAGCTCTGGTGTGTTCAGTAAGAATATTGAATAGCTGTTTTACTACTGATGCTACTTTTCCACAGCCAAAAGAAATTCTTAATTTGATAAGACAGGGGGTTTTTTTGGTGCTAAAAGAGATAATAGAGTCAAAATGAAGAGGGGACTGAAGCACTACTTGGACCCTTGGGGTCTGATAGAGTCTAATTCTAAATAACACATGGAAACAAATCTTTTCCACCATGATCACAAAGGTGATGGTCATTAATTATCTGAAAGACTCTATAAATGACACCTAGAATTCACAACTTTTAGGAACAGATATGCTGGAGG
Organism: Pycnonotus jocosus; assembly: GCA_013400435.1. NCBI lineage: Eukaryota > Metazoa > Chordata > Aves > Passeriformes > Pycnonotidae > Pycnonotus > Pycnonotus jocosus. The sequence continues at coordinate 114,273 of VWYP01019134.1, forward strand.
ACAAAGGAGAGATGATGTATTTCTATACCAACCTTTCTCACTGTAGAGAGAAAAAGAATGCTGAATATAGGGACTGCTTGCATAAAGCTGAATTGTGTTGGCAGGGAAGACATTGAATTCTGGGTATTGCATTTAGAGAGGATTTAAACAGAGCAGAGGATCAGCAGCAAGCCATAAAGTAAGACCTGAAAGTCCAAGGATTTGGAAATGAGAGCAGCATGCCCAAGACCAGGCAGCAGATTGATCTGTGCAGCAGGAAATGAGAGCACAGAGAAATACAAAGCAGAAGAAGGATCTGAAATACAAAGTCAAGCTTACTTTTTTTTTCTTTTTTTTTTCTTTTTTTTTCCCTAATTTAAGTTGCTCTCTAAATACTTGGAGTTCTTTCCCACATGCAGCAGAAGAGCCACCGAGTCATAGCCTCCTTTTGGTGTCATTGCCTTGAGTCTGGAGAATCATTGTAGAATTGGGACAGGAATAATCTGGTAGAAAGAAAGCAGAATACACCCCCCACTCTGACCACGCTGCTTCTGCACCAGCTGAGGGAGATTGTCTGCTCTCTCCCCAGCCCCAGATGGAGTAAAATTCCTGCCCTGCCTGCTGGCTGTGGCACTCAGCCTGCTGCATCCATCACCATTGCCATAAACACCCAGTGGACATCAGGAATTGGATTACATCTCCAACATGTACCCCAGCCTTTTTCAGCAGCACTGCCTTCAGTGACGGGCAGTGTGGGTGTTGTTTTATTGCTTTTCCCTGGCCTTCCTTGCATTTTAGCATCCCAAGCTGATTAGGATTGAACAACAGAAAGAGGCTGTTGAGTTGGTGTTCTCCAGCACATCAAAAAATTCTGGCTGACCTGCTTTGTTTTTCACAAATTAATAGAATGTTGGCCCCTGTGTAGCCATCCACAGATGGTTTTTCAGAGAGAAACAGGCATAAACTTGTAAAGCTTTGCCTCATGACTGCTCCATCTTCCAGATGCAGTTCCAGTCCCTGAAGGCCAGGTAAGGAGTCAGCAGAATTTCCTCATAATTAAGGCAAAGCAAAATAATTTCAGATCTGTTGATGGAGAGCAAAAAGAAAAGGACTCATCTCCAGCAGGTGGAAGGGAAGGCTTATTTTTCACAGAATCACAGAGGTTGGAAAAGACCACCAGGATCAGAGTCCAACCTTTGACTGATCACCACCCTGCTCACTAAACCATATCAGAAAGTGCCACATCTGCTCATCTTTTCAACACTTCCAGGGATGGTGACTCCACCACTTTCCTGGTTAGCCTGTTCCAATGTTTAACCACTCTTTCAGTGAAGACTTTTGTTCTAACATCACCCCAAACCTTGTCTGGCATGACTTGAGGCTGTTTTCCATTGTTCTGCCCCTAACTGCCTGGGAGAAAGGCTGATCCCAAGTTGCTGAACCTACCTGGAGCAAGATGAAAGATGGGGAGGGATATTCCAGGGATAGAGCAGCATCAGGAAATGACCTGAGTAGCCTGAAAAATCTGCGTAACTTCAACTGTAACAACACACCAGACAACAACTTGTATCAGAAGAGCTTCAGCACAAGCCCCGAAAGCACCCCAACCTCATAATCACAAAATTAAATAGGCTGGAAAAGACCTCTGAGATCCTCAGATCCAACCGCTCACAAAACACCACCACATCAACCAGATCATGGCACTGAGTGCCACATTCAGTCCTTCCTTAAAAACCTCCAGGGATGGGGACTCCAGCACCTCCCTGGGCAGCCCCTTCCAATGTCTGATCCCCCTTTTCAGTGAAGAAATTCTCCTCATGTCCTCCCCTGGTGCAGCTCAAGGCCATGTTCCCTTGTCTAGTCTGTGGTTGCCTGTGAGAAGAGACCAACCCCCAGCTGGCTACATCCTCATTTCAGGGGGTTGCAGAGAGTGGTGAGATTCCCCCTGATCCTCTTTTCCCTCGGGATGAAGCCTTTGTGTCTCCCTGCAGGTTCATTAGTTCTGTCAGCACTCTGAGTACATTTGTACTCTGAGTACACTCTGAGTTAAGCTGCGCCCTGAGCTGGGCCTGGCTTGGCACCTTGCTGATAAAATGTGCTGGCACTTGAAGGCACCATCAGGTGTCAGCCTGGGAGGAGCTGCAGATCGATTCAGCTCTGCTGTGGCAGGGCAATAAATTGTTATTTTTTTTTCCCCAGTGTGGATGTCCCTGCTAGCAGTGACTGCTGGCAAAACAGAGGCTGCAGCTCTAAATGTGTAAATGGATGTCTGCACTCCAAAGGTGACAGGTGGAGGGAAGTTCCTGCTGCTCCTGTGTTGCCATGGAATGTTCATGCTGGATGTGGCTGACAGTCAAGAACACAGGATTTTTAACCAGAGCAAAAATTTACTTTAATTGCATTTTTCTCAATTTCCTTTCAACCACCAAATAACATTTAATCTCAAACTACCTGGGACTTTCCTTGTGATAATCATGGAATGATTTAGGTTGGAAGGGACCATAAGGATCACCTGGTTCCAATCCCCCTGCCATTGGCACTGTCTCATTCACTCTTTTTTAGATTGTGTTTGCATGTATGCTCTGTTCTGCAGCTGGCTGGGGAGGATTGTACTGCAAAGCTCATCACCCACCCCACCAACATCTGGGAAATCCCTGTGTCACCTCCAGCTGGGAATGGTTCAGAAGCCCTCCAGTATATTAATTGGTCTCATTCCTCTTTCATTTTTTTTGTTGATTTGGGGTTTTCCATGTTTCAAAGAAAAATATGAGAATTTTCTATACTCTTGTGAGATTTATTCTTCACTCCTGTCCAACTGATCAACTGCTTGAATGACTTTTTGAGAGTGTTGGTTTTTTTTCTGTGTGTAAAGCATTAAACATACTCTGCCACAATGTTAGTCTAACACATTTGGTTTGATTTCACTAATTACTAAAAATAAAATCCTTTTTTTTAATGATTTTTTTTTGCTATTTATTAGTTAACCTATCTCCCTAGGCCATATTTTCTCCCAGTCTTTTCCTAAATGTTCCACCTGTAGCTGATCTTTTTTACCAACCATTCCATAAGTGTAGATGCTCCCCTCCAAACTCATTTGTCTACATGTAAAGCAAGTCAATCTGTGCCCTGATGATGCTCAAAATGGAAGCAGAAACAACAGCAGTGAATTATGGTGTCTTTCTTGCATTTACAACAATTTTGTACATCAAGGCTGAGCCACCTTTACCTTCACCAGGACAAGGGAGGAGAGCATGCCTAACTGTGCTCTAACTCTTCCTTTATTTGAGGAGAGTTTGTCATTGCTCAGCTGTCAACAATTTTTAGGTTGCCTAAAATCAGCAAATACAATCCATTCCTTTATGAAATTCTTGGGGATTTTTTTGTTGGTTTTTTTGTGGGTTTGTTTTGGTTTTCTTGTTTGGTTTTTGTTGTTGTTGTTGTTGTTGTTTTATTTTGTTGGTTTTGTTGTTTGTTTTTGTTTGTTTGTTTTGTACTAATGCATGAAAATCCAGTGAGGTTCAGATGTGCACATCCATGGCCTGTGGTGAAGATGTCTCCATGCCCTCAGCTGGTGAGCATCTGGTACCCAGAAGTGCTGAGTGTGAGGTAGCTCTGTCATTCTTGTTCTGCAGATGCTGCTCTTGACAACAAGCCAATCTTCCACTGAAACTCTCTCCTGTTTGTTTTATATTCCTTTCATTTCTCCTCCACAGCATTCTCCATCTGAGCACATCAGTGGTTCATTTAAATTTTTTCCTTCTCAGGTCTGTGAGGTCTCTTGGACTGAACTTGTACATAGCTTTATTTCTCACTTTTCTTCTTTTCTTGTTATTTTTTTTTTTCTTCTTCTTCTTCTTTTTCCAAGCCAAAGAGAAAATTGCATTTCAGGGTGAAAAGTTGCCTTCCCCTCATGCTTTTTCTCTTAATCTACCTCAAATTGAGGAATGAACAGGGTGAGTCAATGGGAAAATAAATCTTATGGAAGCACTTGGGAAAAAGGAAATACCTTGATGTTTCAACACATAAGCTTTTTTTTTTTTTTTTCCCTCTCTCATTTACAATCAACATTTCCCATTTTTTCATTAGTGAAGTTCTACAGATATTTACCCCATATTAAGGGAGAGTTCAGGGGTGATAATGGGAAAGTCAACATTTCACATTTGAAATCCCTTTTCTAATTTTACAGGAAAATGCCATTCAGGAGATTCCAGTTCTCCCTACCCTATGAAAAGTTAAGGACATCCTTTACTAAATGATGTCCAGAATACCAAATTTAATTAAGAACTGAAAAGGTGTTTTCTGAGGATATGGGATGGTTTGGGGATTTTCATGAACCCAGGATGGATCTAAGCTGAATTATTCCCTCTCCCTGCACAGCTGCCTTATTTTTTTCCATAGTCCAAGATTTAGGGGTGAGCTTCACAAAGAAATAATCAAAAATTTCCCTGGACCTTCCTGAGAGTTTCACTGAGCAAAACAAGCACCTCCCTTCTCTTTAAGTCAGGTGCCCATTGCTCTTTAATCCCTTAACACCAATCTTGGCCATAATTCCCCAGAATGAATTCAGTTTATCAAGGCTGGGTTTTCAGCCCTCAAAAATCCTCCTTCCTCTTCCTCAAACAGGAAGACACAAAAGTTATCCCTCTCTTTCCTCTGCAGCCTCCTAACAAAAGAACACTGAGGATGTTTGTTTTGCCAGAAGTGAAGAAATCTGAACTTGTGACGTATCCTACCTATATCCCTGTTCCTCATGGCTAAACCCTTTAGGCCCAATTTATTAAAACTATGAAAAGAAAATGAATTCCTGCTGGATAAATGGGACAGAAGGATTGTAGTGCCAGTGCCAACCTCGATGTTATATCCAGTGTGCTATAGGGTGGTACCTCAGGGAGAAATGCCTTGGAGTAAGGCAGCGAAGCATCTCCTAATTGAAATATGTTTCTTTAATTGCATTAATTGGGCTCTTAATAGGATTAAACAATTGTTCCTTTCATTTTTATCCTGTAGCTCCTTTCTTTTTTCATGGAAATTCTCTATTTATAGCTGGTTTTGATTATTTGCATTTAAATTCTTTTCTTAAAAACAGTTTACTTCCACCTGAGCTCGCCTCCTAACAAAGAATGGTCCAGAAAATCCAACTTAGAATAAATTTCTTTCTCCTTATCTGAAAAGGTGTTTCCTGTTGTGTGTCCAGGTCTAGTGACCAAATCAAACTACAAATGGTTTCTGTAGTTACATTTAGAGCTCAAGAAAGGTAAATTTCAGTCTCACTTTTCCCAGTTTCACTCCAGGATATATCCAAGTAATAAGACTACTTTGATAATTTGTTTTGTTCTTTTTTTTTTTTCCTTGATTTTTGGAGCTTTAAATTACAGTTTTACTGTACAATATTTACTCTGACTTACTCTGCTGTAAACTGGACTAAGTGCTGAAAACAGAACTTTCTCTAAGTGTATCTTCAGGGCAGTGAAAGCAGAACTTCCCTTATTGTTACCAGCAACTGCCACTGCCACACAGAAGTTCTTACATTTCTAATTTTCAGGTGCATCAAACTAAATTATAAGGAAGTGTATTTCACAAAAAAAAAAAATCTACAAGGGGCTTTAACAAATCCGAACTCCTCTGAAAGCAGCATTTTTTCAAATGTCATTCAGCTGATCAGATTTTTTATAAATTTGTACTTTTGTGGCATTATGTGCTATCCCTGCTGTGCTTATGAGAACTGCACATTTAATTATTGATTTTTTTCCCCCTTTAAAAGCAGAGGGCTGGTTTCCTGTCAGCTCTCTTCAAATCTCCCTGCCTTTGCCCCCCTGGTTTCAGAAGCAGTGGTTGGATGTTTCTGTTATATGCAAATGTTAATGTAAAAGATGAAAACGACCTTGAAAAAAATTTAATCAGTGTGTTCTTTGACAATAATTATAAGGATGGGGTAGAAAGGAAAAAATTGAGCTATTGTAAAATATCTAAAGGCAGAAAGAGGTCTTTCCAAGTTAAATGTGAATGCATTGTATATAATTTTCAACCTTTTATTACACCAGCCTGAGAATTGCATATATAGGTATAGATATATTTCCTTAAACTTTCCTAATAACTGCATAAATATGGAATAATCTGAAGGAAGTTGCTGTCACTTGATTTATTTTGTTTCTCACTCATCCTGTACTTGGATGCCATTCCCATTATCCTACAGCAGACAGCTAAAATAAAAAAATAAAAATGAAACAAAATAATCAAACAAGGCAATATCCAAAAAAAGAAAAAAAGAAAAAAGAAAAAAGAAAAAAAAAATAATCAAACAGTCACGAGTATGGTCAGGACTGAGAATCACTGAGTTTATTTTTCATGGGTTTACTGATAAAATGACTGACAAACTTTAGGAAAAAGCAGATTTTAGTAGTGACCACCAGCACAATTGTTGTTTCCAGTCTTTCATGGGTCTTATATAAGATGAATAACCCTGTCTTGTCTCCCGAGGTTTCCCTAGAAATCGATTGGCCCTTTAATTTTTCAAGACCTTTGAGCTGATGAATATTGAGTTTTGCTGATGACCACTAAGTTTTTCCAATTAATCTCAGTTGCCAAACTCCAACCAAGCAATTAAGACATTGATAAAAGACTATGTCCTCTGACCACTTAAAATTCTTGACACATGGTCTTAAACAGTGGCACCAAAAATGTCAAATTTTTAACCATGCCATGAGTGGGAAAAAAGAATTGTTTTTTTCATAGCTGTTTTCATTTGTAACCATTGCCACTACTCTATTTCCATTATTTGCTTTCAAGTTATTAGTGCTTTTAGTTAGTTAATTTGGGTTTTGGGGGGGTGGTTTTTGGCTACAAACAGGTGTATCTGCAGTGGGGCATTCACTGATTTCTACATAGGCTCAAGAATTATGACCCCAGGTGGCATTATTGTATTGAAAAAACTATTTTAACACAAATCAGCCCTACATTCCCAAGGATAAATGTACCAGCTAGTTCCTCCAAAAGGTTGTGAGGAGAATTAAATTCAAAAAGGAATAAGCCTGTGAGCAATTCAGGGGTTATTGGAGGAGGATTCATATAAAGAATGTTCAATAGACTGCCATGTCCTTCTCCTCTTGGGAAGTGTTTGTGCATCACTTTCAAGAAATAAATGGCATTTTGTATAGAAATGCTTTAGCAAAATCTGTTTCCTTTTGATGTATGTGAAATCATAATCTTGTAAGGGTCTTTTCTGTGATTCAGCTGCTCCGTGTGACCGGCTTGCAGAAGGAAATGCATGTATCTATTCTACTAAGAATGGATGTTTTAGCAGATGTCAGGTCATAAAATCACTTTACACCACTTCTTGGAGCAGTTTATGATCACTGGATATTGTATCTCTGGTCCATGATATGGGGCATTGCCATATTGATTAAATGCCTTGGGCTGTTGCAGGGGAAAAAAAATAAGGATATTTAATCAATAGACCTGTGCTTTAGTTACTGTTCCTGTCAGGCTGGAACAGAAATAGCTCAAGAAAGGGGCAGCTTCTCAGACAACCTGAGGAAGTTAAAGTTTGAAGAAAGCTAAATAATGCCTCTGCAGACCTGTGAGGGAAGATAATCAACTTAGCAATTGCAAGAGCAGAGATTGAGTTACCAGATCAATCTTGCTTAAGGGTTCAAAAAGGCTGAGAAAAGGACTTTGGGACTTAGAAGGGAGCCCCAAAGAAACAGTGGCTTAAACATGAGTGGAATAAATTCACTGTTTCCAGTGATGTGTCCTGGTCTTGAATGTTGCATGTGTGAGGATTAATTACGGCTCAGCTAAAGCAGCTCCTGCAGTGAGAGACTTCAGGAATGAGTCTCTGTGTGTCTGTGGTGTAGTCAAAGGGAAGAATCAGTTTTCTCAGGATTTTCTAACATTGTTCTTGAATCTCATGGTTGAGGTGTTTTCTTGCCATTTTTTACCATTATTACATTACTTTAACTTCAGACCTATATCTTTAGTTATAGTCCTTTGAATGGCCTTTTCACCCAGTAGAAATCCAGGACAGGTGAGTCCCCCTGAGGCTGCAGGAGAAGGTTTTAATCCTGCATTGAATGGTCAAGAAAAGGCACCTATTTCTGCCACATTTCAAAAGGGACGTGGAAAAATCCCAAGCTGAGAAGAATAGCATGTATGAAAAAACTAGAAGTGTGTATAGATTATCTGAATGAAGACTTAGAGGGAAGTTTATTGCACTGTACATGAACTGTGCTTGCAGGAGAATACTGAGCATTCAGGGTTCTGAAATTCAGCAGGGAGAAAACACAGCAAAAATCAATGCCTGGAAGCTGGAGCCAGGCACTTCATACTTTACTTCATTATTCCTAACAGAAAGGGTAATAGAAAACTGGTGGAGATTACTTAAAGAGCAGAAGGTTTTTCATCTTCTGCTGCATTGCAATCCACACTGCTTGCCTTCCTCAAAGGGCTGGCTTTCTCTGAGGGAATTACTTGTACCTGATGCATGGGAAACACTCTCACAGCTTCAGACAAGCCCTGCCTTGGACTCAAATTTTCACAATACTTTAAGGAATTGCTCTGGCCCAAAGGCTCTAATGGTGGCAAACTGGATCTATTTGTAAAAACTAATTATTTATTAAGCAGATAAGAGATAATGTATGGGAGATCTTAATCAGAGTTACTGCACGGCATAAACTAAAGGAACTACTGGTAGATTACAGCAAAACATAAAACACTGCATTTTATCAGGGTACCTGTATTAAAGCCAGCAAAAGGAATAGTATTGATTAAGAGTCTAATGTAACTTACAACAAAATGATGATAATGTACAGATTCCTTCACTCTACCCCTGGGAGTAACCATGAAGCATCATCCTTCCTCACAGAATAAACTCCACGTATTTCCAGGGAAATATATAGAAGATTTCTGTCTCGTGAAAGTTTGGTGTGGCTTTTATAGTTGTAAAGAGAGTGTCTGTCAGTCAGGAAACCAGATTAACGTGCCAGATCTCGCTTCAAAAGCAAGATGTTTATTGGCAGCTGGGAGATGCCAGACCACTGGTTACCCCAAGGCACCAAAATAACTCCTTACAAGACAGCTCGTCCTGCTTGAGTTATCTAACTGGATAGAAACAAGAGATAAGCTCTTGGGGTGGGGGGGTGAGATACCCTGCCAAAAACGTGGTGTGGAGCTAGACTGCCTGAATTAATGAGGGTGACATAATTGCTCTTCTCATCCCCAGTCTGTGGGAACCCATGGGATAAAACTTCCCTCTTTTTTTTTTGTATTGTATTTGTTGTATTTTTGTACATGACTGTATTTGCTGCCTGCCTTTTTCCATTGTAGTGGAGTGTAAGGAAGGGGTTGGCTCTCGGGCAGGGCTCGTGGAGCTGGGTGCACTGAGTCATTACTGCTCGGGGTGGAAAGGACTGCTGTATGTATTCAAGAACAAATACAGCTTGACAGCCTACAAGCTGTTAAGACAACCTGAACTTTGTGTGGCTACTCCAAGAACAGTAAGTTCAATTAGCTGAAATGCTTCCAGGTCCTGTACCACCATTAGGAAATGCCTTATTCAGCTAAAGCTGTGGGGTTTTTTTAATTTTCTTTTTTTGGTTTTTTTTTTTTTGGTCAGTATAAAAAGCATTAAAAGATCCATTGTAAGTAGTGCCAACAATAAGGGGAAGAGTCTCATATTCAGCAAGGTCTAAAAAAATTAATTAGCTTTATTCCTTAAATACAAAATAAATACATTCTGTCATAGCCAAAAGCTTCAGGGCTGAGCTTCAGCCAGTTGGGTTCAAGCCAAGATGACAGCTCTGGCAGCTGTTGGAAACATTTTGGAGTAGAGTTTGGGCTGGTCCCTGTCAGTTTAGAGATCAGCTGGAACCACCAAGTCCTTCTACAAAGACAAAAGGAGTGTTTTAAAGAAAAGGCCAATACATAGGATAGTGGAGAGTGAATCCATTGTCTGTCAGTAGTTTCACATGTCCTCAGATGTCATTTAAATGCCTCAGTTTACCCCTTCTGAAGGGATGTTGTGATCCCTTGTGATCTTCTGTGTTGTGAGTGGTTAAGTGAGGTCTTTGACATCAACACAGGTTTTCCAGAAGCCTCCAGTATCTGAGGGACAACAAGCAAAGATAAAGTGTTGATTTTTGTTGGAGCAGAACGGATAACTACAATGAAAACAAAATTATTTTATATGAAGTTTTGAGGGATTGTCAGATGAATTTGCTTAGATATTGGAGCTCTGAGGCTTCCTGGAGTGAGAGTCCATGGAAAGCTCCCTCTGATTTTGATGAAGGATGTTTTTGAGATTCCTGGGAGCTATGTACTGTTGAAGAGCTGGAGAAACAGCAGTGTTTACCTGCTGTTCACATCACAGGGCACAAGAAATGTTTCTTTTTTCTCCATTTCTTACATAACATTATATGTTAGTGCCTCTGAAACTAAGCTGGACTTTCATCATGGTAAATGTATGACAAAAGAAAATCTCCTCCTGAGGGAACCCACAGTTTAAATAGACTCTCCTGGGCATAGATCACCAGAAAATGATTCTGCAAAACTTTAAGGGCTGCTTGTGACATTTCAGTGGCTTCAAGACACCCCAAATTAAATTCCTTGTTTCAGGTGAGACACAGGAACAGCACAGACTCATGGCCTTCTTGTTCAGCAGTTGAAGGCCCTGTGGAATGTCCCAAAACCTTTCAAATGGCATCAGACTCTGAGACATCTGAACTGAGGCCCCAGATTAAAATCCTGCTTCTTTTCCTCCTGCTCCTGCCTGAGGAGCTGCCTGCCCAGATTTGTGCTCTTCTCTGCCACTTAACAAACACCTCACTAAGGAAACACCGGGGATATCTTGCCCTGATGCTCTGGTGTCCCAGTTTTAGTGGCATAGATAGTTACTTTCTCATGTACAATATTCCAGAGGTCTGGAATTGCTTTCCCTGCACCCATCAGACATTTCTCAATGCTTATTTTTCTTCAACTGGCACCCAAATATCTTTTGAAGTCCTGGCTTAGGCTGGCATCATAGCTTCTCACTAGGGGAAAGAAAAGAGACATTGATCCAGTTTTAAGAGCTGTTCCTCTGTCTCTCTGCATTGATTTGTGTGGAACTGTCCTTTTAACTCTCTTTTCCATCTGACTTCCCATTGCCTTCTGATGAGAGCCAGTCTAAAAGTTCAGGGCTGGATTTACATCGATTATTCCCTTTGTTGTCTTTCTGTGACCCTTTCTGAACTATGAACTCACAGTTGTGGCTTGGTCATGAAGGGCTTTTATTCCTATCACACTGACTATAAATATGGATTAACAGCTGAATGTGACAGGCATCTGAGCTCGTTTCTCTGAGCAAGGAACAAACCCTTTTCACCCTGTATTAAACTGCAGTTTGTTCCTAAGAGAGAAGAATTTTGGAAAAACCACCAACAACATCCAACTCTGCATTTAGAGTCTTTGGAATGAGAGAGACCAGCAAAAAAATGCACTTGATACCATTAGGGATTGTAAAGTTAATCTTCACAAAGAACAATCTTTACAAAAGAGCAATTTTAATTAGCTTTGTTTTCTTAGTAAGTACCTTGTTCATCTGTTTAATACAATTTTGGAAGATACACAAAGTGTTAATTTATCTATTAGTCTTTCCTTTGGAACACAAATAGTAAGTACTAATAACGTGTGCCTAAATGCAATTACAGCTAATAAATCAAGGACCAGTTTTCTCAGGTTTTATATACGTGATATTTTCCCCTGGGTTTTTTGTTTGTCTCTTGTTCTTTTTCCTTTGCCTGTGTTCTCACATGCATATTCTCTGGCTACACCAGAAATCTTTGGAAATTTCCTCTTTGAATAAAATACATCTTTCCATACACCAGCAACAAATCCAGATACAGCACACAGTTCCAGTTTTCAGCAGTTGCTAGAACAAGTTATCAGGTTATAAAAAAACTCCAGCCCAATCCTTATCTACTCTTCTTAGCAGTGGAATAATTCATATGTGTCATTTAGTAAATCTTTGGAAGACCAGCAGGATGCAGTCAGGATTGTATTGTATGACCTTCATCAGTAAACAAAGTAGAAAGAAAAGAAAGTGTATTTATTTGGTATTAACTGTTTTTTAATACAGACTGTCAGTGAACCTTTTGGAGGAGAGGGAAAAAATTGAGATATTACACTTTTGTTTCATAATTGAATACCCATTGCAGCTTTTATTCCCTTTGACCTTCAGAAGTGATACATGATCACACAAGGGTCTGAGCCAGGGTCATGGATCCGTGTGACCATCCCTCTTTGGAGGGCTCTGGATCTGAAATTTTTCTCTGCTCTGTAAAGCACCACAATTATTGATTCAAACTGAGTCAGACTCCAAGACAATGAAAAATAAATGCAGGTATAAACACAGTGTTTTGACAACTACTGTTTTCCATTATTGTCTTTTACATCATGTGAAATGCATGGTGTGATCAGCTGGTCCATCTGCACATAACCACAGGCTGTTTGGAGAGGCATGCCAAGAAAATCCCGCTCATTTCCACCAGCTCCTCTTCATCTGGACTTCACTGCTGTGAGAATTATTTTCTGTGGCCACCAAAAGGGCTGCTGGACCAGTGCCACAATATCCAGCCTGCTCCTGCCAGTGGGGACAGGCTGTGGTGTGGTTTTTGCTGCTGCTGGAGCTCCTCTTCCCTGCTCAAAGCCCTGTCCATCCTGCAGGTTTACCCCACTGAGAGTTCTGCTGCCTCTCTTCCCCTCTGGATTCCATAATATTGATGGCAGAAAAATAGGAGAGAGATTGAAAGACCTGAAAAGCATCAAGTGGTCAAGGCCATGGATGCTGGATGGCATTATCACAGGGGCACAGAGCTTTTGAAAACCAATGATCAGAGAATCATGGAATTGTTTAGGTTGGAAAAGGCCCTGAAAATCATCACCAAGTCCAGCCATTAGCCCAGCACTGCCAAGGCCATCACTGAACAATGTCTCAGGTGCCAGATCTAAATGTCTTTTTAATCCCTCCAGGAATGGTGACTCCACCACTGCCCCGGGCACACTCTTCTAATGCTGGGCCATCTTTTCTGTAATGAAATTTTTCCTGGTATCCAATCTAAACCTCCACTGGTGCAATTAGAGGCAGTTTTTTCTCGTCCTGTTGCTGCACAGGAAAAGAGACCAACCCTCCCCTGGCTGCAGCCTCCTGTCAGGGAGTCACAGAAATTGAATGCAGAAATGATTTCAGCGATTCCTTCTGGTCCGTGCTGAGGGAAGTGAAAATTTAAGTATCCCATAAATAGTGTATGTACACCGTAGGATACAGACATATAAAATGCCCACTTGGATTTTGATCAGTTGGTAACAGTTATGCTTTAAAATATATGTAAGTAACATATGGTGATTATGGCAATGTCGATTTAATGAAGCTTTAATTGAAGTGATTTGCTGTACTGTGAAGAGAAGGGCTAACAAGCAAGATCAAATGAGCACAAAGGGAAACCAAACCAGAGCTCCAGGAGATCTGTATTTTACCAGTAGAACTAGAGACACCAGAAGAGTTTTAAAAGACAGCTTTAATTTTCAAGGAAAAGTAAGTCTAGGATTTTTCAACTTTTCAAATAGATTTAATCAAATGAAGAAGCATGTCAGATTTGACATCCTTGCCCCTGCCCCTTCATACTTAATAAAGTGTCACTCGATTCTATAAGATAAAGCAATATTTAATCCAATAACTGAGGCTTCCTCCCCTTGGACTGTGTTTTCAGCTGCAAAACTTGGCACAGACTCAGCCTGTGGCACTGCATCAACCTCCACCTCTTGCCAGTCTTGTCCTTTGTGATGTTGACTCTGATGGATTTCACTGAAATGCATTAGTTTTCATCTCACTCGTTTTCAGGCAGACTGATGGAGCTACAGCAGGGTGGATGTTGTGGTGTTCTGCCTTGTGCATCAACAACAACAACGCTGTCATTTAATACTTTTCTGTAATCTCTGTGAATGATGAGGATGAGCAAAGGAGAAAGGACGGACATCTTGATAATCGAATCCCTGGTGAAGTTGAAAACACTGGCTCTCAGAAATAAACTTTTGGCATAGACAGTGATGGAATTCACACTAGAAAAAGAGGAATGTGGAAAGCAAAATGATTAATATTCACAGTCACTTTTCTGATCGCAACAGCAATAAGAGAGCGAGAGAAAACTACTAAAAATAACTTTCTGCACAGAAAATCAGTCTAAGCAGAGCCAAATATGTGATGCATTGCTTTTTCAAACACACTGAACAGGCACTTTAGTCCATCAGGTGTGGAATGAATCTCTCAACACTTTGACATGACCACAGTTCAATCTGTCTAGCAGTAACCAATTAGTTCACTGAAACATCCCTGTTTTGTAAAAGGGAAAAGAGAGTGATCATGGAATCACAGAAGGATTTGGGTAGGAAGGGACTTTAAAGACCATCTCATTTCAACTGCCCCTGTCATGGGCAGGGACACTTTCCATGAGACCAGGTTGCTGCAAGCTCCTTCCAGCCTGGTCTTGGACACCTCCAGGGATGGGGCAGCCACAGCTTCTCTGGGCAACATTTGCAGTTTCTCACCACGCTCTGAGTAAAGAATTTCTTTCTAGTATCTTATCTAAATCTCTCCTCTTTTAGTTTAAAGCTGTTCCCCCTGATATCACTATCTGCCTGTTTAAAAAGAGCTGCTCTCCCTGTTTTTCATGAAACTCCTTTAAGTACTGGAGGGTTGCAGAGAGATCTCCCCAGAGACTCCTCCAGGCTGAACAACCCCACACAGTAAAAATCATCACCCCCCTGCCTCCTTTAGTCTGAATGTAAATGCACAAGGTATGAAAATTTCCTTAATTCAAACATCAAGTTTGATCTCCTAGTCCCAGACTAGAGAATATTAACTTTGGACTGTCAAAAAATGAAATCTCAAAACAACAGTGCATTGTTCATTCTCATATTTAATGCTCCCAGGTGTTGGGGAAAATAGAGCTTTTTTCAAATCTTTTAATTAATGGGATACCTCAGGCAGGATGTTATTCCTGTATAACAGTGAGCTGTGTTCTCCCACAGGTAATTCTCTAGGGAATAATGGCAAAGTAAACATCCTCAGAGAGGTGAGAAGAAGTTCAGCCTTTCATCACTCCTTTGAGAAATGACCACAGGAGTTTGTTTTCCTGTTTCCCACTGAACATGAAATGAAACTCCCTCCACAGGTCCACAGAATTCACTGGAGAGAGATCCTTGTAATCCCAAGGCAAGGTTTCAAAGGGGTGAGATCAGATGGAAAGACCTCTCTCCAAATTTGTTTTCCAACAAGTTTGGATTTGGATTTGAATTTTTAGACACCTGGATGGTTCTTTTTCTTTTAAACCTCCCTTCTTCTTTCCACTTGGTCTGCAGACGTGGTGTTTCCAAGCATGTGCCATTTATGGGTCTTTGCACCTGGGTGTCCTCTCTGCTCTGCATAAATTTACAATCATTCACCTGATTTCTATCAAAAGTTGGCCAAACCAGAAATTTTCACTTTTACATTCCTACAAAATTTTGGAAAAACCTTTACCCAGGCAGAGGAGAAATACTATTAATAACTCCACCAGAGGAATGGGTGTAGGTCAAGTTCCTTCCCTGCTAGAAGTGAAATACCCTACACAACAGAAGGCTTGAGAAAAACAGCTTTGGCAGTGTTGGTGCTCTCTGAGTTACTAAATTTTGAAGTAAATTTCGAAATGATCCACCATTACTACAACAGAGAGCATGAAACAAATGGACTGACTGTGTTTGTGGTGCTCTGAGATAAAAATCCAACAGGGTTTGTAGTGGAGGTTACGGTTTTTTATTAGACTGAGCCAGATATCAGGGAAAAAAACAAAAGTAGATACACTCTTAGGAGCACAGACCCTTGGAGTGGCCTGAAGAATGGCTCATGTGCCTCAAAGTTTTCTGCCTTCTCTCTCTAATAAAAGATTTATGCTTCTTCTACTCAGCTTTTTTGACTGATGTCACACTGATCTAAACTAGCTGCAGCTGCAGCTCCTCCACGGCAGTGGGATTGGAAGTAGGTGATCTCTAAAAAGTCTTCAAACCAGACTATTCTGTGATTCAATGATTTTATGAAGTAAAGAAACAGTGTTCAAACAAGTAAAGATTAGAAAAAAAATAATAATAAAAAAGTTTTTTAGTTATTACAAAATCAAGCCCTGAAAATCTGTTTATCTGGGGCTTTCATAGTGTTTAAATCCCAGATTACGATGATGTTGCACGCAGCATGGACAGACACAGGCAGGTTTTAGCTACAATAATCTTCAATTTTATGGCTATAATTTTCCCCCTCACCTGCAGAAAGTCCTGTGCCCTCTGACTGAGCACACACACAAATCAAAACCATACAAATGAGGAGGTGTCTGCCGTGGCCATGTGTAGGTACCAAGGGATTTTCCATTTAATAGAGCCCAACACCTGGCTGTTTAATAGAGGTCACCAGCTAAATCAGTTAGAAACGGCTTAGGCAGGCATGTGGAAGCCAGGCTGAATTAGAAATAAGTGAATCCTACTTTGGCCACAAATGTGTGGAAAATGAAACTAAATTAAGTTGCTTCAGCCCTTTCACTGGCACAAACTGATATAAATTGGTTTCATTAAAAAACCCTAATATATTTTAAGGCTGCAGTCCTAACCTATTACGTTTCGTGTGGTTGCCGAGAGCAAGTAGCTTAGTGGCATTTTATGTAGCAAATGAATGGGGGACAAATAGAATTTTATTGCTTTGTAAATGAAAAGGCTGGGAAGTTTTGGAATAAAATTGATTTTCACATCTGGAAAAGTTTGCTTTATCATTAGCACTGTGCTTGCTCTCCCTCTCTTACTCTACTTATTTTTCACTCCATTGTTTTCCACTTATTTTGCAAGGCAGCCGTGTAATTTCCATTCTCATTCATTCATGTTCCCAAATTGTGTTTTTCTTTTCCAAGAGCAATGTTTGAAAATGTTTGCACAGGGGCTGCTCAGCTGAACTGTTCCTTGGATGAAGTGGGATGCACATTGGTCCCTGCCTTTTTTCCATCTCAGACCTCTGGGGATAATATTTGCAAAAGTGGTTTTGGAGAATTTTCAGAAACCCTGGCTGTGTTTAATGGAGTTTTTATAAACTCCATGATCCACTGGTCTTCCCAGCTTTTCAGTGTCAAGAGGAAAATGCACCCACAGTGTGACACAGCATTATATGGAAAATCAGGAATACACAAAGCACCTGAACTAAAATATATTTGGGAACACCACAAATATTTGGCAGGGTTTATTAGCTCAAGTTATGCACCTCCCTGCAGCTTTTGGAAGAGCTGGGTGGCTTGGCATCTCCTCACACACAGACTTTTGCCATTTAAAGGAGGCACTCTTCAGAAGCTCATCCAGGTATCACTGTTTTCCCCATATTTAATCCCTGTTTAGGAACCACTTGTGCTCTGTTTGGCAGCGGCAATTTGGCTCAAAATGTATAGGACAGTGTATTGTTGTGCCCAACTGGGATTTTTTTGTAGATTGGAAGTACCAGTTTAGTAAGGAAAGGACTAAGGCAGTGGATGCATTCCTCATATCCCAAAATTGGCAACGTGTTCTCTGTGCCCCAGGATGAGGCAGTTTCCCATCCTACAACAAAGAGACAGTCCAAGGTTGCTGGATTTGTCTCACACTTCTTTTCATAGAACCACAGAAGTGTTTAGGTTGGAAAAGACCTCTGAAATCATCAGCTGCAACTGTCAACCCAACATCACCACTGCGTTCACCACTAAACCACGTCCTCACATGCCAGAGCCACACATTTTTTTAAACACTTTCAGGAGTGATAGATTAGATATTAGGAAGAAATTCTTCCCTGAGAGGGTGGTGAGGTCCTGGCACAGGCTGCCCAGAGAAGCTGTGGCTGCCCCATCCCTGTTCAAGGCCAGATTGGATCTTGGTTTTAGCAGCCTAGAGTAATAGGAAGTGTCCCAGATCTTGGCAGGAGTGTTGGGAATAGATGATCTTTAAGGTTCCTTCGAAACAAAACCATTCTATGATTCTGTGACTTTATCCTTGGACATTATCCTTCTCTGTTACAGAAACGTTTGCAGGAGCTTATGCTGCCCCTGCCCACTGCACTGGTTTTGTGCTTACTTTCATTAATTCCTTCTTTACTAAAAAGCACAAATGCTTCACTCAATCACCAAAAAAAAAAAAAAAATCATTTCACAACAGTCAGCTGTGAGTTTGGGTTAGTGGTTACAGAGTGTCTTGAATTTATTATGGCCTTCTAGATAGATTAAAACCTGGAAACTTCCACACTTTCCCTTTTGCTTTGGTTTGCTAAGTCCCATTAGGCACAGATGATTTTCCTAGTGAAGATCTGCTTCTCAGAAGTTTTGCCTCCAGTGATGTCAGCTGGTCACCTTTTCCTGGCACTGAATGCAATTTAGAGTGAATAAATTCAGTAAGATTCTTTGCCAAGAATTACTCAGCTCTTCATGCCGAAATATTAATCGATAACGCCTCTTAAAATTTCTCTTCACTCCAATCATTTTTATAGCATTGCAATTTACTGCATGGAAGCAGGGTAGTAAAAGATAAAAAAACCAGCTGTTAAGTCACATTATTATTAATATTTATCTGTCATTTACAGAGTCCCAAAAGGTGTTCACAGCACTTCTGTGTTGCTCAGCAAGCCAGACGACACAACAGCTTTCCCAAGGACTGCAGCTGTAAATATGTAAATACAGGACAAAGAGGCTCTCTAGTCAGAGAAATGTCTTCAAGAATTCCCATGGAACTTTCTGCCCAGAATGTCCTGATAAACATTTTTGGGCTTTTCAAATGGGGAGGGGAGGACCACACCCAAATTTGTAGGAACACAATTCTCAACCTCAGACTTTGAGCAAAGGAAAATTAATTCAGCCATGAAAAAGACAATAAAATTATGTAGAGGTATGTGCAGGACAGAGGACTCTGATTTAGAGCAAGTACATATTTTATTTTGGTTTGGTTCTGTTTCTCCCTTGGAAACTTTCCAATATTTAGTTATCTCAAATTTGCTCTGGAGTAAATCTAAATATTTATGGGTTGTCTTCCTATTTTAATGCAATGAGTAGACCAATTTGGCAAAAAACACTTTTCTCAACACCAGAATGCTGAAGAGGCCCATGCTCAGAACACTCTTAGACAGGTGCAGGTGATCCAGGGTCTTGTCACTTCTTCCCATTTCTGTGTATCCCCAGGGAAAAGCCTGGTCATTAGAGCTGGTGTTACACCAGAGAGAGGTTTTGGTAAAGAATTAAATACTCTCTTTTTGGTAAAGAATTAAATTACTCTTTAGTTAACAAAGAATTAATGACATACTCACTGGTGATGGATAGAATCTCCCTCAGCCTGAGAACTGCACTGCTGCAAAGTCTTGGAGAGGAAGGCAAAACAGGTCTCCAAGAACAGCCTCAGGTTGCTGATGAGAAATTCATGGGATCAGTTCAAGGCTCAGGGCTGGACTGAGGACAGGAATATTTACAGCACATTCCTCAGGGGCCTTTGTTTTATTGAAACCTTTTCCTTGTATTTCTCTGTTAGGTTTTGGTGCAGGACATCCACACATGCTTAAGCAGCAGAGCAACTCATCAGAGGTTGAATCAGCTACAGATACTTCAGGGTGATATTAAATGTGATGATGGGTGTGCACTGAAGAAGATTGACTAGGAGAGGTAGAAGCTGTATTTGTAAAGGAAAAAATAGAGCATGGTGACATATTTTAAAATGTCACCTTGAGAAAGGTCATATGATCATAGAATTGTAGTCATAAAATCGTTTGGGCTGGATAGGACCTTTAAGATCGTCTCATTCCAACCTCCTGCCATGGGCAGGGACACCTTCCACTATCCCACTTTGCTCCAAGCCCCTTCCAACCTGGCCTTGGACACTTCCAGGGATGGGGAGTCCAGAACCTCTCTGGGCAGGTCCTCTTGATTGGTCCATCTGTAGAATCATTGTGGGACTCTGCTCCTCAACACCATTCCCTACTGAACTTGAATTAATAAATAAGGAGATCACTCACAGTATTTCGTCCCACATCCTGCCCTGTAACTGAGAGAATTTCACTCAGTTGTGGAAGAACTGTGTGATTCGGCATAGGGAAATTCTGGTTTGAAAGGTCTGAAGAAAGAGCAGAGTTCAGGCCTCAGTGGTTTTCAGACATTGAAAACAGCAATGTTGCCCTGATTCTCTCTTGCCTTCTGAACGTTTGCATTTTTGTAGTGGAGATTTTCACAAACCTTCATGTAAACTATATTTTTTGGAATTATCTCCTTTGTTTACATATTTCTCCTCTGGGAGGAGTCAGTTGACAGACTGTGATTTTCACCAATGAGATTGGAGAGGTGGCAACTTCATCCTCCAATCCTTGACCTTTTTTAGAAATCTATATAATAGAGGCAGAAAATAATAAACAAGCCTTCTTTGCTCTGATCTCGACCTGAGAGCAGTCTTGTTCTTTCGTGTCCTACTGTGACACAGCACCAATGTGTTTTTATAACCAAGGGTCCAAATAGTGGTAATTACACTGATTATGCAGTGGATGTCTTGTTTTCATGTTTTATAAATCCTTCATTCCTTTACCATTGTGAATGGACGAGTGGGTTGGTTTTTCTCTGATAAAAAAAGTATAAGAGTAGAATCTCATTAGTTACTATCTGAGAGCAGCAGGAGGAAAGCAATGTCACTGCAGTTGTGCTTGCCCAAGAAAATCACAATATCACATGCTGAAAGAAAATATAGCAGTATCAGATGTCCAGACACTGGAAATGAAGGCTTGATAGATAAGCACCACCTCGGAAATGCCAGTGAGTCTTGGTCTTCCCAGACTGCACCTTAAGAGCTTGTCAGTGCTTTAGTGACATCCACCTTTCCCCAAACACACAAATCCTACTGTGAGCCTTGACAGGTATTTCAGTAACAGCAAGATTTTAGACAAGATAATTTCTCCCTTTACCTCTCTATATTACCTATCCATCCGTTAAAACTCAAGATAAGGTTTTGGGGTTTTTTTAATCCTAAAATGAGCTATATCCTGCTGACATTTGAGAAATATTTGGAGGAACTTTGTTTGCATCCTTTTTTTTTTTTTTTTTTTTTTTTTGAATTCATGCTTTTGCAAACCGTGGTACATTACAAAAAAAAAATAAATTCCTAAATGCTGAAGGAAAGATTCCAACAGTCTTCTTTGGTCACACTGGATCAGCTACTCTCCCACAGAGGGGGCAATATGAGAAGTGTTTTCAGGACACTGTTTAGTCACAGTTGGAGCTGAGTTTAAAATAAGAAGGCACAATATTGTACTTGATCCCTTCTCCAGTTTGAGAGCTTTTCTCACTGCTGCTTGCTCATTCCTGCTCCTGCAGGAATAAAAGCTGATTCCTACTCAGGTGAGACAAGTACATGAAGAGAGGGACTATGGTCTCTTGGGAAGAAGGATCAACATTTCAATGTCAGAGTCTGAAGGGAATATATTTCAATCTTAAATCATGTCACTGGGACATTTGACACCAGCTGTGTCTGCACTGGGCTCATAATAAATTTCCTGTATAAAATGGAAACATTGGGATCATCTCAGACAACGAGGACATGAGATAAGGATAAGTGGGTGAAGAAAAATGGTGAGGGCACACTCTTACCAGAAAAAAAACCCAACCAACCAAATCACAAAGAGGAGGCTGCAGGCAGAGCTCAGGACCCTGAAGAGAAGAAACTCAAGTTTCTTTCTCTCTGTTCTTGTGAGTGCAGGCTCTGAACCTGTTCCTTAACAGTGGGACATCCCTTCTTGGCCTCACCTCTCACCAGCTTCCCTGAGGGTGGCTAGTGAAACAGGTGCCATTTTCCTCTGCAATTTGGAGGGCCTTAAATTACTTCATAAGAAGTCTTAGAGTGCTTCTGAAATCCTGAAGAGAATGTAAGAAAGTGGATTTCTGTGAGTAAATCGTGAATGAGTAGTTTTCTCTGAGCGGTTGTTTAATTGAGCTGCAGCTGGTGCTGATTATGTTTGTTTTTCCTTCAGTGTCTCTCATTTCCTTTAGTTTCCATTAATTCCTGCTTTCATTGGGTAACTGTTGCTGTACTAGATTTTAAGAGTGGTTAAAAAAAAAAAAAAAACACAAAAAAACCCAAAACAAGAAATAAAAAGTGCATATTTTAGGAGCTTTTTACGACAGTTGTTCCTGGAGGCACCTGTAAACTGTTGAGCTGAATTGGCTGCAGCTGCTGTGGATGACATGGGATGGGGAGGAGAAGGGGTGTGACTCATTCTTCTGCTTGTTCCACCACCCTGTTCTGTGGCTGAGTCTGCTGAGGTGGCTGTCAGCCCCTGTGTGCTGAGATTTCTGTTCATGTGGGGCTCTGGGTCAAGAAAATACTGAACTGGCTGTCAGAGGCTGGAACCAGAGGGTGATGGAGGGGAAGCATGGTAGAACCACAGAATATCATGAGCTGGAAGGGTTCCACAAGGATCATTGAGTCCAACTCCTGGCCCTGCACAGGACAACCCCAAGAATCACTCTCATTTCAGCTTGGAGAGGGACAAGGACATTGGTATGGACAGAGGTGACATCTTGTGGTGTCTCAGGTGGTATCTCTGCTCTGCTCAGCTGAGACCCCACATACAGAGCTGCCTCCAGCCCTGGGTTCCCCAGCACAGGGAGGACCTGGAGCTGTTGGAGCAAGTCCAGAGAAGGCACCAAAGTGATGACAGCCATTCCATGATTCTCTGATTCTCTGATCTGTGACATCACTGCTGTATGGGAGAAATCGAACTGCCCCATGTCCTACACAGACAGTGACCTGTGTTGATGGATAGTGAATTATTTGAGGGTTGTTTTGTTTTTGTTTTGTTTTGTTTTTTCTTTTTTTTTAATCTACACGAGCAGAAAGCAAAGGTGGTCAAGATAGGCTGACAGTGACCTCATCAACTTGAACAAGAGGTGTTAAATCCTGTACATGGACTTGAGTAAGTGGCTCTGAGTGGTCCTGCCTGGACACAGGGGTTGAACCAGATGGCCTCCAAATGTCCCTTGAAACCTCAAACATTCTGTGATTTTGTGAGATCCCTCTGTCAGTGGGGAGGATTTTAGTGTTTTCCTTCTCTTCCTGTGGGCTGTCTCTTTTGCTTTGCTTGTGTTACAGAACAGATCCTGTGGAAAGAACTCATGTCCCACTGGAACTGCAGGGGCTGCCAGGTCAGGTTTTCCATAGAATGTTCTCCCAAGAAAGATTAATATTGGAAAACAGAGGGCATGTTGTGGTTTTCTACAGGGCAACGCATCTTATCCTTGAAGGTTGTTAATTCACTTTTTCAACCCCTTTTTGATTCCATGTCATAGCCAAGGGAATAGTCTTTACTATCTGTGACATTCAAGACTATGTGACCAGTCAAAACCGCAATTTCCTGTGAGTTGTAGTAGTTTTGTAAAGAAAGAGTATCACCATCCAGAGACCTTTGGAGGCATGACTAGATCAAGGTCCTGGCTGCTCTGAAATAAATAAATATAGATAGATGTTCACAGGCCCCCAGTCATTTGTTCCCATTCAGACTGAGCAAGGGTTTCGTCTGGAGAATAACATCCATGGTTCATTAATTCTGCATCACTTTGCCTTTCCACCAAGACCACTTCTTGGCATCTGCTGGCTTCTGAGGGCCACAGTCAGCTGGCAGTCAGCTTCTTGTGCTGCTTGATTGTATTTATGCAAAGAGACAAATGTGGAAGCCTCTGCTACTTTCTTTTGTGTAGGGTGATTCATTTCCTGCTCTAGGAGTTCTTTTTTTGTCTCCTCTGGTTGAAGTATCCCAGTTGTCTGGATTTGTTCTGGATCTCCTGCCTCTGGACATCACTCTGTGATGCTTTTGACATTCCTCTTAACATTCCTGTGAGTGACTTTTCAAGGTCACCCCTATGCAAGACAGTCATGTGGCCGTTCTTGCGTTATTTTCACTGTCAAGATCTGTTTCTTAACAACTCCAGGGTCACTGAACACATAAAACCCAACTGAGCTCAGTTTCCTCCTGGGATTTTGTCAGTCCTGTTCTTCTCAGTCATGCAATGCTAGAGAGAAATCCAGGATTTATGGGCTATCACCATGCCACACCACCACAGGAGAAAAGCTCCTATTCTGCTCAAGCTACTGGGACCACATGTCCTGTCTTTTCACCCATTTGAAAGTTGTTTGTGCAACTAGCTGAGAGCCTCTAAAAGATTCTAGTCACATTTACAAGCAGAAATTTGAGGAGAAGCAATAAAGGAACAAGTCACCACAAATTACTCGTGGTTAAATTTCTCTTCTTTGGGACCATATACCCAAATTTCCTACACAGATCTGTGGAAGCTTTTAGGAACTGAACTTGTCCCCAGTGGCTGATGTTTTTAAAAGGTTCCTTTGGACAGGGTCCCTTTCTTTCCTTCAGTGTGTGGTTGCACAAATTGTGCTGCCTTTTAATAGCAGTGAATTCACAGTTTTGAGTTACAGAAATGCAGAATGGGACAGGCTGGAAGGGACCACCATGAATCATCTGGTGCCACTTCCCTGCTCAAGCAGGGCCATCCCAGGGCACAGGCATAGGATTGTGTCCAGTCAGTTCTGGAATATCTTCCATTATGAAAACATTTTTGTCCAGTAATTTTGCCTGAGCACTTATATGCAGAATAGGATAAGATTCCTTTGGCCCTGGTTTAAAGGCAAATTTCCATCTTAAAGGCAGGTTCCTGCCACTCAGCAGATATTTCACCATGGAGTATCACTGACTTTTGCATGGTATTAAAACATTAAAAGCAGAATTAGCCTTCAAATTTGAAGCAACCAGAACTGAAGCAAATGGACTCTCCAGCCTGTCCCTTCAGTAGCTGATCACCTCATCCACATGGGGAAGGCATGTTCTGTGGGAGCAGAACAAAGACCATGTTTTGGAGCAATGCTTGTTTAAACATCACCTACTGACTGTCACAGCAGAGCAAACAAATTGGCAACTCCAAGGGAAAAAACCTGCTTTAAAATGTCCCTTGGGGAGCCAGTAATGAGCAGGGTTAATTTGTGCTTTCTGCCTGTGCTGGAGAAAAACCTTGTTTAGTTTTCTTTATGATAGAGAAGCCAGTGCATCAATCCACAGCACCTCCTGGTCTGCTTGACATCCTGCTTTTCTGGAATGAATACATTTCCTGCATTGCTGCATGCTTCTCCCACTGTAGATATCTATGATTAATATGCCTTGTCTTTTATAAACAAACCTAATGCAAAGCCAATAATGTGAGTCTCATTTCTTTACTGCCAGCCCACCGCTCAGCTTTGTTTGGGTATATATGTAAAGGAAGAAAGATGAATGTTCACTCAAGCTTGGGAGCTGAAGCCATAACAAATTTATGGGATGAAAAACACGCATCAGTGTGAAGCAAATACAGCCTGGGAAGGTCTGTTTGGCTTCCTCCTTTAAATTTGCTTTTTAATAACAACAATACCGTGCTGTGCACCCAGTGAACATATGTTACAGTATGTAAGTACATTGCAGGGGGAGCAAATACATTGAAGTACCAGGAAGCTTTTATCAGTTACAGGATTCAGTCATGATATCCTAAATGATGAAAGCAGAAGGAGCTGCTGTGATCACATAAAGTGACCATTAGCCGGTGAGTTTCACCCAAATCAGTTTTGACTTCAACTATTTCACCTTGGAGACAAGAGAGATAGAGGGAGGAATTACAGTTTTAAAATTCTGAATGATGAGGGGCTTGATCATAACCCGCAGTCTGCTTCTCTGATGGAAATTCCCTTCTGTGCTCACAACCCACACAGGATTCCCAGAGTGAATTTGTCCATCTAATGAGTCCTACCACGGTATTTTACTTTTCCCTTACATCATCTATCAAAGGCCTCATTAACAAAGCCATATTCCTCAAACAACCATAACCTGGTGCCACAAGAGACTGCCATTTCTCTTTGATAAGGACAGTTCATACAATTTCCTGATCCCATTCTCTTGATGTGGGCTTTGGGTTTTTATTTGTTTCTTTGTTTGCTTGGCTTTTTTTTTTTTTTTTTTTTTTTTTTTTTTTTCTTTAAGGGTAGAACTATATAGTTTTTATCACTTACTGAATTTTGCTGGACTCTTTCTATTTTTCAAAATCTTTCACAGATTGTGAATCCGAGATGTGGATCTCAGCACTTCAATAATGAGTGCTGAACATGAGCTCTTCTCATTCCTACTTGGGAGTCCCACATTCCATGATCTCAAATCGCTTTTAAATCCATGTCTGGATGTCCATTTGTCCCCATTGACTGCTTTGATCTTATGGACATCCTTTTATACCTCTGAAACAAGGATCCTACACTAATCTGCCTAATGTGATAGATTTGTCATGTTGCTGATAGAAATACTCAGAGGGGTCATTTGTCTGCAGGAAAACCAGATCAACACTTTCTTGTGGGGTATTTTCCTGGTTACTGGAGACCAGAGTGCTTGGTCATCCTTTGTTTGGTATCATTTGAGTCCTGGGGATTCATTGCACCAGCCCAGACATTAATTTTACATAATTGGCTTCATCACACCAACTTGTCCTATATCCTCACCGACAGGGACATAACATTTATTTAATGAGGTCTCTTCTCCAGAAGCTAGTGATGATTGATACTGATTTATATTAATTTTCTTTAATTCTTTATTAATAGAGTCCTATATCAGTTGCTCCACTGTTTTGACAAAGATCAATGCTAGGTTGACAGATCTGTAATAACCTGGGCCATCCTTTTTTTTTTTTTTTTTATTTTTAATCTGTTTACATCATCTGCCTTCTTCACAAAGGCTGAACCTAAATGTCACTGAATTCATTCACCTTTGTTTTGGTTTTTTTTTTTCTCTCAGCTTTATTATTGATATTCTTGCATTTCACCTGCAGTAACAGATTCTACCTTAAGATGGTTTTAGTTTGTCTTTTTTTCTCATATCTGGAAAATTCTTCTTTATTATCCCTACTATTGCCAATCACAGGTTTTGTCATGTGCCCTGTAGTTCAGCTGATGAATTTTCTTCACTTCCTATCCTCTGATTTATAACACATTCTTTTTTTTGGTTTTCCCCTGTTTGCAAAATATCTGGGGATTTTTATTGATCAAACCCTACGGAACAGACTGGCACAGGACATAAGTCCTCTAGAGCAAAGATACCAAATGACAATTTGGTATAAAATGCAATTTAGTTACAATTTATGCTCCTACATTCAAGAATAAATTTTAGGAAAATCTAGGTTACATGCTTAGCTGCCACTGCTTGTTTTCTTTTCATAACTTTTCTGAGTTTTCTATTGCGACCATTTTATTTCAGAATTAGATCTTTTACATTCCAGTGCTGAATTTTCTGATTTACAACTCTATGAAGAATTATCATTAATTCTTGTGACTTTTCAACTTGGCATCTAACTCAGATCCAGACAATAATGGTTTAAACAGAAAACTGAATGAGTAGTGCCATTGTGGAAATATTAATTCCTTTACTGTGGAGAACTTTCCACTTCTGATGAGATTTTAAGTTTTGATTTACACAGCAGGGAATAAGCAGAGTTTATAACTGAATTAACCAAGAGACTGGACAGTAAATAATTTGCAGAGTTGGGTTGGAAACCTGACTTCTCCCTGTCCACAAGGCTACATTTCTTGCAGAGGATGAAAAGTTCACATATGAAGAGGTGTTGCCTGCAGTTAATGTCTCTTTACTGCACTTAGTCAAAATTTTGGGTTGAAAATACATTTCCTTAAATATTAGTGTGTGATGCTTCTGGAGAGTCTTTTCTGAAATAGAGAAGCTCATGGTTGATTAGCAGGGGATTATCTTAAAAGGTTGGGTTTGACAGTTACTTGGAGTGGTTATTCTGGAAATGCTGGAAATATGTGTCAAATCACATATATTGTGGGTTTGTAAGGAAAAATAAGCTTTTAGAGGGAGGAAGAATGGAAATAGAACACAGTTTCTATATTGTGTGGAAAAGAATGCTGAAGATATGGGAGTAATGGGAATTTTTGAAGTGTATTACTTATTAAATGTTTCTATAGTGCTTGTGAGGTGTCATTTCTTGAAAACTCCCTGTCTTGAGGAGGTCCTATTATTAAAATGAAAAAGCATGGATGTTAGGGTAGGAACGTCTTATATATTTTACTGTTTTTTTCTAAAAGAGTTGGGAACATGCTGATATGTGTCATGACATTCTAGATTTCTTACAAGCATCCTTACAAAAAAAAAAAAAAAAAAACCCAAACCAAACAAAAAAAAACCAAAAACAACCCAAACAAACAAACAAACAAACAAAAAACTCCAAACAAACAAACAAAAAAACCCCAAACCACCATTTCTCCCAGTACTGAAGGTTCCACTGAAGGGTGAAGTCCACATGGATGACTTAAGGCAGGACATTTTGGGGTGGAGTTACAGCATTTGATTTTATGCATTTAATTGAGGTACCCACATTAGGTCTTGGACCTTTGAAGTATCAGATCATCCACTGGAGTATCATAGAATCACAGAAATATCCTGAACAGGAAGAGGCCCCCTAGGATCATCAAAACCCAACTCCCAGCCCTGCAAAAGACAGTAATTATTCCCTTTCTTTTAACTGAGAAGGACTGAGAAGGACTTACTTGGTAAATGTAGGTCTAGTTAAGATGTTTGATTTTCATTCCTGAGGTTAAGAAGTGTGATTTGCTCTTCAGTCAGGCCAGTAAGAAACATAGAAAAGAAATTCCCCCTGAGGGGATTAAGGTAACAGAATGGCAGAAGTGACCTTTATCCTATAAAGAACAGAGCAGAGGGGATCCAAAATTCAGAGGCAGTGGCAGATGAGTGTGGAGGAGCAGTGAATGCAGAGCTCCTCAGAAAGCAACAAGAAGGAATTTTGCCTGGGTATTCTGAGGCAGGTCTTTAAGGAAGAACTCAGGACGGTCAAAACATCAAGTGTGGGATCTGAGCATTGCTTTGCCTCTGGGAGTCACAGAACTGTCAGAGAGGTGGAGAAGTGTTTGCAGTAGCTGAAACAGAAGAGGGTTATTCACCCAATTTCTCCCAGTATAACAACAAACCCTTTTGTAATTCTGGTTGCTCCACCAGGACCATTGCCAGGTGATATCTGCAGTTTGTGGAGTGCAGTGCCCACAATCAGCTGCAGCTCTTGACCCTGCTGGCCCTGAGTTCCCTTGACAAGTCTGCACTGCCTGACTGATAATGGTCCCATCAAGACATCCCCAAAGGAGTTCTACTCCTGTACAACACCACACCACTCCTTTATAGGGAATTCAAGATCCCCTTTCAGCACCAGAATTGTGTCTGGTATCCTGCCAAACATTTTTACATTTGTGCTTTTTGCCCAGAAAAGCTGTGGAGATGTGGATGCCCCGTCCCTGAAAGTATTCAGTGCCACTTTGGATGGGTCTTGTAGTAACCTGGTCTGGTGAAAAGCGTCCCTGCCCATGGCAGGGGATTGGAACTGAGTGGTCACTGACCCAAGCCATTTCATGGTTCTATGATTTTACTTCTTAATCCTTGGAACAGCATACTGTAGGTNCTGGTGAAAAGTGTCCCTGCCCATGGCAGGGGGTTGGAACTGAGTGGTCACTAACTCAAGCCATTTTATGGTTCTATGATTTTACTTCTTAATCCTTGGAATAGCATACTGTATGTCTGCAATTTTTTTTTTCCTCCTAAATTCACCTCTCTCCATTTTTTTTCAAGATCTTTTTAGATTCCACCTCTGTTCACCCAAAAGCTTCTACGTATACCCCTGCTGATATTCACAAGCACTTAGTTATTTTTTTTTTTACTAAAACAAGTGAGTGGTTGTATTTGAAATAGAAGCAGGTCTAAGAAACATCACCAAGATATCTCATTTAAGATCTCCTCCTATTCTGATGCTAAGAAGATTCTGACAATTACTCTTCAAAAGTGATTTGCCAATTATCCCTTCCTCGCTACAATTGGTTCTTCCTAACCATACTGTTAAAAACTTTTCCTAGCCTCAATTAATCTAAACCTCTACCATCTTTCTCTCATCTAGCTTTTTCTAAGTGAGGAATTAAATTAGGTTATTTGGAATTATTTCCTATGGTACATTTGCATTTTATTTATTTGTCTTTAGGAAGGTGATTATCTTCTCAGTATGTGCAGATGATTGCTTAATAATTTCTGCTAGCATCTGCCCACAAATTGAAGTTAGGCCTAGCAGTCTGTAATTTATCAGTCATCAACTCTGTTTTTTGCAGGCAGGTTCTATATTTGTCCCTCTTCAATCCTCTGGTACTTCTGAATCCTCCACAAACTCTTGAAAATAATCACTAATGACTCAGTTTGCTTTAGCTGGTTTCCTGCAAGATCTTCAAGACCCAACTGATTCAAACATCTCTGCCATCATGGAATACTTCAAACCCACTCTTCCTGTGACACAAGCTCCATCCAGTCTCCTGTGGTAAGAATAATTCTGTCAGCATCTACTCACAGGTTACCATCCTTGCCAAGACAAGCAAAACATCCCTGGGGTACCTCAGCTCTCTCTGCATCGTTATTAATCATCACTATTTTACTTCTAATTTCCAGAAGCATTATTTTCTTTCTGATGGCAGAGCTGAAGCTCAGGAGTTGATTTCTCTCTTTGGAAATGGGATTCACCAGGCCTCCTGTGTACTCTTGATCATTGAAACAAACAATTAATTAGCAAAATTGCCTCATCCCTATTGTGCTGCAGCAGTTGCTCTTTGGTCACACCAAAAACTACACTGGGAAAATAATCCAGGTGGGGTTTTTTTAACAAGGAAAGTTATAAATAAGAAAGAAATATATTGTTTTCCCCACGGCCATGTGGTGATTTCATAAATTCTTTCAGAGCACATGCACATCACAGAATGATCAAGGTTAAAAGAGACCTTCAAGGTCTCTCAATGACCACTGAAGGCCATTGATTCAAGGTCATTGAGTCCAACCATCCTGTAGCACCACCATAATCAGCCTTAAATTATATCCCCTATCACCATATCCTGGTATCTCTTGAATACTTCCAGAGGCAGTGATTCCATCACCTCCCTCACCAACTTATTCCAATGCTCAATCTCTCTTTCAGTGGGAAAAAAAAAATAAAATTAATCTAAACCTCCCCTGGCACAACTGAAGCCCATTTCCTCTTTCATCTGAGACATGGCAGAAGAGAACAACTCTCCCCTCACTCAAACCTCCTTCCAGGTCAGCACAGCAGGGTGCAGCTTCATGTGACAAAGGGCCTCAAGGTGACCACGTTACCATCTGTAAAAGGGCAAGGACACATTTCCCTTTTCCCAAAATCTTGTGCTTCACCTTGCTTTGCACTGGCTCTGGTGCCTGCCCAGCGCTGTAGAGAACCAGTTCAGCTCATTTACCTGACAGAGAAATTCCTCAAAAGCAGAAAGGAGTTGCAGGCCTCAGTCCAGGACTGGAGCTGGCACACACTGGCACTGTGAGTGGGTGAGGAGGGACAGGAGTTAAGGAGCAAGACACACATTTCTTGAGAGATGTGTTTTTACATCAGCTCAGCCAAGTGACACAGCTTCACCCTGAGGGGACAGTGAGCCCCAGTGCCTTGATGGACCTCTGGGAACCTCTTTCCAACCAGATAAAACCTCTCTTCTGACTGTCACTTAACTAGATGTTTTCTTTTAGGCTTTATTAATCTTTGGATCAGCCTTTGGAACAGCAGCTAGTTTGCCCAACCTTCTGTAATCTTCCTTTCCATGTAATGCTCCAGCTGTAGTGTTCCTTAGAACATAATGTCTGCAAGCATTAATAATAATGATGGAAAGGGCTTTGCAAAGCATCTGAGGAGGAAGCTCATTCACTTTCCTGCATACCCGTCCCCCAGACCCTTTTATTCCTTTAAATATTAAAGATTACATTCAATGTGAGCATCAAGAGCCTGATTTTCAAAAGTGCTGAGCTCCCATTGTCTTCAGTGGGCGTCATGGCTGCTCAGCAGTTCTGAAAATCAGCTTCTTAATGATCAGCATATTGCAAAAATATTTGAAAGCTAAATCTTTCCCATCCCTTCCTTTTCATTCTCAAGCCAACAAAACTTCTCCCTATCCCACACCCTGTTCCCTGTGGAAAGACCACTTCTGTCCCACGCAGCCCCTTCACCTGACCCCTTACAGGTTGTGCTCTTCACCTGGAGCTCGTTTGGTGGGGGCTGTCCCATCAGCTGGGATTATCTGCAGTGTGGGTGTCAGCATCTGGGCAAGCTGCCCTGGATTCTGCTCACAGTCAATGGAGGGTGAGTCAGCAGAGTCAATGGAGCTCAGGGTGTGATTTCCTATCCCAAAATAGGCACCCATATTTGGCCAGATGACTCACACTGAACTCCATTAACTACATTTTCTATACCTCCAGTGTCTTCAATGGGAGACAAGGGGCTCAGGTGAGACACCCGTATCAGATCCTTAAAGGGAAATTGAATTAATCCCACCCTTTCTGTGAACCTATACCTCGACTTGCTGCATAAATCGCACTCACCTCCTTCCTTCAGAACTTCTGTGTTGGTGTCTACAGGGAATGAATCAAGTAATAAAGAGTAGTGAAGTAGAAAGATAATGGTAGGTCACAGCAGAAAGTCAGACTGAATTGTAGGTTGGGTAAAGTGGAGCAGATTTATTGAATCCAGTGGAGCCTTTCTCCTTCTTATAAGAATTTTGCTTAATCGAATAAAAAAAAAATTTTAAAAAAGGGAAAAAAACCCCAAAAGCTAAGTGTGACAGTGAACTCTCAAGGTGTACTTTAGCCATTTTCTTTCCATGTGAATTTAAGGTTCATCCTATATTTCTTCCTATTAACTTCACTATTACTCTCTAGAGTAGGAGATTTTCAGGGGTAGGCAGTTTCTCCTCCTGGCCCTTCCTGTGTCTGTGTAATGCTCCAGGACCTCACTAATTTCTGCTCTAAGGACTGATAGGATCTGTTGGAATGTCTGTAGGACAGGCTTCAACATCTCTCAGTGTGAGATCACCCATCCAATTCCCTCCACCTCCTTTACAATACAAACTCACCTTTATCCTCAGCTGTGAGCCCCAGCTAGAGACTTTAAACTTTGTGTTCCGTCTAATTTCAACATTCATTTAGGATTTGGGAAGTTCCCAGTGGACTGTCAGATTTTGCAGGAATCAGCAAATTCTGAATGTTTACCCCAAATAAAGTGGCTTTACCTGGTGCATCCTGGAAACTCCAAATGCTTGTTTGTCAGTGCAGCTTAGGAAGCAGCACAGCAGGAGGAGCCCAGTTATGAAACAGATCTGTAATAATCAGTGTGGAACATGGAGAAATAGAGAGTAATACTAATAAATTGAATTTAATTAGTTCTCCTCTGGTCTTCATTGCCACTATCACCATCTTTTCCTATTGCAGTTCATCAAGGGTAAGCACAAATGCTATTGCCACTTTCTACACATTTAAAAGACAAAGTCCATGCTTTCCTCTACCTCAGCCATTTCTTCTTAACTCCCTCATTCACAACACCTTCCAGTTTAAAATGACCATTCTGTGTTATAAAACCCACCACAGAGGCAGACCAGCCTCTGCCACAATCGTCCTCTCTTTCATTATTAGCAGGCGTTTCCTGGGCTATTTCTGCTGCCGGTGTCTTCCCTACAGCTCTGACTTTATGCTTGTGTCCCATTTGTTCTGACTCATTTCAAACACAAGTTGAAAACAGCTCATCTCTCCCTGGCTCCTGCCTGTTAATTTCTCCTTCTCTCACTTATAATTTAGCTGTAACGATCTTATTTAACTCAAGACTATTTCATGGGTGCAATTGGTATGAGAGGTTCTGCATATTGTAGTGGGTAGGCAATTTGTCATGGAGTACATCAGCTAATGAACACTTTGGATCTGATTGGGCTGAGTTGCTGAGGACAGGCTGTGTTACTAAACCTCTCTTTTTTTATGAAGATTGAACAACATGTTCCATTACTCCACGGCAGAAAATGCTGAAGAAACCAAACTGTCACATTGTCTTTCTTTCCCTTGTCTCTGCATGCAGATTTGTGAATGTGTAGCACCTACTGACACACAAATCACTGAACAATATAAAATTTTTCCATAATGAAGCCTCGAGATCTGTCGCTGGTGAAGGTTGTAGTGTCACTCAGGGACTCGTTGACAAGCTTTGAGGAAAGAGATGGATTCTCGGGAATGAAAGAGCTAACATCCATCAGCCATAATTGAGCAAATTAATAGCTTTGTGAAGTCTCTTTTTTGTGGTTAGGATCCCATGAAATGACAATAAATGTGGCAGAGTTTCTCTTGCAGCTTCCTCTTGCTTTTTTTTTTTCTTTTCTGCTGTTGTGTACAACACATAATTAGTCTGAAACAAAGGGAACCTCTACAGAACCAGCAGCAATTTTAGCAATAAAACACAGGTGTAAACGATAAAGACTGAAGCATGTTTATCACCCCCTCTTAAGGAGAGAGAGAGGGAGGAAATTTGAAGGAAGATTTCTTTGCATTTGAATATCAGTTTTGCCACAAATATTGTCTCAGTCACAGAAGGAATCAGTAAGGAGCCAGTGATGGAATCTGGAAGTTCTGTTTTAGAATCACAGAATCATTGAGGTTGGGAAAGACCTCCAAGGTCATCAAATCCAACCTCTGACCGAAGACCACCACACCCACTAAACCATAGCCCGAAGTTCCATGTCTATTCCTTTTTAGAACACTTCCAGGGATGGTGACTCCAGCACCTTCCTGGAGAGTCTGTTTCAAAAAAAATTTTCCTATATATTTGACCTGAAGCTCCTTTGGTGCAACTTGAGGCTGTTTCCCTTTGTCCTGTAACAAGTTGCCTGGAAGAAGAGCCCTATCCCCACCTCACCACAACCTCCTTTCAGGTAATTCAGTTATCTGCCACTTCCCCATCACTGGGCAGGAAATTTATGGCTCTTTTCTTCCCACTTCTCTACTATTTTTGACCATCAATGGCTATTTCTGCTGCACATTGCTGCAGAAACAAACACTGCCAAGTTTTCCTTGAGACACGGACTTTTCTCTGTGCTTGCAACCAGAAAAATAAATCTTAGGAAGAAAGTTTAGAGGAATGAAA
The DNA here is from genome assembly GCA_013400435.1 of Pycnonotus jocosus. NCBI lineage: Eukaryota > Metazoa > Chordata > Aves > Passeriformes > Pycnonotidae > Pycnonotus > Pycnonotus jocosus. The sequence goes on from VWYP01019134.1 coordinate 149,369, forward strand.
TCTTAGGAAGAAAGTTTAGTAGCTTCCACTGGAGAAAAGGAAGCTGAGAGGAGCCCCTATTGCTCCCTACAAGTACATGAAATAAGATTGTAGCCAGGTAGGGATTGGTCTCTTCTCCCAACTTACAAATGACAGGACATGAGGAAATGGCTTCAAGCTGGGGAAGTTTGGGATGGATATTAGGAGAAATTTCTTTATGGCAAGGGCTGTAAGACACTGAAACAGTCTGCCCGTGGAAGTGGTGGAACCACCTTCCATGGAAGTTTTCAGAAACCACCTGGATATGGCACTGGAGGACATGGCTTAGTGGTGAGCACAGTGGTGGTGGAGGGCTGATGGTTGGGTTTAATCATCTTAAAGGTCTGTTCCAATTGAAATGATTCTGTTCATTTTATGCTTCTAAGAACCAGGAAGTGGGTTGTCTTGGTTTGGAAAAGACAGGTGTCTGCCAGCGAAAGCTGGAGCTTCCCTTGGAATGGAGAATGTAAACCCCCTCCCTCCAAATTATTATAATTTTGAAATTAAGGGGCTTTCAGGCAAAGATATGGGAATACAAATAACAGTTATTTACTAGGAATACTAAAAATACAAATGTAGTACCAAAAAAGCAAACAAACAAACAAAAAGAAAACACTGACAGAGTCAGAGTACAACCTGACACCCTGTTGGTCAGGGTGTTGGTAGCAGTCCAATTAAGTCCTCCTGGAGTGACAGATGTGGTTCTGTTGGAGCAGAAATGATCCTAAAGAAGGGTGTAACCTCCCTCTGAAGTTCCAGTGCTGGTGAGATGTGTCCAGTTTTCCTCTGAGAATCCAGTGCAAACAGGCCGCCCTGGTGTTCTGAATCCCAGAATTTTATCCAGATAGGAATGCTTGGCTCCTCCCCCTGGGTGGAGCAACTCCCAATGGATGATGTAATGTTATCAGTCATGCAGTGAGCCTCGATGGCCCATTAACAGCAGATAGCCCTTGGAAGGAAGATGGGTCATGGAAGAGAAAAACACCTCCCCAGCTGGTTTTAACAGATGGTAACAGAATATATACTTTGGTTACATCTTGCATTGCAACCCAAGACATGAGTGATTTGCGTTCTCATTATCAGAAGAACGGAAAAAAAACCAGTTTGAGCGTCTGTAATTATTGTCAGTTCTCTGTATTTTGGACAACTCACCACTCTTGCTGTGTTTGCTCTCTGAAGTGTATCAATGATAGCAAATTGTTAGCAGCAATGTCTTTATAAAGGGCACAGAAACTGTTTGAATACAGCCAGGGTGAAGGTGCTGCTGCAGGATCAAGTTGTTATTTGGGCCAAACCAGCACATCTCTGTACTCACCAAGCTGAATTTGACAAGTAAACACAAATAAGAAAGAGGGGACTGAATTCAGCTCCAGATTCCCTAATACCCAATGTGACACAATATTCTTAACCCACGCCTTAACCTGTTCTCATTTTTTTTTGTATAAAAGAGAAAGCCATCCTAAGAAATCAATTTATCTCTTTGTCTCCATAAAGCTTTCCCTTCAGCTTTAAAATAATATTTGCTAGTTTTTCCCACCCACTATCTAGTTTTTCTTTTCTTTTGCCTTTTTTTTTCCTGAAAGACAGCAATTTTCCAGTATTTCTCTCATAACACCATTTACAGAGTAAAACGAGGTTGAGCTATTTACTTTTACTTTTCTAGTCTCTGAAATATCTCAGGTCTTCCTAAGTGGGTCAGTCTTCTTCTAAGAAAATTCCTTTCTGTGGAGCTTGCCTGGATTGGGTTTTAAAGCCTTTCTTCTGAAGTATAAAGCAGGAAGAAAGGATCTCAATTTCTCAGTGTTTTCCCAACAGAACCAAATATTTCTCACGTGTCAGTCCTATGTCACTGGGTCTGATCTGTGAACACTGTATGGTTTGTTAAATGTTCTCAGTTCCTGGTTGTAAGGACAGATGAAACATTCACAGTCAGGGCTTCAGGGACATGCAGTCCCTGTGCTTGGTGGCTTTCTTTGCAGTCAAGCTCCTAACTCTTCTGGGGTTGGAGGATGGTTCATTCTCTGATTTTTCTAGGTGTTTTCATTTTTTTGTTTTGTTTTCTCCAGCTCAGATTTATAATTTATGTGGGTATTTATTTATTGATTCTCTGGAGGAGAAAAAAAATGGAAAATACAGCAATTTTAAAACACAAAACTGTCCTTGAGTCCCCAAAGTTTGTGTGCTAACTGGGAGAGGAGAGCTGGTTGATGCTTAGTGCATGCAACCAGCATTATTTATTCATTATTTAAGAATATAAATGCATCAGTTTCTATCTTTGTAGCTATCAGTTTGTTCCTTCCCACATCACTTCCCACTCTGGCTGTTCCAGAGCTTCACAACTCTCATCCTGACAGCCTTCTAAGTTTTAGTCTCCATGTCTTTGTGGCTAGTTTGCAAAAAATTTGTCCTTGTGACAACTTTTCCAGTTGCTTTAAGTAGCTTGTCTCTCTTCCTGTTGCGGATTCTCCTGTTTTATTCATAGAGATTGGTCACCCCTTTCTTCAGCCTTTGTTCTCCTGGTTTGAACCAGCCATGGGTAGTGTGAAAAAACATACACACACTCAAAATGAAACCCACAATCGCCAAAACAACTCTCATGGGGTTTGAACTTGGTTTTGTTGGAACAAACAGCCTCGTCCACATCTCCCAAGCCACAGAGCAGCTGTGAGACTTCATGGTTCTACTTTTTGAGGAAGCTATTGCTCCTTTCAGGCTTTCAGAAGCTGTAGTGACTTTTATAGAGTTAATTGGAACACTTTCTCCTGACACCAGTGCTATCAGATCCAGTTCCTCTGTGGAAAATGTCGTTAGTTTGGAGAAATATGAAGAATTTACAGGTAAAACCCTAGAGCAGGATGCCATACAGGATCTGACTGATTTTTCCTTGCATATGGGATATGTAGGGAGAGTTTTGGGCTTAGCACAGGAGATAAAAGGATGTGATGGTGCAGACATTTATCCATTGTTGTCCTCATCCACTGTCCTGTCATCCATTGTCACAGCATTGATTCTTGTGTTGGGGAATTGCATTAGGAAAGTTACAGGGCTAATTACTAAATTGTCTGGCTAGGGGCTATGCCATATAAGAGGACTGGAGCACCTCTTCTATGGAGACAGGCTGAGAGAAATGAGGCTGTTCAACCTGGAGAAGAGAAAGCTCCAGGGAAGCCTCAGAGCCCTTTCCAGTGCCAAAATGGGCTCCATGAGAGCTGGAGAGGGACTTCAGACAAGGACTTGGAGTGACAGGACAAAGGCAAATGGCTTCAAACTGACAAAAAGGGGGTTTAGATTGGATATTAGAAAGAAATACTTCCCTATGAGGGTGGTGAGGCCCTGGCTCAGGTTGCCCAGAGAAGCTGTGGCTGCCTCATCCCTGGAAGTGTCCAAGGCCAGGTTGGATGGGGTTGGAGCACCCTGGTCTAGTGGAAGATGTCCCTGCCCATGGTAGAGGGTCAGAACAAGATAATCCATAAGGTCCTTTCCAACCCGAACCATTTTGTGATTCTCTGGTTCTGATATTGGCCTTTAATGATATCCTCATTTTGTGCGTTCCCCAGCCACCCCTTCCAGAGGAATTCCATTTCTTTTTCTCCTGTGGGTTTCAAGTTTGTGCATTCATGGTTCAAAGACAAGGTAAAACTCACGCTTAGTTCCCTACAGCAGTCCCAAGGAAGAGGAATTGTGGACCACTCTGGCCTTCCACATTTAACTAACATTCCACTTACTTCCTCTCTGTAAACTGGGGCTAAGCTGCAGGCCATCATTTCCTCTGAAACCTGAGAAGTTTCTGCTGTTCTCTCAGCTTCCCTGTCAGCTTGCTCTTGGCAAAGTTAGAGTGCATGAAGAAGAATAAAACCTGCCAATTATATCCTCACTGTCTGCTGCTCAGGGGGCAAACACTTGTCTTATGCATTATGACTCAGAATCCTGCTTGCACATGGTGAGGGGTTTTTTTTACCAGCTTCTGAATTCTCTGTATTGATCTGTCAGCTAAAGGAAAAACAAAGAAGATGTGAATGAGGAGTATGGTAAAATGCAAATGGGGTTTGAGTGATAATTCAGGGTAAAAACTTACTCCCACAAAAGGGCAAGAAAAATTCATAGCACCCTTCCTTTCCAGCAGACATGCTTTTGTTCTCATGAGGAAAAGCCACTCAAGAATATTAGTGACTAAAAATTAGGTGACTGCAAAAATAGGGTTTATTATTTGTTTATTTATTTGTTTATTTATGTTTTGTTTGTAAGTGGCTTTCTCTTGACTCAAAATCAAAAGAAAAATCCATCTTCATTTGACTTAGATTCATTGTTTGCTCCTGGCCTCCAAAAATAGCACACTGAGTCCATAATGTCCTCATCACTCAAGGAAGGTAACACTCCAGAATCTCCTGGCAGAAGCTCCTGAGTCAACATGACCTTTCCTTGGTATGAAACCCTCCCAAAGCACTTTTCTGTGTTTCTTTTTTCTTACCTCCTTTAGGAAACAACTCCCAGTGTGATGCCCATCCCTACTCTCTGTAAAGGGCAGAGAAACCCAAACAATCACCTGGAATCCCACCAGTGGGAAGGGACCAGTTGCTTGTGGTGTGGGAGTGGATCCAGCAGTATGGACAGTGGCAGAAAACATGGGGATGAACCCATAAATGATGGATTCTGAACAAAAAGAGAGATGCTGACACTGCTGGAAGAACAGCAGGGCTCACTTTTGTCACATTCCCATTTGTCCCTTCCTTAGCAGATTTCCTGTGTCAAGCTGGAAGGAGTCATCTGGCACTAGAGCTGTATAAATGGCAGAGAAATTCCCCATCAGCTTTTTTCAGGAAAAAAATCAATTCTCTCTGTATTCAGGGAGCTCTGAGCTTGCTAAGCTCCCTACCTTTTAACTGCAAATTACTCTAAATATTTTTCCCTTATCATCAATACAGCACAGGAAAGCAAATTCAGTCTGAGGCTGAGCTGGTAAATTTTCAAGCCAGTTGAAGCCAGGTGCTTTATTAATTTATTTTTACCTATGTGTGCAAAAGCCACATGGAAGTCCTGCTTTGATGGCCAAAATGGTCTCAACCCAAACATTTGGTGAGGATTTATGCCACCTACTGTATCTATGGGAAGGGATGGATGCTGGCACTCCTGCCAGATGCTCTCTTTGCTGGTGACCTAAAAACAAGCAGCCATGAAGTTGGTGGCCATTAGATAAACAAAGAGAGGCAAGGCCAAGAGTAAGAGATTTCAGGTCCAAAACGTGAGCAGCTTTTAAGGAATGAAGCCAAAAAGTGCTCCAAAAAAATTCTTTCTAATCAATGGGCACAATGTTGATGCTCATTTTGTTCAACCTGGGCCAAATTTCACAGAATCACAGAATCTCAGAAGGGTTTGTGTTGGAAAGGACTTCAAAGTTTATTCAGTTACAACCCTCTCCCAGGAGCAGGGACACCACCCTGTAGACCAGGTTGCTCAAAGCCTCATCCAACCTGGCCTCAAACACTTCCAGGGATGGGCAGCCCACGACCTCCCTGTGCAAGAATTTCTCCCTACAGGGGTGGATCTCCTGGGGAATGGCTCTGGCAGAGGAAAACACCAGGAATGCAGCTGCCAGGCCCATCAAGCAGGCCTTGTACAACCTGCTTGGCGTGGTACAAGACCCAAAATGAGTTGCCTTCCAACTGCTGTTGTAATTTCCATCAGAACCATGCTTCTGACTCAACACACTGTGCTTTACACAGCTTATGACAATATTTCTCCCTCAATAGCTTTTTGTGGAATGTGTACAACCTATTCTGCAGACTGCTGGTTTCCTTACTTAACATCTATTTTATGGGCTGCATTTTAAATTCCTTTAAGTGCAGGCAGTTGAGGAACAAGTTTCTGAGAGAGAGAGAGATCACTACTCAATCCCAATTCCCTCATGCACAGTCTGTATATTCTTTATAGGCCAAAACCTTCTCCCCCAGAGACTGCAGCATTTCAGGAGCAGACAAAGCAATCCCAGCCTACGTAAATCACTTAAAATTACAAAGTCCTGTGAGATTCTTCCATCTAGAAGATGAAATGTTGGTATTGATATGACAGTAATTTTTAGCTGAGATCACAGACCTCTCATACCAGGCATTACCCAGATCCATGGGGAGAATTTGTTCCTACTTCAGGAACCTTTAAGTTGTAAACATCAGTATGAGATAAAGGATGGAGGAATAAACAAAGACTGCTGCAGAAGATGCATCTACACTGTCAAATAACTCCCACACCCTGGTCCTCTGATCATCCACATTACATAAATATTAATTCTCTGGGTTCACTTTTTCTGCTTGTATGAACCAAACAGTCCACACCAAAGTGAGAATTGGATGGCTGTGGGGTGAATCCCCTTTGTGTGAATGGAAACACACCAGGTTTAGCTTCTTGCCCCATCCAGAGCATTCCAACACTTCACTAGACTTCCACTGTGAACATCCAATATCCTCATACAATCACGCCATAAAACCCAACCATGGTGGGTAGCAGCAAAACTTTCAAATGTTTCAGGCACCTTTGACATGAAAAGAAAAAAAACCAAACCCCAAAAAGAATGACAAAAACCCTAAACATAAAACTTGATGATCACTTCTCACTGTGCTCGGAATTGGTGAGGCCCCACCTTGAATCCTGGGGTCAGTTTTGGGCCCATCACAATGACAACAAAGATATTGAGGGTCCAGGGCATGTCCAGGGAAGGACAATGGAGCTGGGGAAGGGGCTGGAGCACAAGGCTGATGAGGAGCAGCTGAGGGAGCTCAGCCTGGAGAAGAGGAGGCTCAGGGGGTACCTTCTCACTCCATAAAACCACCTGACAGGAGCCATGTGGGATCAATTTCTTCTCCCAGGGAACAAGTGAGTTGCACCAGGGAACATTAGATTGGACATTAGGAAAAATTTCTTCACCAAAAGGGTGGTGAAGCATTGGAACAGGGTGCCCAGGGGAGTGGTGGAATCACCCTCCTTTGGAGTGTTCAAAAGGCCTGTAGATGTGGTGCTTGGGAACACATTTCCATGGTGGACATGGCAGTGTTGGGTTAATTGTTGACCTTGATGACCTTGGATGGCTTTTTCCAACCTTAACGATTCTAGGATCCCATATCTTGGAGCTGTGAAGGCACCACAGTTTGGCCAAGAACCTGCCCAACCAGCCCAGGATGAGATAGATAAATCTACTCTGCCTTTTGTAGTCAGAGTCCCAGAGCAGACATTTTGCAGCAGTGTAAATATAAACAGAAGATAATCCTGTGACAGAAGAGTTTATTCAACCCCCAGTGCCTTTCTCCCAGCTCCACCTTCCTTGCCATGAGCCCAGCTTGGGGAAAGGGCTTTGAAGGCAAGATTTAAGTCTGACTTCTTCCCAGGGGGTGATCACAACCTGATCAGAGCACGTTGAGCAGCGGTGACAGGAGCAGTGGGAACATGGAAACACTAGAACAAAAAAGGAGCTTTTCCACATCCCACATATGCTCCCAGCCCCAAAGCCCTATAATTCTGTGAGTGTTTAGGGTAAAGTGTTCACTTCTGATCAATGGTCTTCTGCAAAGCCCAGGAATTACTCAAAGCCCCCCAAAATCCTCTGTGATGCATCAGATTTCCTTGCCCTCTGTCCCCAGCAGCTTGCTGTAGATCCTGGCTAAACACTTTAAAGGCTTTAGTGGGTATTGTGGGATGGGATGGTCTGCACTGTGTGAGGTCTTGCCTTAAACTCTTGAAATGCTGTAGAAGGCTGCACCAGCAAAGGATAAAACTTGGTTGGGTGGCTTAGGAACACAGTTTTATTCTGATACTTGTGGAAGCCTAGTAGGAAATCTGGGATATTTCATGGCCAGAAGAGTTAATTATGTGCCTCATGGTGATGTATTATTATTATTATTATTATTATTTGTAATAAAACTTTATTTCAGATATATGTGAACCATGTAGCCATGTACATGAGATAGATCTTTGATTCCTTGCTGTTAATCTCATTTCATTTAATTAATTTCATTTCATTAATTTCATTTGGCTTTTCTTACAAGAAGAATTCATGCTTGTAAAACAACTTCCATCTGCCTCACCTGCTTATTTAAGATGCAGAGAGATGAGGTTTTTCAAACCCTCACAAAAGAAAAGCATAAGTTGTCATTTAGGAAATCTACTCAGGAATCTATGGCACAAAATGCTTATGTCTTCTGTCTCCTGTCATATTCTCACAAGGCCGTGCTGTCTTAGTTTTCCCAGATTCGCTTCCCTCTGTCCTTTCCCTCTCTTGTTTGCCTGGTTTCCTTGTCCCAATCACGATTCTGTTGTGATTTTACCCCAAATGAAATACCTTGCTCTTCTCTTCTCTTCTCTTCTCTTCTCTTCTCTTCTCTTCTCTTCTCTTCTCTTCTCTTCTCTTCTCTTCTCTTCTCTTCTCTTCTCTTCTCTTCTCTTCTCTCCTCTCCTCTCCTCTCCTCTCCTTCTCCCAAGCTTCTGATCATTTTCTTTACTTCTTCCATCCTCCTCCTTCCCTTCTACCTACTATGTTTGATTTCATGGCACTTCATTTCATTTAATTTCATTTCAATTTTGAGGCAGTACAGTGAAACTTGAGCACAATATTCCAGGTGAGGCCATCTCATTAAATGCTATAATGGTGCCACTTTCAATGTTATTCTCATTTCCATGCTTTCTGCACAATAGGATTTTCTTTTCTCTTCCATTGTGGATGTGACAGATATATTCATGGAAATATCCATATTTGGACTCTGAATGGAAGAATTTAGAGTCTCACAGAGGTTACTGCAGGCATCTGTACTGCAGGCTCAGAGATAGAGCTCAGCAGGCAAAATCTTCACTCTTATTTTCCACAGTAACTTTTGTCTGGCTGTAAAGAGATCTTAGGCTGAATCGCTTTGGTTTGTTTTGTTTTCATTGTAGAGGAGGTGGAGGTCTAGGGAAGGAAGTTTCCTCATCAGTACAAAAATAGTTTGAGTCTGAGTTCAGGGGCAGTTCTTGACATAGAAAAATATTGAATAAGATGTTTTGTCTCGCTGAGGTTTTATTCTCCATCAATAAAACAGCATTTTCTATTCTAACTCCTTACTCACTGGGATGGAGGCTCTCTGGAAATTGGAAGAGTTGTTTCTTGAATACTCATCAACCTCACTGAGCCTTTTTTTCCTCCATGAGACTCCTCCCAGAAGATCTTTGACCTTTTCACTCTTCAAAGCTTTAGGATTTCTGTCCTGTGTTGTGGGTAGTGCAGTGTAGGTGTGATGTGAGCACAGTGGAGGCATCTTGGGCTCCAGCAGTGAGAATATGAACAGGACCTTACCAAGGGACCTGGCCCTGGACTGGCCTCAGGAGCAGCCACTCTGTGAGAAAAGATATGTTCATCTCTTCTTCTGGGCTGGAGAAGTTGGAGACAGGAACTGGTTATGCAGTCAGGTCTAAATCAATCTTCATAAATTTCCAGTGTTGTCCATGCAAAGGATGTTTTTTGGGGAAGATGAGCAGGAGCCTGCTGTGGGCTGCTGCAAAGAAAGTCAAGGTTTCCAAGAATTCCATGGTCCAGTGGAATCAGGGATGACAATGTGGACACTCTAGGACAGAAAGGTCTGGAATTGCTGTGTGCATAAGCCTCTCTTCACACTGTATTCAAATTGATTTTATTAACATGTAAAGGCACATTCCTGCCAGCTGTACACCTGGCAGGGAGATCAATTCTCCTCACAGGAGCTTTGGGTTGTATTTACTCCTTGCAAATGGTGTAGGGAGCCACTGGCACCATGGCAATATGGATATTTTCATACTAAAGACACTTAAGCTCTTCACATCTTTTCCTTCATCCAGCCTCCTCTACTCCTTCCCTCTTACTCTGTGTCAAACCTGTTCCCACAGCAGTTTCCCAGTTCCAGCATCAGTTTTATCCCAGTTGGTACATGCAGTTAAATCCTAAGCACAGACTATAAATTCTGCCTTCACAGAGCCGTCCTGGCTACTCAAACAATTTGAGAACAAAGTTTATAGAAGAGAATTCCCTTTGTCTCTCCTATTCCTTGCTACATTTTTTTGTTGTATTAATCAAAACTCAGTGATAGAAAAATATGATAGACTTGGGTTTCCTCAAGAAAGTTAGAAGAGTGAATTTCTTGTTTTTCCATCGTAGTAGATTTAAGAAAGCTGATACTATGAAAATATGGAATCACAGAATGGTTTGGGTTGGAAAGGACCTTAAACATCATCCAGTTCCAATCCCCTGCCACAGGACAGGAATCAAGAGTGTTCCTTTTGGTTCTTTGAAAGGAGGGGAAGTTTTGAATGAAATAACCTTTACATTTCCATATTCTACTGCAAGGCTGTAGAGTAAGAAAAAATATTTATCATATCTATAAATTTAGAGATTCTGTTTAGCCACGAGGAATAACTCTGTGCAAGTCCAGCATCTCCTACAGCTTTTCCCTTCATTCACCAAAGAGGTATTTGTTAAATGTAGAATATTTGCAGGCAAGAATATTTATCTTGATCACCTAAAACATGGGAGTGTTCTCCTGATTGCCTCTGTACTCCACTATCCCAATGGCAGGAATTTATATCCTTCTCTGTGGGAAAAGGCTGGGATATGGTTTCCTTTTCTCCCATGAACAGGACAGTCAGATTAAAAAGGGAAATGTATTTGTGCAGCAGGCTCAGTTACACACAATTAGAGGCAAAGTGAAGTGTTTGCCTCAGAGCTTCCCAGCAGTCCTTGGCCTCTGATCTTCCCTCATCTGCTCCTGTTATTCCAGTCCTTCCCCATTTCTGATTCTTCCCTACCTGTGCACCTCCTTTTGTCCCAGTTGTGTAGAAGTGCAGCTTATCTGATGATGTATTTTGCCAAGTAAACCTATTTTTAGAGTACTGTGGGTTATTGGGCACAATATGACAATGCAGAGAATGGAGTGTGTAAAGCAGGGAAAAAAGTGATAGAGCATCATTCTGTTAATTCAGTTCCTGCTGGAATTGCCATCTTTAGCTCCCATTGGAAGTTCTCAGTTAATATAGAAAAAGGAATACTGAAGGGAAAGGGGTTGTTAAACCACAGGTTTCTTCAGTCACTGATTTCTTGTCTTGATCTCCATTTAGCTATGAAAAAACGTGGGTTTTTTCTAACTTCTTAGAGATCCTGTTTTAATGCTCAAATACCTCAGCCCAGACCCTTAATTTTTACAAGATATAAAAGTTGTTTTATACCCAACTGCTTACACATTTAAGCCTCTGAATCCCTCAGCTGGTTTTAATGCCACTCTGACGATGAAAAGGGCTAATTCAAGATCTGTTCTTACATTTACAGCACCATAAAGAATGTTCAGAGTAAAGACTTCATTTGCATACATCATAAAAATAAACAAAATAATTTGCATAAAAGTCTGTGCATGGAGCAGTGCTTTGGCTGAGTGAGGAATATTGGGAAATATTGGATGAGAAAGAGATGGGGGAGGACAAGATGACTTTCCAGACAAAGGAAGGTGCTCATGGAATTGGATGCTCTGGTTCTTCAGATTGCTAAATCCTTGGATATTTACAGCTTTGAGGCAGGCACGAGCTATAAAGATCCCTGGGAACCCCTTGAGAGGTGTTAGGTGATCGTGGCAGCTTCTCTGGGTTGGAAGTGATGTTTGGTCATTTTCCCAGTCTAGTCCAGGATTATACTGGTCTGGCCAAAGCTCAGGAGAAATCCCAGTGGTTGGTTATGAATATTTATGACACATCATTTTCCATCTGTGTCGGGATCCTGGGTTTCTCTGTGGTGTGATTCAATATTGCTGAAGTCAGTAGCCTGCTCTGGAATTGCACTGATTTATTCTGCAAGGTGAGAATCTTGGACAGTGGCATGATGGGGTGCCTGTTAAGGACTTTCTGGAATTTCACACCCACAGCATGGAAAATAACTCTGAAAGCCTCCTCTTAAGGTGATC